>CM061537.1:71010693-71610693 GCA_030545055.2 Neoaliturus tenellus | reverse complement strand
TAGAACCAGCTTGCACAATAGGCATTCCGCCTGTTCTTGGTTTTTCTCAAAAGATTTCCAAATCAAACTCTTTTTATTACTTGGTTCCATAGCTGAGTAGTTAACAACTAGCCTATCCGATTTTAGAAAATTAAGTTGATCACATTAAAAGTTCGTAACTTCAATTCAAATTTTATCTCCTACGCTGTCGGCTGTAGCAGTATTCCCAGACTTCAAAACATCGTACCACACGATAATAAATTATTGCACGCCACAAAAATGTCGTGTCTATCAACGTAATTTAGTGATTGATGTCGGGAATGATTTGATTTTGTAATATTTTAGGCACGCAAAATCAATCATTTTCCAAAACTATCATTAATTATCTTGAAAAATTACGACAAATCTTTGGGAGGAAAATCAGTGTGACGTGTGAGAATGAGTACAATAACCAATTTATTATCGTGTACTTGGAAACACTGTCGTCTACTGCGCAGGACAACAGAATCAAATAATCACAGACTAAAATCGTGACACTTGGTCAATTCTGGTGTTCCCCCATACCAGTTAATTCCAAATCGGTGGCTGTGGAGTGCTAGCGAAGGTTCACTAGCGCGCGTTGTGGTTGGAATCGGAACCTAACTCTACAGCCAATCACGACCACTGTTAGAATGGGTTGTTTTACTCCATCCGCTTGAGTCGCTAATATATCAGATTTGTTTTGACAACCATTGCATTGAGTGCGCTATATCTTGGGGCCATCCTAATATCTTGAGTGTCAATACTAGTGTTGACTGACTCGAGAGAGATGATAATAATTATTGAGTCGTGTTTTAATCCAACATTGTATTCATACCTAGAACGAACGCGATCGTCAGTATCATTCCAAATGTAGTTTTTGGGGGGTTTAAAGGTTTTTTTGCTCATATACGCTATTTATCCGAAAAAATCGGATATTTTTCGGATAGTATCCGACGCCTGTTGTACATTCGGATCGGATCGGATATCCGAATCCGATCCGGTTTTCCGGATATCCGCACACCTCTAGTTAAAAGATGAAATTATGGTTGTGTAAAGGGGTACACACACTATGGAACAGATCCGTTGGGTTCTGACGGCTCGTCCAATATATTCGATAGTCTGTTGTCTTGAACCCAACAGCTTGGCGGATATGTCAGGTTGAATGCTCGGTCGGTTGGTGTGTCAGGTGCCGGCAAGCATGTTGGATAGCATGTGGACCCCTTGACACAACTTGCCAAACTTGTTGTAACCTATGCTTATTCTGTAGTTTAGGAGATAAAAACTAAAACATTTTCACATTACTTGAACATTTTCAGTAACACAATGTCTTTTTATACTATTTTTTATCACAGGTTTTTAACACGAATGTTTAAATGGAAGTTATAAAAATCATAAACTGTGTCTTACTGAATGGTGATGGAAAATGTCTGCACACCCCAACTAAACTCACAATCACCAGTAATGAACTTTAGCAAAGAATCTTTACAGTAGATTGTTTAACATAGTAACCTATTACAGTAAACTTCCTCTAATCCGGCACGTCCGGGACTTGACATGTGCCGGATTACAAAATATGCCGGATTACAGGATGAATATCAGGAAAAATATAAATTAAACAAAAAAAGACTATAAAACATGTATTTTATTATTAAAACAGCTTTTAAAGAATAATAACTATTGTATAACGTACTCTACTTTAGTGAAAAACACAGTACATGATTATGAAACCCAAAAGAGTACAGTAGATGCCTGATAATCGAAATATAGCTTTTGGGACCGAAGCCACCTCGGACACGGGGAAAACTCGGCTACAGTAATACGGAGGTTATGTATCGTAGTACATAACCTCCATAACTAATTGAATAATTTAGTTTAGAGGATGTTTTGTTTACTTTTGAAATTATTTAATACAGTTTTTGAAATGTACAAACAGCGTCACATTAAAGAGATGCACGCTAGCAGCCTGAACACGAATACAAAATGTAAACAAAGCTACAGTGATGCCAGGCCTATTCCGAAATTACACGATGTCACCCGATGTTGGCTTAAGATGACTCGTCTCCCCAGCACCCATGCCAAAACAGAATACGCCACAGTCTAATATATTATTGGGAGACAGTAACGACACTTGTATCGAAGCTCCATGTTAAGTGTTGTCCGTGGGGCAATCAGCGCTCTAAGCGGATGGAACCGGCATGACTGGAGTCCCCGGCTATTCTCGCTATGGACGGGAACTTTAAATGTAACTACAGTGAGCGGCAACCAATTCTGAAATACATTTCGGCCGTTATCACTTGATTGGGATTTAATTTTACAATTTTTATTGTTATCAGCATTGTATAGCCAAAGGCATTATTGTCAGCTATGTTGGTGTTGCGCTGATAACTGCGATCACCTGTGATTTTATTGTCAACTCGGACACCAACCACTACGAACGCTAGTAAATCCACACTAGCGCTCCAAGCCACTGTTCCTTGCGTAACTGGAGTCTCCGGGTGGTTCAGGCGGAAAACCTAAGTGACGAAGTGTCATGACTGTTTCCCAATAACATATTAGGCTATGGAATACGCTTTTACGACACAGCGTTGCTTCGCGGCGACTTTCGATCCCAAACAAACTCGATTGCTCAATTGATATTTTTGTTTCTGTCAATATAATTGTTCTTAAAGTTGTGCCGGATTATCAAGCGTGCCGGATCATATCCGTGATCCTGGATTACTGGAAGTTTACTGTACTTTTAGATCAAACCACCCACAAAACAATATACTATATCCAGTTCGAAATTAATGTGCAGTTGAAAGACAGACTTTGATTTCCCACAATAAGAAAAATCCCCTTTTTTCTTGATAATTAGAAGCTATTTTAATTTCGCGTTTGAAATTCAGAGTGGATAATAGCACTGTTGATCGTATTACTTCTCCTACGTTCCATTGAAGCTTCTTTTTTACATCTCAAACCTCAAAATAGGAATATCTGTGTACAAAAAACCAAAACATTGGGATAAAGTGATGAGACGTTAAACTGCCATAATAATTCTTAGTGATTGTGATTGGTTGGATTCTTGGCAGTGCAAGGAATGGGAAAAAATGGGGGCATTGAAATTGGGGTTTTGACCATACATTTTTTTGAACGGAGTGTAATGCTTTACATAGGCTTCAACATTTACCTTGGTTTTTCTGTTTGTTAGGGCTTTTCCCAATATTTTTATATATTTTTTATATATAATTGAATGTATATTGTGGCCAAAGCCGCTCAACGTTCCCCATTGTTCTTGGGGGCACAAGGTGAGGGACCATCTGGTTTTCAACAGAACATTTGTTGATTTGTATTTTCCAATACAGTGTTAATTGGATTGAACATAGTAAATCATTAATTCAATTCAAATTGGTTTCTTTCCTTGAGAATTAGGTCCATAAAAATCCATTGAACAGTGTCAAAGTAATTGACCTAAGCGGTAAAACATTTTTCTCTATGCTATAAAATAAATAAATACCTCTTACAACATACATACATACCATACAAATACATACCTCACAAGGATCTAAAAATATCCATCTTGAAGACTTCTTTATGATTTAAATAGTTTAAAATAGAGAAACACATGACACAAAAAAGCAAATACAAAAACATAGAATTGACCTACGTTTTCTTGACCTAGTTCACGCTTTAAATTCTATGTTTTCATGTTTAATTTCAAATACAAACGTCTTTATTTAGATGCTTTTAAACAGCAAAAAGCCAACGTTCAATGTTTTGTGTCATTTGTTTTTCAATTTTAAACTTTTAAAATCAAAACGAAGTCTTCAAGACGGTTAATTCAGGTCTTTGGTTGTAAAAAACTTATTTTATAACTAAAATACGAGAATTTTCAGTACCTATTTTACAAATTATATTACAGAATTTTACAAAAATACAGGTGGTGAGTTCAGTTTTGTGGTCAGAAATTTTCAGAAAAGTAGACTGAAAAAGTCAGGAATTTTATTTGCGAAATTTAGTAGACACTCTGTCAAAGGTTTGAAGTTGAACTGAGATGGAATAGGTTTGTAACCACTTTGGTGCAAAAATTAAGATTGGATTTAAATTATCTGTACGCATGGTTGGTGTCCACTGTGGCAATTGTGTGTCTGTTTGTCAACGCAGCATGGGCGGGTTCGGAGAGATGTCGCAGCGTAGCCCCCGCGGGGTTCCGCAAGTCAGCCCCGGCCTGCCGACCAACCACAGCCACAACCAGCCGCTGCCTCCGGACATGGCCGACTACCGGCTCGCGTCGCTGGCCAAGAACAGGTAGGCCATAAGTCCCGATTATACAAATAGTAGATACAAGTAGTGAGAGACATCCTAGGTTCATAAGTTCAAGGTTTATTAATTATAATTACTGTAATGGATATCAGAATCAATTTCTTTATTGTTACAAAATGTTTATTATAACTAGCACAGGTGGAAAACATGTAACATTGTCATACTAAAGTAAGGCCTGATTAATTCATGTTTATTTTTCTTTTTATACATTATGTTACAATACTAAGTCGACCTAATTTATGTTACATAACTAGGAGTGTGCGATTCATAGATAATGCATTGAAATTTTGATTTGATTTGATTTAATGCATCAAATTGCGATTCAAATAAAGATTTTGTCTTGGACCTCTCAGTAATGATTTTTACCTGCCCTAATTCAAAGTGTCAGGAATAAAAGCCGCCTTGCAGTCCCGTAGTTCAGACACCTTAAAATTTATTCTAAAAACATTTTACTTATGCCATTTTTATT
This sequence comes from Neoaliturus tenellus, assembly GCA_030545055.2. NCBI lineage: Eukaryota > Metazoa > Arthropoda > Insecta > Hemiptera > Cicadellidae > Neoaliturus > Neoaliturus tenellus. The sequence continues at coordinate 71,605,925 of CM061537.1, read as the reverse complement.
TTGTAAAGTATTATGAAATAGCCTATTTATTCATCATAGTGCATTACTGTGTTACATTAGACTGGGTGTAGAATGCTCAAAAATAATTCTGTGTTGCATCGAATCAGATCGAAATTCTCTGAATTGCATCGACCCATTGAATCGGAAGAGAGCGATAAATAGTTTCAATATCCACTATGGCAATAATATATATTTGTGTTTGTGGCAGGAGGAGAGAGAACCAAGAGCAGGACACTTCTGGGTTTGTGACCCTGGAGGCGCTGATGCTCTCCAGACAGGAGGAGGAGCGGCGGAATCAGCAGAACCTGTTGCTGAGTCAGCCCCCGCCACCCCCGCCGCCGCACCCCACCACACAGAGGGGTGAGTTACTGACCTTGTGCACGAGGAGACTCCACTACCATGCCTGTAACTGAGTGCCTGTAATGGGCATTCTGCACAAGTCCCTGGAATAAATCTAGTATTGAAGGAAATGAAAGGGTGAGAAACTGAACAGCAGAGGGCCAACTCCTGTGCTCAAACAGTCGCCCTCCTCCTGCTCTCTGATTGGCCATCCAACCGACTAGCCATTCATGTTTCTCGGCAGGTAGTTGCCATGCCCTCCCGATAGCATCAACCCCCTGCTGGCTGTCTAGAACATAAAAAGACCGTGAGGGAACAGAAATTGTCATAATGGATAGCCGAAAGACTTACCACATGTTGTGACAACTTTATTTGCTGTACTTGATGTCAACTTTTATAAACCAGTTTGAAGTTTTCTTGGGATGGGAGGGGAGTGAAAGGTATATTGTAAGGGATTTGCCCTACAGGCTTTCAAAGTTTCAATGTTAATCTTATGGAGAAGGATGATTGATTGAATTAGACAGGTGTTGTAATAACAAATGATAGCAAATCAGAAAGAACAGATGTTTCAGTTATAAAACATTTTAAAGCTAATTGGCTCAAGATCAACATAATTTTTGTTGAATTTCGAGCAGTGGGCGATCTCTAGTACATTTAAATCAGTTAAGCACTCAGCTGAGACCACAGATAAATGAAACATTACAGATTGCTTACTGGCGTGCACTTGTCGTTAGTTCAAGTCGACAACGTCAGACCGCGCTCTTGTAGATTTCGGAAATTGCCGTGTAGTTGCCAATTCGAACGTTATGGGCAAAGTGCCACAACGAGATGTACCGTGGTTAGTCCGTGCTGAGACTCAACAGTCTAGGTTGATGACTCAGGCTTTTTGGCTGCCTTTAATAAACTAAAATAATGCAATATGTAAAAAATAAATGAAAGCAGTGCTGCTGTTTTCAAGTTCTATTTTTGTGAGACAGCTTTTTTGGCTGTAAACCAAATAAAAATTAAAAACGGGACACAGCTGTAAACAGTAGAGCACAACATGAGATTAGCCTTGTCAGTCGTACAGCCTCATGAATCGAGTTACTGGTAAAACATCAAGCCCATGTATCACATTAAAAAATAGTTGTAGAAAGCAGAAAGTATTTTGTTTGATATTTTAAGATTTACTTCTACTGTAGATCTTTGAATAGTAGCTGCTTGATTAATATGATAATAAATTATGTTTCTTTTAGGATGTAATATTTTTCTTAATTTTTTTTTATAGAGCTTAGTACAATATTTGTTAAAATAAAACCTAATGACCTAAAAAAGTAATAGGTTACTCTAGAATTTCAGAATAAATATATGAGGGAAAAGTTAGGTTTTCTAGATTATGATAGGTGTGTCGCGTGCTAAATAAGTTTAGGAATCACTGCTTGTGATTCTAGCTCTCTGGCTCATCCTGCTGAGCTTAAAACTGCTTAGATAGATGTATTACATTCAGGAAAATATGTAATTAGGATTCAAAATAATGTAATTTAGGCCTACATTTTATGTGTTGGAATAAGTTTCTTACATCAATCAACTCACAACCATGTGAAAACTGTAACATATGATGAACAATGAACTGCGAGAACATCAATTTGCATTTCAGTTTCCCAATTGTAGTATTTTGTATTAGAGGTGGAACAATTGGAACATAACAAATTTTCTAATAGGGAAAAGATCACCATTGAATTTGAAACTGAAGTTTACCAGAAAGCATTCAAAGTAACTTTTTGTTACCAGGGAATAGAAGAAATGTTTGCATATTGTACTTTTATGAGATCCAGCCGCTCTCATGGTTTGACATGTGTTGCAGTGAGGCCGACCCCACCAGAACCCAACGCTCGGCCCCGGGTCGCCCCGAGGGTTGTCACCCCCTCCTCGGCCCCCCTCGCACAGACCCGCCCCTCCCACAGTAGATCCACGTCAGGTAAGGGAGTTGGTATTATTCTTCACGTTTCATCACAATTTCATATTTCAAATATTCTATGGTAAAAAGTGGACCTCTTATGTACCCATTTTAGTTATTTGTTTTTATTATTTGGTACTGTGTCATTGTCATGTAAAAGTATTTGGTTATGAGGATCACACTTAGCAGTTGTGTTCTACGATTAGCTTGCACAAACATTGCCATCTGTTTTGTTGTAATAGCTATTGTATTGGTTTTTTTCAGAGGGTTTATTGCGAACTTGAAATTTTTCAGATTAGTAAGATGCAAGGAGTACTTAGTACCTTTAAGAGTTTACCATAAATATTCACCTGAATGTTACAACTAACTCATATTTCTAACACTTTTCAAAGATTTTACTTAAATTATTTACGGTTTATACATAAACCTTTTTAAACATTTAGAGTTTTTTTCTACATACTGCTTACAATTTCTGAAACTTACAATTGATAAGTTGATAAGCATAATATTATCCTATGTGACTAAAATTTAAGAATTTGTAAGCAGTACTCAGCAAAAAACATTTGAAACATTTTAATTAGTTTTAGATTAGTTAATATAGATGAAAAAGAAGAATAAAAGCTCTACTAAAGAAATAAGGAAATATATTTTTTAGTATAGTAAGGGGACAGGTAAATTTACTACAAGTTCCTGGATAGGTGAATTCCTTTTCAAATAAACGGTTTAAATACCTCAGTCAACAGTTCCTTAGATGTCTATTGCAACCTAGGTTTTGATGCTTATTGTATCATCTTTAGGCAAGCGATGAAACACGTTTTGTCCTTCTATCCATTGGATGTCGTCAGGGCTTAAAAACATATCACAGTCACATTAAACATAAAATTATATGAACACGGACATATGACGGACAAATAAACAAAAAATACAAAAACCTGACGACATTCAATGGATAGGATGTGTTTCATCGCTTGCCTGAAGATGCAATAAGCATCAAAACCTCATGACGATCGACCTCTAAGGAACCATTGACTGAGGTATTTAAACCGTTTATTTGTCAATTAATTATAGTTCCGGGGCAATATAAACATCTTTATGATGTCAAAATTATTAAAGAACAAATAATATTTTTCCTATACTTTTGGGTTTGGTAACTATAGTAGAATACAAAGTATTTATTTTATAACTATTATTGTTTTGTATCTGTTTGTCAGCATTCACGGAGGAGAGGGAGAGGGAGAGCAGCAACGTGACGATTGTGAGGCGAAGCAGCTTCAACACACCGTCCAGACTGCAGCGGCAGATAGACATGGACAATCAGGACTACAGGTCAGTCATCACAGCCACCTCAACACAGCAAGCCACTAATTGCGACTGAATCCTATTTGCTTTTGCAAGCAAATCAGGATAGGCAGATTTTATGAGTGTAGTGATTTGTTAGAACCTTAACTACACCTATTGCAATCTTATTGTAAGGTCCACAGCTATTCTGCTGAGTCACCTAGGTCTGTTTCATTGAGCATGTTTGCAAATGATGCAGACAAAACTGTGTATATTTAGTAGGTTTTTGATATCAGAAATTAATTATAGCTTTGTTGTTTAACGTAAAGAAGCCTAACCCAACCTAGAATGCTGTATACACAATTGCAGTTGATAGATAATGCTAATAATGCAATACTTAGGTTATGTTTATTTATTGATTGTTGTTGGTCATTTTATATCAGCTTTTACTGCGGCTTCACTCAAGTTAGTGAAACGTCAACAATCAAGCTCGTTCCCTCTGCTCCCACACTCCCGGAATTAGTTTGTTTGATTTGCTCATTCAGTCCCAGGATGATCTTGTTTGCTTTGCTCAGTCATTCCTTAAGATAAGCTCGTTCGCTCTGCTTACTCGCCTCTATGTATAGCAGTCAAGTAGCTATTAAACAATGATCTACTTAGTGATATATTGACAAAGCTTGTAACAGGTTATTATATTTTTTGGGGGATTTTGGTTATTTTATATATTTTTTTAGGGCAGTTAGGTTTTTATTGATCGATTTTGATGAAGCTCGTAAAACTTTTAAAACTCATAAAATGCCCCCAATGAAGAGGGGTAGGATTAGCAACATAAACCGAGAGAGGCTTGGATTTATATTCTTGTCTTTGTACATTAGATTCTGTATTTTAGACTCTATACATATTTTTATGGGTAAGTATTGTTATGCTATTTAAAATTACCAAATTTTTGAAATAACTAATTCCTGTTTTCTTTGCCAACCTGAACTGAGGGGGAAATTTTCCACTCCAATCTGTTTATTTCAGATTGTAGTTAGCGTCAAACTAGCCAGTTTTAACAAATAATTAATAAATGAATTAAATAGGTTTTCTGGCCGGTTAACCAACTTAAAAATATTTAAGTATTACTATAATATTTTGTAACCCTCTCATTCTTTGTCTGTAGAATAAGATCGTGATATTAAGTTCAAATGTTATTGATATTAAGTTAATGATTTATTGCTATTTCAAACAGTGTGAATTCGCTTGTACCCTTTGAAACACTTGGTAAAGAAACAATAAAACACAGGGTGTATACCACCAGGAAAAAACCGGGAAACCGGGAAAATGCCGGGAATTAGAACAGACCAGGAAAAAAATAGGAAATAACCAGGAATTTCGTGACAATCCGGGATTTTTAATCGACGCGTGTACGACGATCAAGAGCGCTCGTATCTGAATACCGGAGGCAATCGTGACCGCCGACCGGAGATGCTCGTGGCCGCCGATCTAGACGCTTGCGACCGCTGACCAAGATGCTCCCGAACGCCGATTTAGACGCTCGCGACCGTCAACCAAGATGCTCCCGACCGCCGACCAAAATGCCCCCGACCGCCGATCTAGACACTCTAGTTTTATAGTTGGAGGCGAGGTTACCACCCTGCTACACATATATCCACCCCACTCGATTCATTAGCAGTGGTATTGCACTCTAAGTTTTGACTTTATAAAAGTTTGTAGTTCTAAATTTGTATATAACTATCTACTGTCTATTTCTTAATTTATTATTTACAAGATGATAATCTTTTTTTATATTCATATTTTGCTGAAATATCATGTTATTCAAAAAAATTTAAGACCATGGAAAAAATTAAAGCTTATGGGCATCACACATCCCTTAAGTCCTCACGCTGGGTGTTCACAGATCGTGAGATCATGAATTTTTCTGTTTCTAGCTATAATATTTTTTTATATACTCTTTACTGCTTAGTACCTTCAAATGTTAACATCCTGGAGTTGGCCATTTAATTTGCTGGCAATGGCCACAGTGTATGGTGTATAAATGGTGCATTGAGGTACCAAGAGGTGATCTCGAACGAGTACTAGTGTTTCATCTTCATAGCTTAAGATTGTAAACTTTAAAAGTACACCTCAATTTAAAAAATCAGTTAAGTTAAGAGAAAAAGGAATTTGTAACGGACAAAACCTTTATTGAATTAAGAAGATAGATAATTAGTTATCACCAGAAATTTTATTATTTATTTTATTTTTTAATATAGTGTTATTTTTATTTTGAAAAGGAGTACATATGGAATTTTTTTGAACAACTCAAAGGAAGTAAAAAGGTGAAATTTAACTAAATAATACTACCAAAAGCATGTCAGAAGTCAAGTTCCATTTTCTTAACAATAATATTTTATAAATGGGGGTTCAACGGACCTCTGAGTTAGTAGTTGTCACAAAAAAAGTACGTGAGTACTAAAGGGCTAAATTCAAAGATCGAAAATGAAAACTATGTTTAGTCCAACTAACATTGAGAAAGAAAAGTTTGTAAACAAATTTTATCGCAAGTAGTGTAAAAACCTGTTGGTGTTAGCCCTAAAATTTGTCAAAGAAAAAAATCTCAAGATTGCGCGAAAACCAGGAAAATTTCAGAAAAACCATGAATAAACCAGGAAAAGACCTGGAATTTCATTTCCAAAAAATAGTATACACCATGAAAACATAAATTATTAGATGACTATTTTGGCTTTATTCAAGGCAGGGGCGCAGAAAATTTATTAACTCCTAAAATTTCCCCCAATTGTACTGTTACGGATCAAAGATTTCCCTTAAGATACGCGACATATAAAATGACTTTGCCTTAAAACTCAAGAGCTTACAATGTGGCAGTGAAATGATAACAATTTTTAAAATTGTAGTTTATTATATTAAATCACTAGTGATTATCAAATCAAAACTTCTTGTAGTACTTATTCATTTCTAAAATAAAATCTTGATTACATGCTCATTTTTGACTTCAATTATAGTATTAAAAAAAGGAAAATCATAAAAAAATGAATTATTTCCCCAAAATTTCCTTAGGCACCTTGAAATGTCCCCCGCCGAGATTGACTGCGCAAGATCACAAGATTTGAGGTTGCTTTAATGAAGTTATTAAGTTGACATAATTTTGTATTTTTACTAATTATAATTTGGCAAAACAGAAAAGTTGGAAAATAAAATGTATACGTAACCCTGGAAGTAGGCACATTCTTTTAAAGATTTTCAGTGAAAACTTAAAAATTATATTTTGCATGTTACAGAGACGGGTCACCAGAGAAGCTGTGGATTGACTCGTTGCGGCGGACGGACCGGCGGTACCCTCCCACCCCCCGCCACATCCACCAGGTGCACCCCGCCGCCGGGGGTAGGCTCAAGAAGGCGGCCCTGTACCAGCCCCCGCCCATGGCGCCACTGGACACACCGGGTGAGTCATTGAAAATGGGTTTCTATTTTTAACAGTAATTCTAAGGCTAAGGGAGGTTAAAAAAGGAATTTATCTTTTCGTCATGTTAAGGCTACATGGCATTGTATAAAAAATGCTCAATTGTTTTTTTTATGATTCAGAAAATTAGTCATTGTTGTGTGCGAATTGGTCTTAAATGTTTTCCCTCCACCTGCTATGTAAAGTAAAATATTACTCCTCGAAATGGAGGAGTAAATTGTTATTTTAAGTCTCTCCGTAGAGGCAAAAGAGTGTTTTGTGTCCCTATGTAGACAAAGAAAACACATAATAACATTGACAACCTTGTAACATGATGCAGTGAAAACTGGCAACCCTGTCACCATATCAGAGCAGAAACGAAAAGCCATTTGATTATACAATGGCAACAATGAACGTTCTGAGTTTTGAGGTTAGGGTGCCAATAAATCCCACCACAAAGACAAATTTACACTTTATTCCTCCTATACATATATGAGTACGGTATTGTATAGCTATTGTGACTGACAGTGAGTTTGTTGTGCAGGTGGAGGGGGAGGGGAGGGGATGCAGCTGGCGTTTGAGATGACCCTGGACCAGTGCGAGGCACGGCGGCGCCACCAGAAGGCCTCGACCACGCCGGCGACACGGCTCCGGAACCTGTTCACTGGTCGCTCCGACACCAACTCCACGCAGAAGACACTGCTCGGTAATACATGTTGTGTTTTATCAGCGATAAAGGTTGCATTACCTCAGTCGTCATCATCAAACTTTTCCAGGACTAGTTTTTCATGACAATATCATGTGCTGGATTTTCATGTTACAATTGAAATATGTAAGACGTATGGTCCTAAAGAAGCTCATTACGAACCACAAAAAAAAAATTTAATCAACAACTCAAAGTTTACGGTACATGTGGCCAGATTAAGACTGGTTTTTTTTTGTAGCTTAGTTTTTGTCTGAGTCACTTTGTGTAAAACTAAGAGTTTTCTTTTATGAAGTTTATTGTTTTATTTAAAAACTGTTTTACTGAATTTCTGTTAAACTTGCAATTACAGTACACTCCCGATTATCCGAGGTGTTCGGGTCCGAGGCCACCTTGGATAACAAAAAGCTCAGATAATCCAGACTTTACTTTTATTCTGTGTTATGAGACTATCCTCACGGTAAAATCTCATATGTTTGATAAATAAATAGGGCATTTAGGATGTAAAAATAATTTATATTAACAAAAAAGTTGATATTCAGCACCGTTGTTTTATGTTTTAAACTCATGCTACAGTTCACACCAAAACAAAATAAAGTCTAAAATATCCTTTCTTCCTATAATGGAATAAACTGACATGTTGCAAACTGCTTGTGCAACTCTCTGTAACTACCTGGCGCTCAATGCGATCGCCGCCGGAGTTAACAGCCAATCATAACATTCTTGAGCTGGTTGATTCTATTCCCTCCGCTTTAATCGCTAATGTTACAGATTTGTCTAGAATTTCAGGAAAATTTTTTGGGAAATTTTCGTCCTGATCATCGGGCAGGATTTTTTTATACTCGGAATTTATCGGGACGGGAAGTGCCGAACGGCGGCTGGCAATTGCGGCCGACGATCTTGCTAACAAGGACGGCGATTGGGGCCAACAATCTCGCTAACGAGGAAAACATGGCTTAGCTATGGCTATTTATTAGATTTTAGGGTTTATAGCTTTAAATTTACATTTTTTTCATCATACACTCCTTAATTTTTTTTCTGCTGTATCAAAAAATAGTTAGATGAATTCGTGTAAATAACAATAAAAGTATAATGTCTAATAATTTATAATTTCTTTGTTCAATTTTCTTATTTATATTCTTCAAGTAAGAAACTGTCTCAGTAAAATCGATGAATATAAAAAAATTGGCAAAATATTTCTTAGGGTTATGAATGGCATTGGCTTATTGAACAACTTCTTTTCTAAGTGTTAATATTTATTCTAATTTCAATTCGTGGTTTTTTGTTATTTTTTATCTGAGCAGGCCTTATTTATTGTAATATAGCATTGTTTTCTTTACAATTTTTCCAATTGTTTTAATATATATTTTTTACGGACCGGTACTGAACATAATGTTTATTTTCATTCTTCGTACCAAACGTTTAATATTTCATTAAACAAAACTCGTATTGAATAATACATGGACAACATTTTTCCTTTATGTGTTTTTAGTGATTCAACTTAAATTTATTTGGTTACAATAAAATTTATACTTTCCCATGAATTTATTGCATCCTGTGCAAATATCAAAACTATATATTTTAATTTTTGCAACAAAAGGACATTCATTGTAACTTATACAAAAACAAGTGGAACAAGTTGGAAGGAGAACTAGTCGATATTTAACATTAATTTGTCTTTATACAACATTCAGATAAAAGTCCAAACGAATATTTTTCTAAAGCTTCAAGACGAGCGATCCCGTCCTGAGTATGAGTGGGAAATAATAATTCCCTTCCCGTCCCGTCCCAAATATAAAAAGTATTCCCGCCCACCCCTACTAATTATTTCTATAGGCTATCTATAAATTCAGAATTTTTTAACTTTTAGACAAAAACAGAAACAGAGCATGTTATCATTCTGCTCCGGCCAAAAATTTAAAGAAATATTCTGTGAAGATCAAATCATCAAAATGGCAGTTCATTATGATTTGGCTGCATATACACTGAATAAATTAATGCCTATTTTGTAAAACAATGAAATAGCTGTTGTGATATTTAAATTTATTTAAAATGTATAAGACGAAGACAAAAACACCAGACCTTTTAAAAGACCACCTATCACATGCTAGAAATAGAAACCTTATTATATAAATACTTTATCAAATGATTTATTGAAGGTTTGTTCATATAGTCAGCTAAAATATAATACATTGATATGCGCTGATGATTTTCTTATATTTTAGTTTAGAGACACCCACTTTAGTTAAATTAATCAAGTGTTTGTTTCATACTTGAATCAAATTGTCAACAATAACTCTTAACCAGTATCTTAGCAACAATTTAAACATTAAAAAATCCAGTTCCCTCTAAAGTTGTGAGAGGGGTATTGTCGGTTCAAGTTTTTATCTTCAATAGAATAAAGACTCCAATAATTGTGTTGTCCCCAGGTTCCCCCCGCCTCCATCGAGCCATATTCCGTGGCTCGGTCACCCGTACCGACTCATGTGGGGAGACCGTCAACTCCCCGCCCCTGTCACCCCCTCAGGACATTATGGAAATCCAGGTGTGTGATGCCTCATTTCATTTGTTAGTTAAGTAACTTGTAACATCATTCATAAACAAAAACATGAGGGTAAAGAATCTTTGTGCTAAGCTCTGTCAAACTAACCTGACTGCACACAAAAAAGCTTTCATAAAAAATTGTTTGTCCTTCAATGCTTCTTTATCACAAGTAGAAGTGAAAGTGAGTCAATTGCTTGAGAATACTGGGAGACCCTTGACTAATGCTTTTGAGAGACACTCTCGTTTCTAGTTGTGATCCAGGACTAGGGTCAAAGTATTAAGTCTTTTTCAAAGTGTTTTGAAGAAAACTTTACCTCTTTCATCAAATATTTACTCTTCCTGAAGTTCTACTAGTTTAAATGTCCACTTTAAGAAGAAAAAGAGCATGATGGATGTTTTTAGGCTACCATTATTAAATAGAATGATGAGTTTGATAAAAAAAAGAAAACCAGGCAATGCAATATATTGGCTAGTCAGTAGGCCTACCCTCCGCCTTAATGGAAAACACTAGTGTTTTTGTCATAAAAAATTTATTTTACAATATTTTAATCATGTGGTCATTTAGCAGGTTACCAACCCCACAACACCAGACTACCCGGGACTAGAGTACCCGCCAGTGTTTGAGCCCGGAACCTATTCTTTAGCTGACGCCTCCTCAGTGCTTCGCCACCGCAACCGTGAAGCACGGTGATGCCAAGTACGCCCCATACGGGAGGGCTTGATATAGACTAACGATAGACTCGTCTTACCTTCATACATACCAGTAGAACTACTTTACCTTTTGATATTAGGGCTATTTAGTCAAAAACGGAAAATGGGTGCAGGTGATCAAATGTTAACTATTTACAAAAAAGTGTGATATTCCACAATGTTTAAGAAGATTACAGAAGTTCAATATTTAGTTTTATAATTTTTAAATTTTAATATCTTTGGTGAAGAAAAAGTTTGTTCACCGAAACATTCAAATACATTGGATGGTATTTTCATGAATGACTAAAGAGTATATATAATCTAAGTGCTTTAGATTTATGGTTATTTTAAGTGAAAACTATTTATTTATTACTTATTGTTTCAAAACTTTATAACCCATAATTTTATTTAAGTCCTCACGGTGTTCTTGGAAAAAGTCAACTAGATGTCGAACATGCTAACCATCAGAGGGTTTTGGATAAATATGTTCTTTTACTTCTTTTAAAGTTTCTTTGTGCTCTTGCCAATCAATTCTTCCAATTCATGTTTATAATTCAGTTGATTATTGAATCATTCATGTTGATCAATGGTGTGCTATTACATTTTTACAGCAAACTTTAAAAGATCTTTTGTACGGTTGAGAAACTATACAGTGTACCAACCACCTCAGGACTAGACCACGGCTGGATAAAAAATTGGCCGGTCCGATGTACCTTTAGCAGTGTTAAATTAAGGTTTTCTATGGCCTAAATGCAATATAAGTGGGAAAATAACATTAAATATACAGGGTGGCGTAAAAAGAATGGTCAGATTTTAAATGCATATAACATCAGTGTTTTTCAAAATAACTTTCATTGATTTACATTTTTCGGTTTGATAGTTCCTCCAATTTTAACTAATAATGTTAAATGTGGCAATAAATGTACTGTCTCTTACACAGTTGTAATTCCTAAAGTTGAAGCACCCTGCCGAGTGAACTGTTCTTTTACTTCTTTTAAAATTTCTCTGTGCTCTTTCCAATCAATTCTTGCACTTGCATTCACGTTTTTAATTCAGTTGATTATTGAATCATCAGTTTTGTCTTGTCGATTGCCCTGGAGCACTGATGCTGTTTACTTTCTTTTAAGGTTTTCTGTTCTGACCACTGAACATGGCATGGACTGAAATTCAGGGTCGATTATGAAGACCCATCCCCGATCTTCAATCAGTTTTTTTTTTTTTTATCTTGTGTAAAATTAAAATGTAGCCGAACAGCCTCACGTCTGAAAAATATTTATGAATAAATATTACACAAATATATTGTTTTTGTATTTTTGTGTATTTCAAGCGAACACTCTTTTTGTCTTTTTTTAAACCTGACAAATAGACCTTGGATCAAATAAACATATCACAAAAGGTTTCTGTTATAATCTTTCATGTTAATAAATTTCCCGCCTATCTTTGATAAGCTTGTTGACTCTCCTGTAATTTCTGGTAAATTCTGTTTACACATTACAATGATCATATCTAAACATTTTCTCGTCTACACTGCTTTATCCAGAACTCCCTTGGTTATTTTTGACTGACATGTAAATGTGATTCACTTGTGTTTTAGTGAGCTTTCTAGTTATAATTGATTTAAATATAAATATAGCACTTATGTTGTTTCCTTTGAGCTTATGTGATTTCTTTACTACTATTTCCCCGTGTTATAGATATAAATTAAATGTACTGATGAATTCAGAGAATTCTCAAGGTCAGTAAATGAAGTTTCTTTGAAGGTCGTTGACTTGCTCCTAAAAGTCAATATTTTGTTTTGGCAATAACACATGACAATCTGCAGCCAGTAAGAGGTTCATTTTATTTTAGTTTGAGTCAGTACTTGGTGAGAAAATGTATTCTTCATGCATAGTTTTAAACTGTAATAATAGATGTTAATTGTTATGTAATTTTGTCAGGAAATACATTCAGAAAAGATGTAATACTGGCTGCTTATCTGAAAGACTTATCTGTGCCAAATTCGTGCTCTCACTAAGCTACAATGAACACCAACACGAATGAGTGATTAGAAGTATATAGTAATACACCTAAACTGTCTTTCACTTCCCTCTTGACTTTACAGTTGGAGATAATGCACTTTTTAGCTTTGTTGGTAAATAAATATAGATTGTATTGTTGTTAAATGTTTTAAAGATATATTTATGTGGAAATTCGTTTCAAAGCCTGTAAAAATTTTAATGTTGACACAATATATTTATTCGCTTGGTTAGCAATAAATTTTAATTTTTGTGTTTTTATACTTTATTAATTATATAATGTGATGTATTGTGCTATTACTATTATATGTAAGTTTTGTTAGGTTTTATGTATTAAACTATTAAGAAGAATGAAGAACTTTTTAAAAGGGATTTTAACCAATTGTAGTTTGATAATATTGTAATATAACGATTCAGCATAAATTAGCACAAAACTATTGTGTTTTAGCCTTGTAAATAAATATTTATATTTATGAGTTTTAGACTTTATTACTCATTGCTTTTATTAAAGGTGCTAGCCGACTCGTGTGGTAAAAATGTAGGATTTATTTCGTAAAGCAATATTTTGAAGACTTGTTTGATATAAGCAATTATTTATTATATTATAGTTACATAGTTATATATTGATGTGTTCTTTCTATTTATAACTTTGGGTACAGGGATTTAGTTTAGAACATTGTTGAAAAATCATGCAAAATAAAATACGAGTTATCAACTGAATCTAGGTGCTTACAGGTAAAAATAAGTATTTACTTTTTATTTCACATATTTTCGTATATGTATTAGTTTAAATATTTAGAACTTGAAATATTATGTAGTGCTTTCAGTGCCATTAATATTAAGTTTTTTGCAAGTTATACTTTTTATATAAAATTTAATACTCTATTGATTTTGTAGGAAGTTTTTTAGTTGTGATTATATGTTTCCAATGTAAACTCGTACATATATGGAGGTTCAGAAGTTGTGGTTTTCCTCAGGAAATGGTTTCATGGCTATCAACCCAAACTTCCTGTGCCATATAATTGTGTACTTTAGCATCTGAAGTTTCCTAGAATACCCAATCAAACTGGTTTTAAAACAAGCCTCTTTAACGTTTTAAGGCTGTCTGTTGTTAAAATATCTAGAAGGATTTATAAAAGTGTATACTAGTTGAGAAGCAATTTGCGTACAATGCATAGTTTTAAGTTGATAATACACCAACCCTAAACTAAATATGGTTATGTCTTGTATTTTTCATTCAAAATTGGTGAATATTAATAGTAAAAATTTTAATTGCTGAATTAATAAAGGATATAATGTCATGGCACATAAAAAGCCCTACTATTCAATGATAAAAATTACTTTCATATTTCCATTGAACTATCAATAAACAAAGAGAATATATGAATAATAATTTAAATAAAAAAACTAAAGGTATTATCTTATTACATGTTTAATATGTCTATAATCAGGCTTATCACCTCAAACTTAAATAAAAATGTACCATACATATAAAAAATTATCGTCTTGTACTAAACATTTATATATCTTGAATTAAATACAATATTCAATACCTTTGCTTAAGTTTGTTTTACATTTTCTTTCAACCAAAGATACTACATATCAGTAATAAATTTCTTTAATGAAAAAACTTGCAGTACGATAACATGCTTTAATGACTATTCCCCGGAATTTAACATAGATGTTAAGAAATTTTTATACATTACAAATTTAAATGGCCAAAGGATCAAATGTGAAGACTAACTTCAGTCAGGCTAAGCCGTGATGATAATTTATTTTTAAGTTTACTTGTTTCTGTATTATGTTAACCAATGTATCTATTTGAATATTTCAGTACAATAAATCTTTTCGTATTCTGTTGCATTCAAGAGTTTTATTTTCCAGTGGCATTTACCTTGTAGGATTTGTATTAGTGAAATTATAACAAATCTTTTGTTCAGTGTACAGACTTTCTTGGGAAAGATTATTTATGATTTCATTCCAAAATTATGTATGATTTTTGCATTGAACTTATGAAGAAAAATTTAAATTTTGTTTGGACCCTATTATTAGGATCTTAATAATGTGACTAAATTTGCCTTGTTTTTTTAAAGACCAACAACTAAGGAGTTCTTCAACACGCTACTTTTTTAGTCTATCTTTTCATGCAATACAAACTTCAGAAAAACAAAGTGATCCGTAGAATAAATAGTACAAGAGAATATTGGAGATTTTAAATAAATTTTCAGCTTATTGTTAGTACCAGTATTATCAGTCTGGAGAGTCTAAGGCAGATAACACAGAAGGTTGATGAAAATTATCAATCTTGAAGTGATCAAAATATAGATTGTCCCTGACCTCTCTACCGACCTCATAAGGTATTAAGCTAGTAAAGTATAATCTAACATCACAGAGAAATTAGAAGCTTTTTGGTGGTTCGAAACTTGACCAAGCTGCCTTTGGTATTTGGACTATTAAATAATGATCCTGAAAAATAAATCAGTTGCTATTTGTCAGTAGCAAATCTACACCTCATATGATTTTAGGTGTAAACTACAAGAGAGAGGACATCTCGATCGCGCATCGTTTGAGGGTGTACTCCAATAAACACGCACATGCACCTATTGTTGTACAATTTGTTTCACGGAACATCAGGGAGATATGGGTCACTGCAGCGAGAACAAAAAGAGGGTTCAAGTCAACGGAACTCGACGCGTCGCTGACGGCCTCCAACATTTACATCAATGAACAGCTGACGCCACACAACAAGATGCTGCTAGGTCGTGCTCGTAGACTCCAACGAGAAAAGAAGCTGCATTTCGCTGGATTCTTCAACGGTAAGGTGTTAGTGAAGCCCAAAGACGGAGATGCCCCCATTCGTATACAAGAGCTTGAGGACTTGGATAAATATGATTAGAACAGATGTTAGGTAACTGCTGTCCACCTAATTTATATATCACAGGTACACTAATTAATTTATTTGGATTACTTCATTGATACCGTGATAATAATAGTTTGTTTATAGTTTTTTTTCTCTAAGTATACCATTTATTTATAGAATCAATGCAGTTAATCACGCAGTCGTATTGCTGTTCCATGTTTAATTTAGCTTAAATCTTTCAAGTTCACTTAAATAATGTTTTATGTTGAGTAATTTTTAAATACAATACATCGAGTTACGAGGTAACTTCCATTTAATGTATGTATTACAAAGGTTACGACTTGCCCAGTGTTGGTTATAACAGTTACTTTACTAGAATACTGTAGGTAATTTTTATTTTACAATGTAATTTTTTAATTAGTTTTTTTTTCTTTTTTTTTCTAAAATAATTTGTACTAGGCCTAACCAAATTTTGCTTAAAATAACCTATACAAACCAGATTAAAAATTAAATGGGTAATGATGTTGTGTACTACTGTAATACTGTTCAAAGTTGTTTTTTTCTCTCTTCGAAGCAATAGTTATATTTTTCCTAGACTGTTTATTTTAATATTCAGATCAGTTGTTTTGTTTTCTACAAAGAATTGGATATTCTTGAATTTGTGAATAGAACAAATAAATTCTTTGATAATCATTTAGGTATTTTAACTTTTCTAATAGTTTATTTTTGCTGTGTTATAATAAACCTAAGAACCGGTATTTGTTTGTTTTTATTCTCAATTGTGTAACGATATCACGATCCACATAGTTAAGCTGTTTATGATTATATTAGTATTCGTTTGTAATAAGGCTCATTTTGATATTTAACATACTACTATTACATATTTTGACAATTAGATATTAGTAGAGTTTTGTCCTTGACCGAGCAGGAGATCTGAGTAAAGGTTGTGCTGGATTCGGACGAAGATAATGACATCCTAAACTTTCAATCTTGTGTGGAATTAGATACGGGAATAGATTATTTAAATTTTTTTAATGATAATGGAAGAAATATTTTTACCATTAATATATTTCATATAAATATTCGTAGTATTCAGAAAAACATAGATGAATTATTGACCTTTTTAAGTCCTTTCTTATCAAAACTAGATTTCATTGTACTCTCGGAATGTTGGCTGCGGGGGAGTGGTGGTGGGGTTGAGTCAATTGAAGGTTACGACATTGTTACTACGGACGAGCAACGCAATCAGAACGACGGGGTAGTGATCTATGTAAACAAACGTGTGACTTTCACTTGTAGACAAATCATGATAGGAGACGTATACGGACTTAGCTTGGATTTTACTTTTTTTCATGAAACCTATAACTTGACTGCACTATACCGAACTCATGACAGTAACTTGGATACATTTCTTACGGGACTTGAAGATTACTATGCGCACTCCATACCTACCAGAAAAAGATGTATATTTTTAGGAGATATAAATATTGATTTGCTTAAAAACGATCAATACACTGAGAGGTATTTGAACTGTCTGATAGGAAATGGTCTATTCCAGTGTATTGACAAACCCACTCGTGTTACCTACAATTCAAAGACTCTACTGGACCATATCTTTGTTCGACATCCGGTTTTGGACAATATAAACTCAGCTGTTTTTCAGACGAATATAACCGACCACTACGGAACGGCGTTGACGTTCTATGATAATACTGATACAAATAATACTAAAAAGAAGGACGATTCACTTAACTACTACATTGACCTTACACTACTGGCCAACAATCTTGCTCGGGCGAACTGGGGGACCGTTTTAAATAGTTACGAGACTAATGAATGTGCGGAAAATTTTAATTTAATAATCAAGAACTCGTCAGATAATGCAAAGAAACTAGTTAAGGTGAATGCTAAGTTTAGAAAAATTAAACCGTGGATTTCACTTGACTTAGTTCGCCGTATTCGCGAGAGAGACAAAATTAGAAAGAAGCTTTTAAAGCAGCCGTTTAATGAAGAGTTGAGGGTCCAGTATATAAGCGTTCGACAAAATTTAAGTAGATCATTAAAAGATGCCAAACGGAATTATTTTAGAAACAAAATAAATAATGGAGGATCAGATCCTAAAGTTTTGTGGGGGGTTATTAATGAGTTATCTGGTAAAGTTAATAAATCAGAAGGGTTTTCTGTCAGTAAGTTTTTACCCGATACTCCTTTGATAGATTTTGAAATACAAAAACGTATAGCCAATGATTTTAATAATTTCTTTGCGGAGGTTGGAGAAAGGTTAGCTGGCAGCATTGACTCCGGTGGAACCCCTGTCCTGAACGACTCAGACTACAGACATTTCTCTGAGTTTACACTTCGTACTGTCACAGCACAGGTCGTTGTCCGGCACGTGACTGGACTCAGGGGAGGGTCCGCCCCCGGCTATGACGGTATATCGGCTGACTTCCTCAAACACCATCTTCATATTCTCTTACATCCTCTACACCATTTAATTAATCTAAGTTTATCTACTGGCATTTTCCCTAAAATCTTTAAATTAGCTAAAGTATATCCTCTTTATAAATCTGATGATTTTAAAAACGTTAATAATTTCCGCCCCATATCGATGTTAAGTGTTTTCTCTAAGATTCTTGAGCGCATTGTGAAAGATCAATTGGTATCATATCTCCAACAAAATTCCGTTTTAAGCGAAAGCCAGTTTGGGTTTGTTAAAGATAAAAATATTTCAGATGCTTTATTTAATATTGGTAGGGATATCAATGATGGTATTTCTCACAATAAGCGTTGCATGTTAATTTTTTTGGATCTAAAAAAGGCATTCGACTCCGTTGATAGAGGTAAATTGTTGATTAAACTTGAAAATATCGGAATTCATGGTAGCGCTTTAGCTTGGTTTCGTGATTATTTATCTGAAAGAGTACAAAATGTTGTGATAAATGGAATTTCAAGTGATACTAGACCAATTAATTTCGGAGTTATTCAAGGAAGCACTCTTGGACCGATCTTGTTTCTCATATATATTAATAACATCTCTCGGCTGACACTTAAAGGCAAAATATTTTTATTTGCCGATGACACTTTAATTTTTGAGAATGGAGAAAATTGGGAGACAGTTCGTTCTTCCGCATCTAACGATCTATTTTTAATAAAAAAGTGGTTAGATCAAAACATTTTATCCTTAAATATTTCTAAAACTAAATTTATGCCGATTGCTCTGAGAGAAAGTACAGATTACAACTTACCAAATCTAATAATTCATACGTGTGGTAATTACCTTAATACTGATTGTTCATGCAACAGCATTGAAAAAGTTTCTTCTTATAAATACTTGGGAGTTATTTTTGATTATCGCATGAAGTGGGTATGCCATATTAAATTTTTAATTACTAAACTACGCAAATATGTTTACGTTTTTAAACAGTTAAGAGATATCCTTAGTAATGATGAAATTAAATTGGCATACTACGCTTATGTACAGTCATTACTTTCATTTGGCATTATTGCATGGGGTGGATCATTTTCAACCGTGTTAGAACCACTCTTTACAATACAAAAATTAATATTAAAAATTGGCTTTAGAAAACCCCCTCGTTACCCCACGGATTCCTTGTTTCGCGAGTTATCTATACTTAGTATAAGACAAATTTATGTTAAGACTCTATCTATTCACATATTCAAGAATTTTTACGATATATTTCCTAACGTTACTCACTCACATAATACTCGGTATTCGAAAAACATCGGAATAATAACTTCGCAATTACTAAAATCCTACTCTGAAACCAATGCTACTTATATTGCGACTGTCTTGTATCGTAACATTATGTCCATAACAAACAAGAACAACATTTTTGATTCTCCATCAGTAGCAATACTTAAAAAACGTGTAACTGAATGGTTAATACAACTAGGTATTGCTGAATCTGAACTCCTTATCCGAGCCGAGTACAGGCGGACCTGACCCAACACTCGACATGTGACTCAAGACTCAAAACACAGACGAGTTTTCCTTCTCACTCACCCCACCCCCTCTATCGTTCCACGTTCTGATTAATTATGTAACAACTTTTTTCTTTAAAACTTATTATCTATATTTTCCCACTTTTTAAAGTTTTCAGTAATTACTTTTTGCTAAATTTATGTTCCACACCATTAAATAGTTCAATTAAATTATCTATAATTTTAACTGACATAATTTTATTTATAGCCCTATTTATAGGTTGACAATAGCGGCTGAGCCTACACACAGGCATTTTGCCCATGTAGGCTCGTTTCCTGGGTTTTACATTCTTTCATTATCTAGAAAAAAACAGTTTGAATTATATTTCTATGTAAAATATTTAGATTATATTTTAGATTAAGTTACTTATTCTGTTTTAATTTATGTGTATTATCATTTTTATGTTTTATTTTTATGTTTAATTTTTATTAACACTGTACACATAATGAAAGACATTGTACTGATTGTTTTATTGGAAATAAATAATATTTGAATTTGAATTTGAATTTGATACATCACAATCATCACACTCCCATTAAAATATTTGTCTAAAATGTACTTAGTGATGGAGTAAATTTATACTTAGAACTTGGTGTAGCTGTCTAAATAGGAAGTTATATGCATGCAAATTAATATCAGAGTTTTACTGTCCAAGAAAAATCTCAAGATATATTTATTTTCTTATCAGAAATATGATGAGGGTCCATCTCTTTGACAGTTGTGATAGGCAGTCAGTTCAGTTGGTAAGGCTGGCTGGGAAAAGCCGCCAAAACACTGGTCCTTATCACTTCCTTTTCCTGGACTGATTACACTATCTCGGTCCCTTCTTCCTTCACTTTGCAACTGGTCTCTCTCATTTCTTCTTGGCTTTCCTACCAGTCACGCCCACTCCAAGACATTATCAGGGATGATTTCAAGTAAGTTATTTTATCTCATATGGTTTTATGTAAAATTGCTCGATTAATAGAGCCATATTTCCGAATAGGGGGACTAGGCGTGCGCTTAGGGCAGCAAATTTTAGGGGGCAGCAAAATTTGGGGGATTAATAACATAAAAAGGGGAAGTTTTAATCTTCAAAAATAAATGTTTAGCAAATAATTCTGAAGCAAAACGGATATTTTAAAATACTTTCATTAAGGTTGGAGTGCTGTCATGTTGGATTTATTTCCTATAAGAGCAATGCTAAACTTGTCCCCGCCATTATTTATAATATCATTTCTTTATTTTTTGTCTGATTGGTTCAGAATAAATTGTGTTTGAATCACAATTGAATTTACCATGCCTTTTGCAAGATTGATTCTATGTATATATTTGATAAAATCTTGTAAAAACTGTTTTCAAAGTCGTTTTGTAGTATGTTTTGTTTTATCCATTTACTAAAAACTATACTTGTTTACTAAAATTAACAACACCACAAACCAATTCTGTCTTGATGAACCCTCTATTTAGATCTCTACACCATAATTTTATGGTTACAGAGGAGTTAGTTATGGTTAAAGGAGTTAACATTGCTTTTATGGCGAAAAGACGGAATCTGGGTTGACTCCAATCCCTCTTAACCCTGCGTCGGTGACATTGATTTTTAAAACTGATATGAATCCGATTTCATCAGTAAATTTGAAAAAGATGAACTACTAAACCAAGATGAAGGTCCAATTCAAAATTAAAAATTACTAAGGAAAGAGTTCATTGGAAAGCTGATTTTAAAAAAAATACAGTTTTATATATCTCAACATATAAAAGAGAAAGCAATCACTAATTCTGCAACATCCCAACTAGCTATAGAGTGCTGAAATTTGGTATACTCTTTCTTTATGCTTAAAATAGGAAAGTCTGACTATTTTCATATTAGTATTCACAAAGGACTATGCCCTAGACGTTTTCAAAGTTACCATGCTAGTCTTATGGAAGCAACATTTTTGTATTCTAACATATGATTACTTAAAGGATCAGTACCAGGGGGACCAAGCTTATGATCTGTAAAATTATAGTTTCTCCCACAAAGATCGTTCGTTACGCTCACTCCCCCTCTTCCTTTTCAAGGGGAGCTTGTTTGCTTCGCTCACTTGCCAGAGACTGAAGGGTGATGCACTTTAGTATTATTTCCCTAAAGATGTAACACATTGGTTTATTTTATCTACAGTTAACAGATTTTTTTTTAAATCTCCGTAAGAATCACATGGGTGCTTTGAAGGGCTCTAGGACGAAAACAGGATTTTTCCCAGCCATGGGACCAACTTCAATGGATTTCTGGTGGCCAAAACCCCCATATTCAACCAAAAAAAAAAAAAATCCTTAGAGAGAAAAAAAAATGTTGCCCGTACAGTCGTTGCCAAAATAAGAGAGACTGGAGGCAGGTAGTCCCGGCCCGTCCTAATCCTTTGTTGACGAAACATCCCCTATAGTAACGCGGCCGACTAGTTAGGCATAGTAAGGCCGCTCGGGTCTCGGGGAATTCTCAGAGGAGCGTCCAGTTAAAACTCCTCTTTGCCCGAGGTTTATTTCTTTTTAAAATGGTTATAATTAGATTGTAGAACGATGATTCAAATTTTGTTGTAATTGTCTATTTAACACGAAACATATATATATATATATATATATTTATTGTACGTGCATTTTTTTTATTATTGGACAATTTAGGCGGTGGTCAAAATTCTGAGAACTCCCCGAGACCCGGGCGGTCTTCCCGTGACTAACCGGTCGGCCGCATGACAATAGGGGATGTTTCGTCAACAAAGGGTTAGGACGGGCCGGGACTACCTGCCTCCAGTCTCTAATTTTGGCGATTACTGTACAATAAAAGTGCTTGTTTTAGAGTATAAGATAAGATTAATTTTATAAATAGCTGTTCTTATTTAAATTATTGAGGGACGATTAGTAATAAAAAACTAGACGATATAATAGACTTGCGGCGAGTCAGCATAGCGAACGAGCTCACCTGAAGGGCAAAAAATTCCACAAGTTGGCATAGCGAAGCATGCCGGGTAAGCTAGTTTTATTCTTAAATCTGTATTTTTATCTCAAAATCATCATAATTTTTTAAGTATTTATCAAGTATTTTGTTTTAAATCGACTTTTTTTTATTTGTGACAGACCTGAGGATGACAGTTTTGCTGTTGGAAAACCTTGTCCAAATATACAATTTTGGTGTGTACGCCTGAGGCTGTCAACCAAAAGTTATTGACTTTTGCCATTTGGATATAACAGTAAAAGTCAACAATTTTTGGTTATCAACCTCTGGTGTAAATGTGCCTTAAGACAAACACAACTTTTGAGGTTAGCTCACAGAAAAAAATTAACAGATTTTTTACGCACTTTTATAATACCACAATCTATATATATTTTCATTTGGTAGAAAGGTAGGCGCTATATATGAAACTCTACCCCATTTTAGGTCCCATAGTTCTATTGTTGGAAATTTGTTTCTTTCCTTCTTTCCTTCATTTATCCTAGATTTTTTTTTTCTTGGCTCGATTTCCCTTGGTCTAATAAGTGGGAATTAATGACATAAAGTATAGGTAGCCTACTTACCCCCGTTGGTTAGTTTTAAACCATTTAAATTGTTCTGCTAAGTCCCCCATTTTAGATATGCTTAGTAAAATTTTTGTTTTTGAAGAGTAATAGTCGGATGGGAATACTCTCCTCAATTGCCGACATTTCAAGATTTTGGGCCTCAAAAGGGTCAATATAGTGCCAGCTTTGTGAAATTAAAAATAAAATAACTTAGGGAGGGATAGTAATTTCTACTCGTCTTTTCCAATAATTTTATAGACAATAATTTCATGCAAGGGGGATTTCAACTTTATTTTACTCACCGGCCCCTGCCCCATAAAAAAACCGAAATGACTTTTTTTCAAGATATTTCCATAAGAAAGGGGTGTGCCAAATGTGAAGTAAATCCAAAACAAAGACTTCAAACGCCAAAGTGCCAACAAATAAAAGTTTTGAACAAAGTCTTAAAACATGTGTTATTTTTTGAGCTTGTGTGATGGTCACCGACTTTAATCTCTCTATAAGAAAATAAGCCTTCTAACTTTTTGAAATGGGAATTTCCTCAAATTAATTTTGTTGATAAGTAAATTTCTATTTTATTGTTCATTTGGTTATGAACTTTTAACTATTTGAATTAAACATGTTAAATTGAAAACTTAATATCCAATTAATTAGAAAACCTAATATAGTTTTATAATGGATCAAAAGGAGTTGCATTGTATTAATTAATGTATTAACAGTTTTTTTTAAAATAAACACTTTTCACTGTGATGTATTGTTGTTTTGGTTGCTAAGGAACATAGTTAAATTTTTTTAAATATTCATTCATTCTGGGACAAATTTACCCTCCTTCCAATTGATGCTGCTTCAGTCTTGGGAATCGATGTTAAATTTTGATTTTAATATCAGGTAATAAAGCGCTATATTATTTTGCCGCAAGCCTATAAACATCCTATCAGCAGTTGTAGCTATTCGATGCAGCTCTTTGTTACCATTCGATCACTGTTCAACTCTCTGAGGTTATGTTACCTACATCTCTTAGTTTTTAGGACCTCTCTAGGCTTACAACGATGAAAAAAGAGGTTTATAATTTTTTAGATTGATTTGATTTGTGTTTATTATCATGCAAAGGTATTATGTTTTATGAATATGTTCTATTAATGTGGGTTTTGTAATATTACTAGCAAAACTCCTGAGCTTCATTTTAAAAAGTTAGGTAGAATAAGAATTAAATTCTTACAAAACTGTAAAGGGGTAAGCTCCTATGCAGGGCCGCCGAAAGGAGAGGGAGAGGGGGCAGATTGCCCCAGGCTTCATTTTCAAATGTTTTTTTTATTTTTCTTATTTTTTACGGTAGCAAAATTTTACTGCTGCATAGAATATTAATAACACCATACATGTATTTTTGAATAACCATCAAAATCATCAAACCGTAACAAAGTATAGCGTATGACCTGAATATAGTGACGATGAACAGACGCTGCCCCGCCCCGAGCCACCATTGGAGAGCTACACCACCGTGCTCGCGCCACCAGTCCACCTGTAAATGCGATGTTGTGGTGCACCTTTATCAGTGCACAAAGTATGGTACTACATCCAAAACAAGTTTACAATTCCTGAATATTTCTGAGTTTGATTGAAATGAATGTGGTTTCTTCAGATTATTTCATTAAACGTTTAATACAGTTGTAAAAAAATAAAGGTTGTAATAAACCATTTTAAAATAAATTGTATTTAAAATTTTCTTTATAAGCTTAGCAATTTCAAAATACTTAGGCCTAAAACCACGTTGTACCTCTCCAATAAGGACTCTCGGACCCAGCCAAGTGCAGGTTTGATACAATATTTCATACTGTATACCTAAATACATTTATTTACTTGTACCTTACAATAATTCTAATTAAATATTATTATGAATCATTAAAGAGATGAAAGCAGTTCATGTGCATTAATACAAAATAAATGTACAAAGAAATGAAAATAGAAATGTGTATATTGTATCTGGTTCGACCATGGACGGCGGGCAGGGATATGGGCCGAGGGAGGGGGGGGGGGGCTCACACTGGAACTCTGTTTTAAATGATTTTTTATGAAAGATAAAAAAATGTTATACTAAATCTGAAAATTGATTTTTTTTAATGGTTGCTAAGAAACAAATTCAATGAAAATTTCCAATATTTCTACAATGCGAGCAAAGCAGCGGTTAAAGCTAGTCCTTGTATACAATTTTAAAAACTTTTGATATCAAATGAAAATTTATCAGTTCATTTAAGAGTTCAGATGGCTCATTCCCTTTGACGATGTAGACCTTTCGGATGCTCTAATAATATTCTCTATAAAGCAAATAATCACATTAATTTCCTTATATAAATAGCTTCTTTTACATTTTGTTCTCTGACAATTTTGTCTACATGTAAATTTTTGTGTGTTTTCAGGAAGCCCTTTAGAGCTCTGAATATCTGCTAGACTTCACCACCATCTCTCACCATGAATCAAAAGACAAGAGAGTGGTGTGCCGTTGTGCAGAGTGGATTGCGGAGAATGAGTTCAAGCCTTCGGAAAGCTAAGATGATTTGTGATTTTCTATCAGAAATAAAACTAATGTTCCAATTTTGGTTTAAAATTAGCAGGAATATCGAAAGCCAATTTGCAATTTTTAGTATTATTACATACTTTTTAACTATAAAATGGTTTGCAATGATAATATGCAGTTAAAATAGAGAAATTACTCTAAAACATTGCCTTTCCCTTGTTATTTTCAGGTTAGCAGTACCAGTATACAAAATTATAAAAAATAAAAAAAATAAAAAAATAAAAAAGCAAAAAGAACAAAAAAATGCAATTAATAGTAAGGAAAAATAAAAATTAATTAAATCATAATGGACAGCCAAATGACTTAAAACATCTTATGACTACTCCATTTGATGTACCCAATGTCTTGGCCTACTTCGCAACAAGTATAAGTCAATATTGATTTTTTATGTCCTATTGTATTTCAAACCAATTCACCTTAATTCAAAGAATGACAATAGATGAATGTAGTAAAGAGTGCTGAAGAGATCTACAGCAGTGATTTTCTTTGAAAAATACAAACAAATCAGTGTCCTTGAAATCACTCTTTAAAAATTTTGCCAAATGTTTCAGATAATTAGCAGAAGATTGTTCTAGAACAGCATCTTCGTCCTCCAACCAGAAGTCTACCTGAAACTGGCCAGCTTGTTTCCGCTTTTCAATGGGCTGCTTATCATTACTAGACCGATAGCTGCCCCCTGAAAGGCGTCACAAAGCTACCAAAACAGCCTCAAGTGCTTCACTGAATGCTGTAGAAGATTATTTTACTTTAAAAGTCTGCAGATCCTGCACCATCTTGGATTTTTAGTCCCATAAGAACAATGTTAAGTTACTGTTAATTATAGGTGTCTTTGAAACACTTTATCTCGAGATAATCTTGCATCAAATTCACATAAAACTTGAATATGTTCATCATAATGGTATGGCAGTATACATGACGTGGATAAATTTTCAATAAACCTACTAAAAATGGTTTAAAGATGGATTAAAAATTGTGTTAATTTATATTTATATTTTATTCATTATTCGAGTGGATAATTTTTTGGATTAGTTTTCTATCACGTCAAACGTAAACATTTAAAATGACAAGTTTGGAATTTTCCTACGAAAAACCAATTCACAGTAATGTTTTAAATTTAACCATGTTCTTAAGGGACAAACTACCAAGATGGCGGAGGCATTTACATAATTTTGTTATTACTGTTTGTACTATGATTTCAATAGAGTCTCTAATGACTGTTCAAAATGTCCTAGAGTATATTTGATGATATTTCCAGATTGTTAATGATGGGGAAAAACTAGGATGAGCAGTTCCTGAACCTGAAACATTACTTAAAGGAACATTCATAAAATATATAATACTAATTTAATATTGACTCAAGGGTGTTTTTGACGAGTTAAAAATTATGGAAGGGTGGGTTATCATCATAAGTTATAAATATAGTAAATACTGTAACTTTCACTTTAAAATTGTTAGTGGCCCAAAAGTAAAGCCAAATTAAAGTTACTAGAGATCACCTCCTACTTGAAATTCAAACAAACTTTTTCAGTTAATCTAGACCATCTGAATCCAAGTAGTTAAAATAATATATTACTAGCCTACTTGGTGCTCGACATCAAATTTGTAGTAGCTAGTTGCTCGCCAGTTTAAATTTGTAGTAGCGGTACATTATATTTTACTTTATTCACTCAGTTGTTTGTAATATTATCATAGACAAAGGTATCTTTGGACATTATCAGAAATTTTTGGGATATGATTTCAATTTACTGTAGTGTAGGACTTCAGTATGTAGTGATAAATATGGATTAACATATATTTGATTACACAACAAATACAGACAACCTATAGAGACTCAGTCTGTAGAGAACCTAGAAACAGACAACCTTATGGCAGGTGTGTCCAGTAGAGAGAGCTGTAAGCCCTATGGTTTAAGCATTTCAGCAATTTAACTGTTCAAAGCATTTTCATCTTTCAGAACCTTTTGTATGTTAGGCAAATTGAAGACAAATTCACTTCTAAAAGTACCATGCATTCATGGTTATGGAACCAGGCAGTCCGATGATATTCTCATTACTTGGCCAAGGTTGCAAAAATTCGCCAATAGTCATAAGTAGGCCTACCTACAGACTAAAATGTTTAATAAATTGCCAGTATATTTCCGCAAATTAGATGTTAATGCTTTTAGAACACTACTAAATATTTTTTAACTGACAATGTTTTTTACTCATTGGAAGATTTTTTAAGCTTAAATTTGACTAGTATGTATAGATAATATTTCTGTTGTACATTATGCTAACCCAATCATTTTGTAAATAGTAGTATAAGAATTGACAAATGTCTACTGTACACTGTGAAATGTTTTGAATGACAAATAAACAATTCTTATTCTTATTCTTCTTATTCAGTCTCGTGGTGTTTATGGGCTAAATAAAAAACAAAGTCCATTGGAAATTCGCTGAGTAGTACTGCTGTGACAGAGAGTATTTTCTATTTTGTTTTTAAAAGGGGGAGGGACTGTGTTTTACACTCTGTGTAACATTATTTTTTACTGAATTCAGAAAAAAACCATAAATATTGTGCAAGGTCATCACCAAAACAAAATGCTAAAGCAATAATGTAGTATTTTTTATTGATCTTATTGTATTAAATGGAGTGAAATTGTTGGAGATCAATAAAGATATTACATTTAGTTGGAATGGTTACATGGAATGGCTATTAAAAATATATATCCTCAAAATAAAAATAAAATTGCGGAGCTTTCATGTAGAAGGAACTTGATCCTTATCCCCAAGTTTTTCCAGTATAACACTGTAAAGTGTCTGATCGATATTACGACTGAAGTGGAAGTCTCGGTGAGTGAAATAATCAAACCTGTCCTTTATTACTTCACAACTCTTCAGATTTTTTGTTAGCCACTCTACATCCTGCAAAAAAATTTGAGGTAAATTTATGATCTTTATGATCAATGAAGACTATTCAGTAAAATATTTCACAGATATTATAAAGGGTGAGTGTCTTAAAGTGAACCAATAGTTAACCTTTTTATTCTATATCTCACAGTATAGCCTCTACTTCTTGGGACCCCTTTTATATTATTTTGATGATTTCAGGTATATATTTCAGTTTTCAAAATGTCCCGCTGTTTTCTGAATATGGCAGCCAAATTAAAAACTTAAAATACAAAACCCCATTACTTATATAATTTTGGTTTTCTACCCAATTTTAAGACATTTTAATCTTCTTTGACATTTTTTCTCTAAACGTAATTGTTAGGGAGCTAAGGACAATTGAGGTTCATTTTTAGTCCCATAAGAATGACATAGGAAAGTTTTCATTGGCTATATCTCTGGAATAACAAAGTAAAATACTAAAGAATAAAAATGTTTTTAAAAAGTATTAAGTTATAGAAACATTTTGCTAAAAAAATTGCCATTTAATCATAAATTAACTTATTTCCAGTATGGCAGACAAACAACTATTAAAAAAAAAATTACTATCAAGTGAAGACATTTTTTCTTGAATATTTTTTATATAACTAGATATGGTTTCAAATTTTATTTAACTGGACAGCCAATAAAAATTGTCCCATGTTATTCATATGGGACTAAAAATAAACTTTAATCGCCCCTAGCACCCTAACCGTTAGGTTTAGAAAAAGTCTAAGAATGAATAAAATCTTTAAAAACTGCGTAGGAAATTGATAAATGGGGGTTCGTATTTAAAATTTATAAATTGGCCACCATATTGGAAAAACGACAGAAAATTTCAAAAATTAAAATACATACTGTACCTGAAAGCATCATAATAAAAAAAGGGAGTCACCCATTCAAAGTAATGTACTGTCAGATATAAAATAAAAATATGTCACCATATTAGATTAATTATAGGAGAGGAAGAAAGTAATTTATTTAATACAACTGACAATATGCAGACCGTTGACAGTAAATCAAGGACGATCCTGTACACTATACAAAGTAACTTTATGATTTGGAAAATAAATACTTGTTCCAAAAACAAAATTCTATTGGACACTGGCTGAGTGCAACTAGTCTGATAATATGGGGTATAAAATTTTTATCAATTTTGTAATTCTCATACAATTTTTTTTTTTAATGTCAACTGTGTGATAAATGATTGAGTTATACAGTACCTTTACATGAGCTATTTCATCAGCTCCTCCGGTTATCAAGATCACATGCTTTTCAATCTTCTCTAATGTGTACAACGGGGGTTTTTCACTTCCGTATACCTCCTTGTTTTTCGATTTTCCATAATCATACTTTTGAAAATTTCCTGAAAAAAGGTAAATTGAACATAGCTCACATAATAAAATTTAACATTTGATTTTTTTGTACTAGATTTGGAAGTACAGATTTTTCCAAGAACTGCAATCCCAATATAGGACAAGAAGCATTCTTTTATACTGCCAACTCATTTACTAGGCCGTGTTTTAGGACTAGTACTCACGGCTTTCCATCACCTGAGGTCATAGACCAGGTAGGCAGTGCCGTCCTTATCCAACGCGGGGCCCCGTTCAAAATCTGACAGTGGGGCCTTTTATGCTGCTAAGACTGCCCCTTCCCCCCCCCCCCCCCCACTCGCTTTGCCACAAACAATTTATAAAATGACCAGGGTGTCCAAGCCAAGGGAATTCCGGGTAAAGCGGGAGTTATCCTGGAATTTTTTATTGGTCTAAAAATACCGAAATAAACAAAAATGTGTAATATTTGGAATGAATAGCAAGCACTAATGTCCGCCGAACGGAGACATTCTTGGCCCCCGAACGGAGATGTTTGTGGCCGCCTAGTTCTAAGGGTGCATGCCCTGAAGTACAACGTGCACACCTCTGCTGTTTAATCGTTACAACCACCACAGCGAAGGCTCGGCAAGGACTCTGTGGGAGACCAGGCCTACTTCAACATTAAAGAGGCCACGACAGTTCGCCCAGCCCCGAAGGACTGGTTTTGGGTAGTGGACACCCTAGTTCAAAGGGTAGCACGCCTTGAAGTACAACGCGTTCCCCGAACTCTGGTGACTCCAAAGAACCTACCTTAAGACTTCCACTAAGGGACTAAAAGGAAGTCTGAAGCAGATATTTACACCAGGTTTGACAACCTGTGGTTGTCAACTAACTTCTATTGCTATATCCGTGGAACCACAACTCACTAGGTTGGCTTTGATATATCTGGTTGCCAACTCAGGTTTTCAACCATAGTTGTCAATTAAAGGGAGCTAGCTTTTGGACCTCAACTCAGGTAAACCCGCCTACCTAGCCACCTTTAAACCTATATTGTTCAAAATCTTCACATTCTGAGTAATTTGGCAAAATCTTGCTGAACTCAACAGATTGAGTACCTATTTTAGCAGGCCTGACCAGAGGGGGAAGGGGCAGGGGGGGAAATCCCTGGGGCCTGGGCCCAAGGGGAAAGTAATAGTATGGTATTATGCAATGCAAATCACAAAAAAATCCTTTTATTGAAAAAATTAACAAAAAGTTGAATTTGCATATGGTATTAGTTAACTCTCACAACGAATACTGTGTGATGCAATCAATTGGAAAAGGAAATGTGAAAGAAATTGGCATTGATTGCCATAGCATAGCCTCCTTTTATACTCGGCTGCGGCTAGCGAAGTGCGGTATTCACGAGAACGCTGCAGCATGTAGTTCATAAGGAGGGCTCTAACGTATAATCAGATTTAGTCAAAAGTTCTGCTTATCATGATTTTTAAGGTGAGATAATCTAAAAGGTAGCCGGACAGTAGGTCCGGGCTTCAGAAATGACCTGGAAATTTGTTACCTGTTTTGACGGGGCGGACACTAGGTCAAACCTCTAATGGCAGATCGTGCCCGGACCTAACGTCCGCCCCTGCGTTCGCCGTTTGAGACTGTTTGACGAGGGTTGACAGGGACATAGGTGTATTCATTTGTTAAATATTGTAGGCCTACTATGAAAGATTGTACATTATTTTGAAGTGAAAATGCAATACAAACTTGTTCTACCCATTACATCTCCTGAACAGTCTTAAATCGTAAAACATGAATGATTTCTGATTATCACCATGTTCAAAATCCAGAGGGTAGTGAAATAACATGTAATAGTGTATTGATTTAGTGTGTTGAAAAAACAGTGGCGGTCCTTACACGCTCAATACGGATAGGCCTTATGTTATTCTGTATCGTGATAAATATTGACAGTATTGTTTACTGTGCTTGACCTTACACAGTCAATATAGATCAAACATCAATATTCGACTTAAAACACTCAATCCGTATCGTGATCCATGATCACGATCGAAATGTATTGGCGGGTCTTACACGGTCAATACGGATCGCGATATTTTGATCGTGATCCTGGATCACGATACGGATTGAGTGTGTAAAGTCAAATATTTGATTCATGGATCACACGCCAATATTCGACTTTACACGCTCAATCCGTATCGTGATCCTCGATCACGATCCAAAAATCGCGATCCGTATTGATCGTGTAAGATCCGACATTGCGATCCGCATTGAGCGTTAAAGTCCGCCGGTAACTTACAATAATTAACCACCGTACCTAGTTGGTACACAAATATCGTTCATTGATTTTCATGGCACCTTCATAATGTAAAAACTAAAATGCCCTATTACGCGAAATGGTACAAATGTTATGTAATCCGAACATCCTGTTTTCTGCGAAGGTCGCCGAACAAGAATATCATGTCTACCGCGAATGTTGCGGATACCTTCAGCCTTTGGGGATTCTAAGATTCTAAGAGGAAGGGACGCAAACCGAAATACCGAAAAGAAATTATAGTAATTAAAACGTTATAAAAGTATATGGGACGTTGTTAAAGAATATCTGGTACTGTAAAATTTTTTCACAAGCTTATTTTTTTAATACATTTCAATATGCCAATCGTCTCTCCCTCACCCTGATATTCAGGAGGAGGATCAAATTTAAAAAAACATACTGTACTTTAGAGGCATATTAAAAAATAACAATTTACATAAAGATTTTTTATGATTACAATGGGTTGTTCAACAAAATAATATAAATTATATATATAAACTAAATTAGCACGTTCAAACATGCTAATCAATAAGGCTGTGGTAAACCAGTTAAAAACTGCCCATAAACCAGGTCCTAACGAAGCCATGTTGTTAAAGGAGTGATTTGAGTTCAAGTTGATCTTAATTTAAAAACGTATTGTCAAATCAAGCAAAATGTAGAAACAAACAATGCTTTCCGAGGCTCTCTTTATTTTATTTTTACTGTTTTACTTTAAAATTAACTTTCAAAGCAAATTTTCACTCTCTATACACTATTGTTACTCTTTCAGTTTCACAGTATTGTAATACTAGTCAGAAATAAAAAGCCTATACCTTTGTGACGATGGAAATCTAAAACACGGAACACTTTATGTGAACCACGGAGAGAAGTTGCGTGCACTACGGTGACCGTGTTAAATCCGCCTACCTGCTTTTCACAGGGCGGACGTTAGGTCTGCTTACTAATTAGGGTCCGGGGTTTGACCTTCCGTCCGCCCCTGTCATTTTTTTGTACAATCGACGATTGAAGGGATTACCCTCGGACCTTCCGTCCTACAATCAATCTAAAAATGTGTTGCACTAGTGTGTACCAGCAATAATAAATTTCCAGATATGAGTAGTTTTTTATGAGGAAGAACACAGTAGCTTATTAAATCACAGAGTCTTTAGAACAGCTTTTGATAGTTCTTTTAATAGACAGAATATTAATCTCGCTGTTAAGGTTTTCAATGAATTTACAGCCTTTGAAAAACAAGGATATTAAAACACAGTGATTGTTAAGGTTAATTGTTTTAAAAAATAGAAAGAGATGAAGGCAGCTTTCAGCAGGCCTACAAACGAAGCCTAGTCGGCCGAGCGGGGATGGGGACTGGTTAAAGGAGGCCATTGGGTTGCAGAAGAGAGCAGAAAGAGGGATAGTAGAGTGAATTTGATTGTAAATTAATGAGAAATATATGTTAAAATGTTTTAATATTACCGTTAATATGAGTGTCCAAAATTATATATCTCTGTTTGCAAATTACCACTTTTTCTGGATTTCTTTTCAATCGGATTGAGGGGAGGGGGTCCGGTCAGGTCTCATACCCGCTTGGCTCTGGGCGGCATATGTTAGAAGTTATTGCATATTACATTTTTTTAATGCAAAGTTTGGTTGCTTGCCAATGTGGAACGAGATATTCATAGAGGTCATGCGATCTAGTTTGGGACATTAGTTTTCTTATTTAAACTCTATAAAATGATTTCCTACTTTAAAAGGCTTAGCGCAACTAAAATTTTGTGGGAGCACGCTGAACAAATCAGCACTATTAAGTTTTATATTTTCTTACACAAATTTTCAAATGAAAAAAAGTGTAGGGAATTCCCTAGTAGGGAATTCCCTAATAGTATAGGGGAATCCCCTATTCTACGCCATTGTTCTACTTGGTAGGGTTGCTTTAAAAAAATATATATATAGTTGTATAGCTATCATTATAAAAACCTCTGCACCTGAAATCCCACTAGTCACTAGCCAATTTATCTTAATTTTATAAAAGAAAATGTCGGAAAAACTGTGATATAAAAAAACCAATGCTATTTCAAAAGCTATAATTTGACTGGTATCAGATCTCTCTGGTTAAAATAATAGTAAAAACTTGGGGAATGGTCTTTGATGATACAAATACAGCCAGCAGCCTTTTTTTGGAGAGGGGTGGCTTTCAAAATAAAAATGGATAAATTCATAAAATACTTGTGGTAAAAATACGAGGATATCAAAATATAACCAAAGTTTTGCTTTTTTATGTCTGTAAATATTTCAAATCAAGTTAGGCCTATCATAAAGTGAAATTCATACCAGACGAAGCAATTTGAATATAATGGATAAAAGTCTGGACTGACGATCCAGCTGGGGAGTACTGGTAAACAGGCAATGTGTTTTTCTGAAAAAAAGAAACAATTTTACACAAGTTGGAACCTCATAATTTTTTTGTAAAACCACTTCACAAGTGCACTTAAGAGTTTATAGTTATAAACTCCCCCAGTTTGAGGCTAACAATCAACAGCTTTGGTGATAGGAACCAAAATTACCTCGGATTAATGTACAGTAAAACTTACCTAAGTTCATTTGACTAACACAACACAAGACATTCTACTGCTTTTTGCCAAATTACCAAATAAAATTATATTCCTCCCACTTTTCTTGCATCGATAAAATCACATTATTGATGAAATAATGTCACTCCAAATGACCTATGAGCTGTTCGAGAGTTGGGCGAGGGCCAGAAGTAAATGTGTTGTTGTTATAAAAATTAATGCAAGTTAATTGATAAAAAAAATTATTTAATATAAAATTTAAAAATGTTTTGTTCAATATATTTTTATTTTAAGCTAGTGAACATGTTGCTTGTCATCAAGCAATTTATTTTGATACAATACAAAAGTTACATTTAGTTTTACATCATTACATCCAACCAATCCAATACAGAGAAAATCAGTAATCACCAAAAGCTAAAGCTGTACGTTAACAGATGTTTAAAGTGCTCACACCAATCTCAATGTGATTCTAATAAAAAAATTTCAAATTTAATTTGTGGTTAGCGGCCTTATTTTAAGTCTGATTCTCACCAATTTTTGGCTGAAACAACCACACAACAAGCCCTATCCAACGACACCATAAACTGGGAAATCGGTTGAGGTAGAAATATTTCTCTACAAAAAACAAAAAATAAAAAATAAATAAATAAATAAAAAATAAAACCCTTAGCGTATTAAATACGTATATAGATATTTAATAGTTGTAAATATATTGTTGTAATATATGTATATGACGAATCCCTCTTGGATGAAATTTAACCACCTAATGATGCTGCTGTTGCAGCGAGACTATTCATGGAGAATCACACTTTTAACTGTTTGGACGAAGATATGTACCTATATTAAGTCCTTACACCCTAACCCCAGTATAGTGCAAGGTAACTTGTTATGGAACCTTCACCATTTTCATGCTTATTTCTCACAGTTTGGGTAGTTATCTTGAAGTTAACAATGTCTTATGCTCAGTTCTAGGAAACCCTTTCCCTACACACTTCCTTCTGGGGACCCTTTTTTACCAATCAGTTTATTTGTATGCTATCAAAACTAAAATTATTGATTTTATTTACATCACGTTTGGCAAATCTTCTATGCTATCATTTTAAGTTCTGTGTTAAATTTGTGTCTAAAAATTGTAAACGTACGCCGCTGGTGGTTGAATTTAAGAACATATTTTTTCATAACAATAAAACATGGTTTTTAAGTGTATTTTATTTAATATGGGTTGATTACGTTAATTTTCAATGAACTCTTGTTAGTGAGGTTTTATTGAAATTGAATTTGCTATAGAGGAAAAATAACAAGTCACCACAACAAGACGAGTAATCTGTAAAATTACTTTTTATAGCACGGCACTCATTGAACGAGCACCATGATAACACATCTGTTTTGTATGACTCGTCTTATTGATGTCTTATGTAGAATCGTCTTATTGATGTTCTACCTCTATTCTTCCTATTCTTCTACCTCTGTTCTACTTCTATCGTCAAAAGTTGGGCCTCTTCTTTTCCTTCTTTATACAAATGATCTCACTGCCACAGTTTCTTCAAGGATTATTCAGTTTGCAGATGATACTACGATCCTAGTTAAAGCACCTTCCATCTCTCTTGCAACAAGTAAAGCATCTAAAGATATTTCTTCCATTGAAACTTGGTTTAAACAAAATGGTCTTCATCTCAACTGTTCTAAAACACACATACTTCATTTTCATAACCATCAATTGAATACAGAAAATGTATCCATCAAATTAGAGTCAGGTGAATTAATCGATTCTGTTGAGAATATCAAATTCCTTGGTTTGAACATTAATGAAAATTTAAAGTGGTCCGATCATCTTAGACAAATAAATTCATCTTTAGCCAAGGCTTTGTTTGGACTCAGAGTAATTTTTAGGACAACAGGTATAAATGCAGCTCTTACTGTATATCATTCTTACTTTGTCTAGGGCATGTTATGGCATTGTCTCCTGGGGTAGTTCTTCAGTCATTACCAGCCTATTTATTATGCAAAAAAAAGCTGTACGGATCTTGGCAGGCGTAGGACCTCGCTCTTCTTGTCGCCCTCTCTTCATAGAAATGGAGTTGTTGACAATTCATGCTGTCTATATATTT
The DNA here is from genome assembly GCA_030545055.2 of Neoaliturus tenellus. Classification (NCBI taxonomy): domain Eukaryota; kingdom Metazoa; phylum Arthropoda; class Insecta; order Hemiptera; family Cicadellidae; genus Neoaliturus; species Neoaliturus tenellus. Next base: position 71,568,837 of record CM061537.1, on the reverse strand, counting down.
CAACTTTGTACTTTGGCCAAAAAGAATTATAGTAGCATCTGGTTGGAAAATCATGAACATCCTTATAATACTCGCCATAGAGATATCCTTCAATATCCGGTTCACAGAACAACCTTATATGAAAAATCTCCTTGGTACATGGGCAGAAAAATTTTTAATTGCCTACCCCTAGATATAAAATCTGAGGAAAAAATTACATCTTTTCAAAAAAAAATTAAAAAACTTTTGATAACACTGTGTCCATACTCTTTAAATGACTTTTTAGAAAATTAATTAAATTTATTTTACAAACGCTTTTTAAATTGTTATCACCACCACCAGAAACCATGCCAGAGTAGTCTACATCTCTGTGTATAATACTATGAGTCCCTCTATATGTTGTCTCTTATATGTTCTTATTTTTAAGGAAACTTACTGTTAAGTTACTGACGTGTCATATATTTACCTGTGTAACACACATCAATTGTAAATTAATGTGGCGAATAAAAAATTTCATTTCATTTCATTTCATTTTCTACTGTATTAAAACTTTGAGGGTAAACACTCGAAAACTTTCATTTTGTGTAAACAGATTCAGTACTAAGGCCTACATTATTTATATTATGTTAATGTATATTATAATATATTAATATTATTATATTATATGTACACTCTCGTTCATCGGACTCGGCGACATCGGAACTCCGCTTCATCGGAACTGAAAATCTGGACATCATTAATTTTTTTTTCTTACAAAATAAATAATTTTTCCGTTTTAGCGCCTTCAATTTCGATTCGTTATACCCGCATAACAGTGAAGTATCACATTTTGCATCAAACGTCATCAGGCGTTTTCCATAATTGTACACATCGATGTGATTTACGAGGCCGTGGAGTATTCGCACAAAAATAGAAAGAGGAATGGGCAGGAAGTAAACATCCGTTTCGACCGCTTCCCTAACTGTTATTCAGTCTGTCTCAAGTCGCGACTGCACCTGTGTTACGTGGAAGTCAGTTGACTGCTGGAATATGAGTGGAGTATGAATATGGAATATGGGAATAACGATTTTGGATCTTTATTTCCTGCGTTGTTTTTATTCCTATATTGTTACCATGTTCAAATTTCGAGTGCCTTATTTTCATAAAATCTCTTGTGTTATCTTATAAAAAAGAGTGAATACAATTACGATAGGTACGGGCGGAAATAATGACTCACGACGGACTCCGCTTCATCGGAATTTTTTGACATCCGAACCGGTTGTCCGCCACATTAGTTCCGATGAACGAGAGTGTACTGTATATGTATTATTATATTATATGTATGTATTAACATTAATGTATATTATAAATGTTGAAATTACTCCGATACATAAGAACGGAAATATTATTTATGAAAATTATCGACCCATTTCAATTGTTCCGGCATTATCAAAAGTATTAGAATCAATACTATATGATCAAATATATAATTTTTTTGAAGATAATAATTTGTTATCACAAAACCAATATCGATTTCGAAGAAACTATTCGACAATTGATGCATTGTCCAAACTTGTATTAAGCTCTATAAACAATATAGAAGAAGGCAAATTGGTTTTCCTGCGTTCATTTGACATATCAAAAGCATTTGATACAATTTCTCATGACATTCTTCTCACAAAATCATCTTATTATGGTTTTGAGGATACTTCATTATCTCTGATAAAATCATTTTTTACAAATAGATTACAATACGTAGAATTAAATGGTATATTTTCTGAACCAAAGGTTGTAAATTATGGAGTTCCTCAAGGATCTTCCTTGTGCCCCCTACTATTCAACATTTATGTTAATGATTTACCAATGAACATCTTATGTGAAGACATAGAAACCTTCCTATTTGCTGATGACATCGGAATTAAAGCATCTTCAAAAAATATTAAAGAAATTGAAAAAAACATTGACGTTAACTACAAACAAAATTCAGGATTGGTGCAATGCAAACAAACTAAAATTAAATTTATCAAAAACCCAAAATATCCATTATTTTAGCTTTTCAAACAGTTTTAACTATAATTGCAAGTTAAATTCACTAAAATTTCTAGGAATTGTGTTGGATAGTAGATTTGATTGGACAGAACACATACAGCATACCATGAAGAAGTTGAACAAAGGTCTATACTGCCTTAGAAGACTGAAAAACAATATCAGTGAAGAAGTCTTAATTCAAGTTTACTATGCATACATTCATTCTATACTTAGTTATGGCACACTGTTGTGGGGAACATCAAAAAATTCAATTCAACTATTCAAAATTAAAAAAAAAGGCTTTGAGAACCATTTGTGGAGTCCCATCCAAAACACATTGTAGACCTTTATTTCAAAAATTGAACATCATGTCTGTTCCATCTATATATGTCTTCCAGTCTCTCATAAATCTTAAGAAAAATATTCAAAATTACAGTGAAAACAACGTATGTCATGAACACAACACACGATCAAAGAACCATTTAAAAATTAATAGATTAAAATATGCAAAGTCTCAAAAAATGTATTCATATTTAAATGTAACATTTTTCAATGCTCTACCTAAAGAAGTTAAAGGATTATCAACAGAAAAATTCAAGAGATACATCAAACTATTATTAACAGAAAACTGTCCCTATTCAACAAATGAATATTTTAAAATAGTTGTAAATTAGCAGCCTATATGTGCATAAGTATTTATATATATTGTAATGCATCAATGATGCCTTATACAATAAAGATTATTATTGTTATTATTATTATTGAAGTCTAAACATAAAGTTTCTTAATCTTAAGTATCTTAAGTTAACTGAATAAGATCTCTGAATAAATAAATAATATAAAATAATTACAAAATCAAAGAGGTCGTTGCCATCCTTTGGGTTTGCGAGTTTTCTCAACACTTTTTCACAGCTCTTCTGCCACAGATTTCTATTTGAGATGCAAAATTTGTACATGTATTCTGCGACACTTGCTCTGTATGTGAATGTTTCTCCTTTCGACGACCACAGTAAACTATGCTGAAATTCATATGTCAAAGTAAGTGAATGAAAATTTCATTATAATGATGAAAATAACATTCAAATTTTGAAAGGATGTATTAAATTTAGATTATCTGAATCATCTTAATGTAAATAAATCTAAGTTAAAGTTTGAAAAAATTACCTTGTATTTAAATTTTAGATTATATTTATAAAAACTGTATAATTTACTTAACCATAAAAAATTCTTAAAATTATTCAAGTAACTGGATATAGAACTCTGTTTTATAAATTGTTTAATCAAGCCAGGTCTCCCATCAATGAGGCCTTGGAAAGGTGCAGTGTTTTGGGACCCTCTCAACACACAATGAAGAAAGGAGGAAGTTTAAAAACATTATTTACTGTACTACATTTGGGCAGTTAAAATGAAGCTTAAGCCCAAAATAAATATTATTTTTGTAAAACTAATTTGTACCTATTACAATTTCAAGGTTTTTAACAATCATAAAAATTGACGCAATAACCCTTCCTTGCGATACACAAGCAAATTGATCTGAGATATACATGGGGGCAAGATTGGTTTTGCCGCTTCTCTCAAGGCACAGAGGCCCTTGGGGACAAAGGCTCCATCAAGGCACTACAACCGTAGTGCTCAGTCAAGATTCGGAACCTTGATGCCCTTTCCACTGAAGAGGAGGTGACTCGCGTGATCCAGGTGGCACTCCCAGAGATACCGGCTGATGGACTGAGGGTGTGGCTTACAAGGCCTAACCAAAGTCAACTCCGGATGGCTGTTGCTGAGATGGGCGAAAGGCATGCCAATAAGCTGCTTAGCCTTCAGCACATCAGAGTCGGCTGGGTCAGTTGCAGGCTCAAACAGAGGGTGGTAGTTTTGAGATGCTTCCGTTGTCTCGGTTTTGGCCACTCCTCCCGAAACTGTAAAGGGTCCGACAGGAGTACCAACTGTTTCAAGTGTGGAAGCCAGGGACACAAACGGAAAGAGTGTTCCTCAAGCCCCTCCTGCTTACTCTGCAAGGATTCAGGCTATAGAGCCTTCGGTCACTTACCTGGGTCTGGTCAGTGCGGTGCCTTCAGAGCCGCACTTGAACAGGCAAAAGGCAGCGGCCGGTAATCCGCTTCCTTCAGGCCAATCTCCATAGATCCTGGGGAGGTGATAACCTTCTCGATCAGCTCACCCGAGAACTCGGCATTGACGCGCTCCTTGTCAGTGAGCAGTATCGGGACAGAGACCCTAACACTTGGATCTCCGACAGCCTCGGTACTGCTGCATTTTGGGCGCGTAACACTTTAGAAGTACAGAGTGTCACAAAAATACGAGACTGGCAACTCATACTCGCATTCTTCATAAAAATAAATAAAAAATTTCCAGTACATTTTTTTTATTTCGGTCTTGTTAAGCCGTTATCTGCCATTTTGATTTTTACACTTAATTATTTATATTTCTGTAACTAATTATGGTATAAAGTCTTTTTTGGCATGACCCTTTATAACATAAATTTCCATTTACAAGAAAAATATTACTTTTCGTAGTTGTATTTTTAAATTACGGCCATTTTTATCTTAAAAAGCAAATATCTGAAAAACAGTAAATAATTTAAACAAAATTTGGCAACACACATAATAGAGGAAAATTTAACTATACAAAAAATTGTGCCAATATCATAAAGATCAATCAGCAAATGATGAAGTTTTTTTGTTGTTGTTTTTTTTTTTGTTTTTTTTTTTTTTTTTTGAGAGAGGCGGAAAAAATGCATTACGCACACAGGTGGCCAGCCTGTAGTGTGGGGTTCCCCTAAAAAACGGGTTTACCCACTAAAAAACCTCCTCTACTCTTTAGGATTCTATTAAAAAACTAATAAAATAGCTTTATTTCTGTAAACAATTTAATTTGAGTGCAGCAGCGGGTGCCGGGTAACTGCTAGTATTTGATAGGAAAAGTAAAGATTTGTCAATTCAACCTAACAAATCTAATGTTTTTAAATGCACATCTTGCTGATGCAAACTGATATATTTAGTTTGTCCTTACAAAATAAGCTGTGCTGAAGAAATATGCGACCCCGCTGAGGAGTGACATGTGTTGAGGCCTGGCCACTGGAGCCATCAGAATCACTTTGTCTATATATTGCTGATACATGGTTGTCTCTTCCTCCGAACACATGACCAGAAACTGAGTAGTGCCCATTGACATGCCAATGTAATGGATCTTTTCATCTGTATGTTTCCGAATTTCGTCCAACACTGCTGGCAAGTCGTAAACTCCCATTTCATGAAAACTGGAAAAGTTGAAATAGGATACACTTGGTTTAAAGGAAATATGCGGTTTAAGAATGATTTTAGTCTGGTACGTCCAGCCGCCATCAGGCCTGTGGTTCCTTGTAGATTTTCTATTTTGTTAGGATATGTGATGTTCATTGTTTATAAGCTATGACATTACGCTTGAATATCTTTTCAAGAGGTAAGCGGAAACTTATCCCCACCAGATGCAGAGAATCGGTTAAGGCTCCGGTCTACCTGAGCCCGAACAACAATGCCGAATGCCGCCTCGCGACCGTAGCGCTAAGCGAGTTTGATGGCTGCAGAGGTTTCCGGGATCGTGTTTCAAAATTAACCAATTAAGATAGAGATTGAATCTTAACTTTTCTAAAAGTAGAAAAAAGGATCTCGTCGGCTATCTTTTTTTAAATAAAATTTCTAATTTCAGTTATAACTGTCTAAAATCATCTGTTATTGAGTTTTATAGATGCAGAGGTTTACGGGGATCGTGTTTAAAAACTAACCACTTAAGATGTATATTGTCTATTAACTTTTTCTAAAAGAAGAAATAGGATCTTTTTAGCTATCTTTTTAGAATTTGAAAATAAAATTTCTAATTTCAGCTATAACTGTTTGTTTGACCGTTTGATAGTTGGGCTATGCCTGTGGTCACCTAGTACCATCGGTCCCCCAAACTGTCTAAAATCATTTGTTTTTCTCGATTTTCAACTGAAGTTTTTCATTAGTTTTGATGAAACTACCAAAGTGTAACTAAGGAAATTTAGCACCGTTATTCTTCTTTAATATGACCTAGGCTGTATTTAGCAGAATATAACAGGATTCTAAAAGAACCCTTGTATTAGCATCAAGAAAAACAAATAATTTTAGACAGTTATAGCTGAAATTAGAAATTTTATTTAAAAATTATAAAAAAATAGTTGACTAGATCCTTTTCACTTTTAGAAAAAATTAAGAGCCAATCTCTATCTTAATTAGTTATTTTTAAAACACGATTCCTGTAAACCTCTGCATCCATAAAACTCGCCTAGCGCTACGGCCCCGGCCGTGAGGCATTTAGGCTCGGATAGACCGGAGCCTTTAATTCAAAAATTTATTTCTCTGTATAGGGAACAACACACGGTATTAATAGGTCAGCTAGTATAAGCTAGCTATAAATTTACTTAGGACTGCTTTGAATACCTAACTTACTATCTGTGAGTAGGTTACAATAAAATAAATTTAGAGTCTTCGTCATTTAAATGAACGGCTGGTTGAAAATTTTTTTAAGATTAAGTTTAAACTAACAGTTAACATTCTGTCAGTGTAGAGGATGTTATCACAGTTTACAGTATACCTGAATTTTTTTAGAATAAGACGTAAGATCTTTATTTTTATTTCCATAAGAATATAGTCAGTGGAATACATTGGATTCGTCAAAAAAAATTGTGTTCTTAATTAACAAATTTGAACGAAGCTAATACATTCAAAAGTCCTCGGAATTCCAATTACAATTCATGAATTTATCAACGTCATAAAATTTTTTTTTGTAGTAAGAAGCGGGGTAAAACTGTCTTGAATTCTTACATTCAAATTTCTCATGCTAAGGGGCAATTACTAAAGAAAATTATCATGGCAGGCCAAAATTGCATGATTATGACACGTACGCAGCTTTTGAACACTTAATAGAAGATTTCATGAGAAGAGGGCTGATACAAATTGTTCAGTTATAAGTCATTTAGATAAAAGATATAAAAAAATATTTGGGTTGGGGATATAAACATAAATGTTTTGAAAAATTCAGAGAGGAAGAAAAAAAAAAATTTGTTGTGGAAAATTTGTTAGAAAATCACAACATGAAATGCCTAGTTATCCAACTAGAGTGAGTTATGAGACTGAGTCAGCAATAGATAATATTCTGGTAAAGAAAAAGTTTGCAAAAAATATGTCAGTCACAGGCATTGTAACAGTTCTCTCTGACCATGATGGGCAGTTGTTAGAATAAGTTACAGGTTATTGAAAAGTCGCCCAGTCAGCACACAATGTGAAAATCACGTTATTTTCACGTGAAAAAAAGGTGAAAATGTAAAAGTGAAAAATAATACGTTTTTTTTCACGTGAAAATAACGTAAAAATGTGAAAGTAAAAAAAACGTGAAATTTAAAACGTGATTTTCACCAAAATTTTTTTACATTTTTTTTACTTTATGTTTTATATTCACTAAATCACTTTTTTAAGACAGGGACTTCACACAGTAGGTATTTTAACCTAAATATGAATGAGAGATGAGTGTATGATGGTTGTGGCACGATCTTGCCCAGTCAGCACAAAATGTGAAAATCACGTTTTTTTCACGTGTTAAATGTAAAAATTATATAAAAGTAAATAGAAGAATATTTTTTTCATGTCAAAATTACGTGAAAAATGTGAATGTGAAAAAAGGCGAAACAAAGAATATTTTTTTCACGTCAAAATTACGTGAAAAATGTGAACGTGAAAAAAAGGTGAAAAAGAGAATATTTTTTCACGTCAAAATTACGTTAAAAATGTAAAATGTCAAAAACTGATGAAAATATAAAATCATTTTAACGTGAAAATTATGTGAAAAATGTCAAATGAGAAAAAGGCGAATAATAGAATATTTCTCATGTACAAATTATGTGGCAAAATTTAAATCTAAAAAACAGGTAAACAAGAGAGTAAGTATTTTTGCATTTAAAATCTATGTAAAAATGTATACCGTATTTAAAAAAAATTAAATTAAAAAATTTGTTTTCAAATTTTATTTTACTTTTTAGTTATTGATAATTTTATTTGACTGTCAAAGTATCAGATTTACTTATGTAGAGATATTGTCTAATTATAGCTTTCGAAATAACAATTTAAATTTCAATTTGTGGTATCAACAATTTATAATTATATTTTTTAGCCTTTACATTATTCCAACAGGATGTAATTTCATGCGTTGGTTATATAAATTTTAATAACACTTTAAATATTTATTACGCAATAGTAAATATAGTTATAAAAGATTAAAAAAATTATTATTATTAACAAACACAGAGTTATTTCAAATTGGGCCAGAGTTTTAATTTTGACTTGCTCAAGTACAAGGAAGGTTGAGTATTAAATGTATAAATAGTAATTTAAATCTATTTATGGTACAGCAAAAGTGGCTGAGAGGGTTAAAACGTTGAGACATTGACAGAAAGGTTGTGGGTTCAAATCCAGATGAGGGTGAGAAATTTTTGATTTACTTTATTTACATTTTTTAAATGTATTGGTTAGAAAAAAAACTTCATTTACAAATTTGGTTGAAAAAAATTTTTAAATGTTCAGTAAAACATAAGTTAAAAAGGTAAAAATTAAGTGAAACAAAAACGTCATTTTCACGTCTTTTTTTCACGTTTATTTCACGTGAAATTCAGTGCAATTTTTACGTTATTTTTACGTGAAAATAACGTGATTTTCTCCTTTTTTTCACGTGAAATTTACGTGAAAATGTAAAAAAAGAAACGTTATTTTCACGTGAAAATAACGTTTTTGTGCTATCTGGGCGAGTGCCTATCACATATATGGTTTTGTAATTAATTGTTTTACTTAATCTAGCATACAGAATCCGTAACATCTAAATGTATAACATGATAACTAAATAATAACTATCAATAGCTAATTAATTGTTAACATAGAGTATGGATAAACTATGTGATACTTGCTCTATATTAGCAGTATAGTATTTTAACGCAGTAAAAAGGTTTTATTTAAAACTTGTTTAAGCTTTATCCCACAACTATTTATTAATTTCGTCTATAAAATTATGATGAAGAGGACAAGAGTTACGAGTACGTTCCTACTCAATAATTATTCAATAGTAAGAATATTAAATTGGTTTAAACAGCACCTGAATTGCCAGTAGGTTGTCCCTTTTGCATCAGGATTTTTCTTGTCTGATATATGTTCTCTTGAGAAAATAGTACCTCTGGAATTTCCAACCCACACATCGTACCCATTATCTGCTAAGGTGTAAGCTGAAAAAGTGTGTTAATTTTCATCAAAAATAATATGAATACATTACAAACATACATAAATTTGGGATCGACCAATTTGTCTTATAATTTTTTAATTTTTCCCTCAGCCTGAAGCACTTACCATAAGATAATCTAAAGTGCAATACATGATAAATAAAAACCAAAAAGCCAAATATAAATTCTTTTATCAAATCATGATTTAAAACTAACTAAATGAATGAATAGTTGAGGTAATTTTAAGGTAATAATATTGATTTCTTATAGGAAAGTCATGGGATGATTTACATTTTGTTCTGAAGGTGTACAAGCAGTGCTGTGCCAATTTTGAAATCCCATGCCTCTATTCCTAACTTTGAAATTATGCAATTTGTAAAGCTAAAGGACTTGGCTACAAATGGAGCTACTCGGATTAGGATTAAAATATTCAAATCTGTTCAATTGTAGGATCATCTTCATGTAACACGTAGCCGCAAACCTGTTAACATATTTTAACTCTATAAAAATGCGTAAATAAATTGAGTGCTTGACAATGGCGGACCTTACACTCTCAATACGGATCATGATATTTGGATCGTAATCCTGAATCATGATACGGATTGAGTGTGTAAAGTAACACACTGAAGTATTGAAGTATGATCCACTCATCAATATGGATCATACATCAATATTTCACTTTACACACTCAATCCATATCGTGATCTAGGGTCACTATCCAAATATCGCAATCCGTATTGAGCGTGTAAGGTTTGCCAAAAAGAACTTGGCTAGGGGAGCTTGAGTAGCTTTTAAGAGCTATTTTGGAACTTTACTATTCTGCACTTTTAAATGTTGTCTTGTCGGCGTTGGTTGTATCAATTAATTATGGCTAAAAGTTCTTCCAGAACATTTTACAATAGTCATAACTCTTACCCATTCCAGTCTTAGAGGCCAAGTATGCAGCTGAAGAGTCAAGAAGCCCGTGTTGTAATAAAACTGGTTTCCTTTTGGTAGGTCCTACATTAATTCCAGCCTTGCCATTTTTTATTCTAAACAAATGTAGTATGTAACCGTCCTTAGTCTCAATTCGATATTTTGATATTGGATAGCCATAATCCACCACAAGTTCCTCCTAAAAAATATAAAAAATCCCTTCTAAAGAGTAAGGCAACATCTCAACCCTGGCTTTCCGGATCCGTCCCATCTCAGACTTGATGTAGAAAGCTCTTGTGAGGCAATACGGTACCCTAAAAATCACACCTCTACAGCTAGCTAGCCACCAATAATTCCCTGTAATGGGATTCAGGTCAATCACTCTACCGTTACAAAACCTTCCATTTGACAGACAAAACCTTCTCAGTCCATACTCCAGAGACTCTTTTAATACTCTTTTGACAGCTAACCGATCTGTTGCAGGAGGTGATATGAATGTTTCTCAGATGCAGTGAATAGCTTATTTTATTTGAGCTGGGCCTTGTAATTATTAGAAGTCCAAATGGTAACAGGCACACAGTCATGCAGTTGTGATGTGGACTCTCAATCTATGGATCATTTAGAGCGGGCGCTTTACCGGTAAAACGGCAGAGGGCGCATGCAGAGTTTTACTGCACAATAATAAATTGCACAATTTAATTCATTTTACATGTTTTTATAATGATATATTGTATTTAAATTTTATCAGGAATCACATTTCATTGTTAATATTATTGAATGTTTAACTTAATTGGCTTATCTACTTTATTAATCCCGTAAGGAATTTCTTGTGAGCAGCAAAAAACTCTTTTATTTGTGAACTGATTTTGTTGATTGAGGTGTCAAATTAAAGGGAACTAGAGATCGCTTCCTGGTTGAATTTCAACCAACATTTTTTTTTGTTCGTCTAGACTGTCTTGACCAAATTAGTTAAAACAATATGTTAAGGAGGAAATGAAACTGAAGGAAATCGCCTATTAATATAAAGAAGATTCTCTGTAGACATCATCTATCTTACTAATTCCGTAAGGAATTTCTTGTGAGCAGCAAAACTCTTTTATTTATGAACCAATTTTGATGATTGAGGTGTCAAATTAAAGGGATTTATCCACCCTCAGTTCAATGTGCTTTGCCCCATTGGACTTTAAAGTTTCCATGTATTTTAAATACAAGACAAAATGTTGTCAGTTTACCTAACATATGATTTATTTCATGAAAACAAAGTGTCTTCATAAAAATAACCTGTCTTACTTTTGTCATTTTAATTTATTTAGTTTTTCAGAGTATTAGGGAGCAACAACAATGAATACAAAAACGTATTTGTATTCATTGGCAACAATTAGTTTATTTAATTATGTGATTGTATAATTTTCATTTTATACAAATTTCACACCATCCGTCTATAGCACTCAGTCTGGAGCCGTATTTGTCGAGTATCGACTAGCAACGACTCGTTATTTCAATTATAGTAAGTAATTTTCTAGTACAAAATTGGTATTACTGTGTTACAGGAGAGGGCGCATGCGGAGTTTTGCTCCACAATAAAACAATTATATATAAATAAAAATTAACACGTTCGCTACCACAATGTTAAAAAAAAATCGTAACCACAGCCCGCCGCCGCAATTTTGCGGCGGGCGAGTTTTACTGAGAGCCCACCGCCGCATATCTGCGGCGGCTGGGCTCATTAAAATAGACTGCCGCCGCATATCTGCGTCGATGGTTCCATGATACTAAATACGAAATTTCTTCAGTGCGGTCTATTTTAATGGTCAGACAGTTTAGGCGCGGTCTACGGGATAGTCCGCCGCATATGTGCGGCGCTTGGTCTGTGGCTAAAACGATCACTGACGTCACTAAAATGTTTTACGTACATTTTTATTTAATGTATTTTTGAAAGTAACATTTTTTAACGTATTTGATATATCTTTACACAAATATTCATCAAATATCTTATATGACACATTGAAAAAAGTTTATTGTGTAAGAAAAATGTATAAACATTTGCGTTTTGTAAACTTGTAAAACATCATAATTATACTACGTAAATGAATTGTAAACAACTCTTTTTGTAAACTAAATATTTCAATACAATGTTTTTATGTATAAGCCGTATTTTATTTTTCGCTTTTCAAAGGTTATGACTAAAAATAAGGTTATATTAGTGCCGACGCTAACATGCGTCACTTAGTCTCTGACCATGCGCCGCAAACGTGCGGCGCTCAAAAAATTACCAAGAATGAAGAGAAAATTGTATATATTTTTTTATTTAATGAAATTAAGATATTTTGAAGTGTGAAAACTAATTTTGGACGGTTTCTATCAGTGGTCTGTGGCATAAGTCACAACCACTAGGGCCGGTCCACAGGGAAGTCCATGATTATTTTGGTGGGCTGTGGGATTGGCCGGACCGCCGCATATATGCGTACGTAGCTGGTAGCGAACGTGTTATATATATCTGATCATAATTATAAATGAAATCATATATAAAACCATGCTTAGACATACGTACAATAGCCTATTACACATAAAGGGTCACAAGGAAATAAACTCCACACTGAGCACTCGCAAGATAGGGTGAAAACGGAAAAAAAGTCCATAAACTGACATTGCATCATTGAATGACAAATAACAAGGAACTAAGAGAGGGATGGGGGGGGTATAAATAAAATAACGGTTTATTACATTCCCAGAATGAGATGCTTGAAGTACTAGGCCGGATACGACTGTCTACATATATTTTGATTGTTTATTTTAACAAAAACTATATGTGGGGAGAAAACTCTGCATGCGTCCACTTCAGGGTTAAGAGTCTGCAATGGATTTTAATGGAAATTTTAATACCTAATGCCCTATGAAATTTAAAGTTTTATATTATTCATTGTTTAATTAATAAACAACAAAGTATTCTCAACATTTTTTGTTTGAAAATGAACAAATTTATTCAATAGTTTAATCTCATAAATCTCTCTATAATTGTGGTTCAATATGAGTTATTTGTCTTAGTGAAAAAAATTAACCAAACACGATAGGGTCTACTCACAAGAAAAAGTATTCCATGCTTCTTCATTTTTTGTTCTAGAGGAGACTTATATTTCTCTTCATCTTGTGTATGGGTGATATCAGCTTTTTGTTGTCCATCATTTGAAGCAGTGTTGTGTCCATAGATTTCAAACATTAAACTCAAAAAAATAAAATTAAGCAGAACATTATTATAAAATTCCCTCGCCATTTTCCTACTTCAGGTATGCATGTTACTACAATAAACATTAACAGAATCAAACTTACAAACTGTTAAGTAGCAACATGAAAAGTATACTTTTCAGATATTCGCAATTATTGCTGGTGAATAAGAAAACAAGTCGGTAAGTTTCAAGCAAGTATATTGGAAAGAATCATGCACACTAACTATATCACCATAATTTCACTCTAAATTAAATTCTCAAATTACTTTGATGTGAGCAACCAAACACATGGAAAATAATAATGATATTTGTTTAGGTGTGTATTATTATTACACAAACTGGAATTCCAACTTTTTGGACTCATAATTTTAACTCTGTTAACATGCATTTAACATTAGGGAATTTATATTCATTTAACTCTAGGACTGCCCATTTTGCCGAATATCCAGCAGACTATAAAAAAAATAAACACAGTTATAGTTGATTCACACAGTTGTCGTGTAAATTTTATTAATTTGTAGCCAAGAAAAAGTGAATAAGATTTGTAGTCCTTCTTCATAGAACCTCATATGACTTATTGTGGGGAGCGACAGAAAATTTAGTGTCAGTATGTAGTTACCAAATATATTTCTACATAGGGAAATAAATTGCCAACACTTTGTATAGCTTTGTCTGTAAAAAATCTGTGTAAAATTTCTAGAATTACACTTAAAAAAAATATTCCAAAAATTTTCAAATAATGTGTTTTTTTAGGCCCATTCTATACGGACCGATTGTCGGCGGCGGATCTGCTCATGCGAAATCTGCCGTCCGCCGGCCATTCTATACGAGCGGATAATCGGCGCAACAGTGTTGCCAACCATTCAGTTAATGTAAAAAAATACAACATTTAAAACTGACCTTGCTAAAGTTGTTTCCACTTATATTATCATGCTTTACAAATTATGTAACACAAGAAAATACTCAATTGCGATCAATTAAAATTATAAAATGATTTATAAATAATTATAAAATTACTAAAACATAAATATTGTATAAACATACGACATTACAATTCAAATTAGAAAGGAAAAAGTCTTTTTCCAATTAAGTGATGACGTATTTATGTTTTAAAAAATGACTTTATATGATTTCAATATTTCCAAAATACTGAAAATATTACAAAAGTTATAATAAAAAGGGATAATGTATGGCCACAAACTCCTACGAAACATGTATACTAAAACACAAGATTGGTCAATATTCCATAGTTATTTTTTTAGAGAGAAATAAAGGTAGAGATGACTAAATAATACAATTAACTTTAAGAAAGAAAATAATAGATATAGATAAGCTTATATACCTATAAATAATTGAAAGGGCCTGATACATTTTGACCAGTATTATGTAACAACTTGACATGACGCTTGAACTGTGTAACCGTCGGTCGAGGCCTATAGTAATCATTTAAACTTATTTTGTCATGTAATCAGTAAGTGACCAATTACACTAAGGTAGGCCTACCGGTATGTAATTAAAATGAATAACCTCTTCGTCATTGAGATAAATATAGTTATATTTGTTTGTTTTCGTCAATAGTGAATGCAGGCAAAAACTAACTGTGCATTGAATTTTTACCTCAATCCAACTTTGAGATGTTTAACTTTGTCTGCGTAATCTTTAGATGTCACTTCGTATAATTTAGGATGTTTTTCAATTTCTAGAAAAATGAGTTTTTCATGTCAAACATGTTTTCTAAAAACAAAAACAAAACAAACTGGAGAACGGTGAGGACAAAAGGGATCAGAAAAGGCAGTGGACGAGAAATGGCGAGAACGAGAGAGAAATTACGAGATTTGGCGTGAGGTTGCGAGATCGGCGGCGGAAGCAGAATATACCGCGCCATAGCGCGTTAAAAATCTGCCCGTATAGAAGCTCCCATTTAAACTCCATTGTTCGGTAAAATATCAGCTGA
This sequence comes from Neoaliturus tenellus, assembly GCA_030545055.2. NCBI lineage: Eukaryota > Metazoa > Arthropoda > Insecta > Hemiptera > Cicadellidae > Neoaliturus > Neoaliturus tenellus. Next base: position 71,553,485 of record CM061537.1, on the reverse strand, counting down.
TCGACGCCGACAATCGGCGGCAGACAATCGGTCCGTATAGAATGGGCCTTACATTTTGTGAAAAACCTACTGTTGTATTTAAGATCCAGATGATTATTTTAGTTGTCTTTCATCTATATTTTAAACAGCTGATTTATTGTACTGTTTATTTGTTTACATTTTGAATGTTTGTTGCTATGTTTACCAGTTTAGTTTTGGTCCATGGGTTAACCAAGCAATGCAATTAAAAGCCAGTTCTCTTAAAGATTATCTTTTATTATTCATAGTATAAATAGCTTTAAAACATGGTGTCAGGTGTGTAACATTAGGACCCGTGTTAACTTTCAATAAAATACAAGCAATGATTGAGCAAGAAAGACTTTATGAGCTAGAAGAGCAAGTAAAAAGACTGACTGCACTGATAGGTGAATGCAAGCCACAAACTGCATCAGTACAGTACGCTTATCTGCCTAATATACCATTGCCAAGACCTATTGAGTTTGAAGGAGATTTGAAAGCTAATGTTAAGTTTTTTAGATCTTCATGGGAGAATTATCTATTAGCATCAGGCCTGGTATCACGACCTGAAGAAGAGAAAATAGCCGTACTCTTATCAGCTATTGGTGAGAAATGTTTTAGACTATATGAAAACTTTCCTCTTACAAAAGAAGATAAAGAATCCTGCGAATCTGTTTTGAATGCGATCGTCAAATATCTTGTTCCTGAGCTAAATACCAGGTATGAAAGAGCTATTTTCAACATGTCAATACAAGGCCAAGCTGAGCCCATCGATGAGTATGTGGATAGGTTGAAGTCCTTAGGTAAAAACTGCAACTTTAAGTGTCCTAAATGTGATTTTAATATGACTGATGAATTCATTCTAGATAGGCTGTGTGTTTCCATAAATAACATCAAACTCAGGGAAAAGCTGTACGATGACAAACACCTAAACCTTCAAGATGCTATTTACAAAATTAAAAGTGCTGAACTGAGTAAAGCTCAATTGGATGAACTCTCGAATAAGACTGACTTGTTAAAAGAAAAAACAGCAGATATTCAAGCCTTAAAAAGTTCTCTAAACAAAAGAAGATTGAACATAAACCAGAGTATTCTTCACAGAATGCCACCTCTAACAATCGTACCTGTATGTATTGTGATTTATTGTCTGATTACTGCCCGAAGCTGAAACCCTGTAGCTTCAAAATAAGAGGGTTTGGAGATGGTATTACCAATCCAAAAGGGGAAGTCACACTGATAGTTAATCGTCATAATGAATTATTTAAAGTTTGTTTTATTGTAGTAGACAAAGATCAAATTCCGCTTTTGTCATACAAAGCATCTTCTAAGCTAGGTTTTTTGAGGATAATCAACAAGCTTGACAAAGCAAATGCAAAAGGATTATCGAGTTCGGAAATGATAGTTAGTAAATATCTGGACGTGTTTGAAGGACTCGGTAGGATACCTGGAGAAGTGGAATTAGAAGTTGATGAATCCGTCAGGCCGGTTATTCAACAAGCTAGAAGGGTTCCTGTTAAGCTTCGAGAACAACTAAAAGAAACAATTGAAGAGCTTGAAAAAATGGACGTTATAGCTAAAGTTGATAAACATACAGACTGGGTCAGTAATGTTTTACTGATTAATAAAAACGGGAAGTTGAGAATCTGTCTTGACCCCATAGATCTAAATAAGGCGTTGAAACGACCACACTACCAAATGCCAACAGTGGAAGAAATCATGCCTGATCTGAAAGATGCCAAAGTTTTCACCACACTTGACGCTAGAAGAGGTTTTTGGCAAATTGCTTTGGCTGAACGTAGCAGTTACCTCACTACGTTTTGGACTCCATTCGGAAGGTACAGATGGAAAAGAGTTCCTTTTGGTATCTCGCCTGCACCAGAGATCTTTCAACGTGTACAACATGAAGTGGTTGAGGGTTTAAAAGGAGTCGAAGTTATGTGTGATGATTTACTTGTGTATGGCTGTGGAAAAACAGAAGAAGAAGCGATAAAAGATCATGATGAAAAGCTAGAACAACTGTTTATCCGACTGCGTGAAAAGAATCTTAAACTTAACAAAGAAAAAATGTCTCTTTGCAAAAAAAGTGTTAAGTTTTTTGGTCACTTTCTTACAAATGAAGGTATTAAGCCGGATCCTACAAAGGTTGAAGCTATTTCAAAGATGCCGGAACCGAGTAATGTCAAAGAAGTCCTTACATTTTTAGGAATGATTAATTATTTGTCAAAGTTTCTACCATCCGTTTCTACAGTGGCTCAACCTTTACGATCGTTGACAAAAATTGATTCTAATTTCAAGTGGGGACATACTGAAAAGAAATCATTCGATAAACTGAAGAAACTAGTTTCTCAAGCTCCAATCCTCCAATATTATGATAGCACTAAGCCAGTTGTTTTACAATGTGATAGTTCACAGTCGGGATTGGGAGCAGTACTACTTCAAAATGGAAAACCAGTAAGTTTTGCCTCTAGAACTCTCACAGCAACAGAGAGCAAGTACGCACAGATTGAAAAAGAAGCTTTTAGCAGTTGTCTTTGGTTGCATGCGCTTTGAGCAGTACTTAATTGGTCAAGAAGTAATAAAGTGATCACAAACCACTCCAAACAATAATGAAGAAACCGTTACTGTCAGCACCTAAGCGTTTGCAGCGCATGCTCCTTGCATTACAGCGTTTTAATATCAAATTACAATTTGTTCCCGGTTCTGAACTCTATATAGCCGATTTTCTTTCCAGATTGCACCTACCAGATGAGGAAACAGTTGAATTTGAAAGTGTTTACTTCATTAATTTGGCTTATGAGATTGAAAATATAAATCATGTAGAGCACTTACCTATTTCAGACCTTAGACTCGAGGATATTAAAAAAGCTACAGCTGATGATGATATATCACAAGGGCTAATAAGTTATATTCTCAATGGTTGGCCCGAAAATGCCAAATCTATGAGAAATGAAGAGTTGAAATCATACCATAAATACAAAGAGGAGCTTACATTTGATGGTAGTCTTATATTCAAAGGACATCGCATTGTGATCCCCCGATCATTACGCCCCGACATGCTTAAAAGACTTCATCAAGCACATCAAGGAATTGAGATGAGTATACGGCTTGCAAGAGACTGTATTTTTTGGCCTGGAATTATAACAGAACTTGAAAACACAGTTAGGAAATGTAACACATGTATCAAACACTCAGCAAACAACTACAAGCTGCCTATGCAATCTGTTCATGTTCCTGAATTACCTTTTGAAATAGTTAGTATGGATTTGTTCGAAATTGAGGTAAATAAAAAGAAGAGGGTCATTTGGTTGGTTGTAGATCACTATTCAGATTTTTTTGAAATAGAGGAAATACCAAACATGGAAGCAACAACCATTATTAGATGCTGTAAGAGACAGTTCGCTCGATATGGCATTCCTCGACTCGTTATAACAGACAATGGTACCCCATTTATAAACCAGGAGTTTTCAAAGTTTTCCATGGAGTGGGAGTTCTCTCATTCAACCTCTGCACCTTATCATCCACAAGGGAACGGCAAGGCTGAATCTGCTGTCAAAATAGCAAAACAAATAATTAAGAGATCCCTCGAGAACAACGAAGACATATATAAGGCTCTTCTAATACAAAGAAACACCCCTAATAAAATTGGCAGTAGTCCAGCCCGAAGACTAATGGGAAGACGGACAAGATGTGGAATTCCTTTCACAGAAAAACAGCTGCATCCAGAAATTGTACAGAAAGTTCCAGAGAAGATTACTGATAACAAAAAAACAGTTAAAGGAAGGGTAGATAAGAAGGCTAGACCTCTAAAAGACCTTGAGATTGGTCAGCCTGTGTTTGTAAAGTTAAAAGGGGATGATAGTCCTTGGAACAAAGGAGTTGTTCAAGATAAACACAACAACAGGTCATATGTTGTCGAGGTAAATCAGACACCTTACCGAAGAGACCGTGTTCACATAAAAGAAGCTTCCCCTGAACCCCCTCGACCGCCCGTCATAAGTGAGAATAAGCCAAAATCACCACGACCAGTTCGTACAAGAAATCCTCCAGCACATCTGCAAGATTACGTAGTCTACAAGTGAACCTAAAAAAAAGGAGCGGTAAATGAAGAACATTTTTGAATTTCCTACTTGGGAATATGTTATCACCATCAAGAATTCTTTTGAACATAGTAACCCATAGATTTAATTAGCATTAACACAATTTTTTAAGAAATCTTCATACTTAACCTCATTTATACCTTTCATTGTATCTCAAAATGGTAAAAAAACACTATATTTTGCAACCTTTCTTAAAATTTTAGATCTTAAAAATCTTAGTTTATAATCTTAGACTGACAACTTTGATAAGTAGTGAAATCTATTATACCTTCCTAAACTGTGTAACTCATGATAAACCTCTAATTAGCTACCTTTTTAATGAGCTACAATTTTAAAAATGAAAATATTTACTGTACTAGGAACAAAGCCCGTTGTGGTTAAATACAACGGTCTCTAGAAAAATGGTACCTATAGGCTATTTTCGGTGAAATAAAAAAAATGTTTGTTTTCATTATTGAAATTTTATTTGAGAAAAATAATTGGTTCGTATTTCAGCGTACTTAGATTGTGTTGAATGGCATAGAAAAGATAAACTTCTAAACAAACAGTTTCAGTCGCGATCTATATTATAAATGGTAAAATTATTCATTTTCAGAACAATTAAAAATTTATACTTGTAATTATTTAATTTAGTTCAGTTTTATAGTAATTTAGTTTGATTTAATTTAGTTTAGTTTTTCAAATAACAATTAATTTATGATTGTAAAAATCACATACTGCTTAAAACCACACACTGCTTTATCACATAACTTTATTTAAAAGCCATCAAAACGTAAGGAACTCACAACCACAAATCCCAAATGTAAACATCAAAATGTAAACAAAGAAAAGTCAAGGACACAACAATGCATCAATCAGCTGTTAAATTAATAACATGTGTTTCATGGACACAGTTTAAAGGAAGAAAATGTTTATCTTTTTAACTTTTTCACCATAACTGCTGAGAAAAACATGAAACTTTCACATTTTTGAGTAAATAAACACAGACGAAGCTTTCGGACAACACCTAAAAGATTATTAAAATCGGTCCAGTACTCTAGATTTAGCTGTACAAAGTTTAATAAAATTATCTCTACCATAGTATTTTTTCAACGTAAACAAATTGGTAGTAGCTTTGGTTTTTTGTAAATAACCTTTTAACGATGAGGAAATGGACCAAAGTGAATGATAGTATTCTGAAAGAGAATTAAATTTCCTACAAATTACTAATAAGCATTTCTTAAATAACCGCAGTAAAAGTAGCCAAAAATTGCCTTCAAATGAAAAAAAAAACTTAAAAACCCGTTTTTAATGTATATCTTATGGAAAACATGTTTCCTTATTTTTTCACCATAAATACTAAAAAACATCAAACTTTCATATTTTATTGGCAAATCTACAGGATGAAAGCTTTCCAACGACATCTTAAAAATTAAAATCGGTCCAGTGAAACTCCAGATTCGATTGCCCCAAGATTTTCAAAACTGAATTTTTAACGCAAATAAATTGGTAGTAGCTTTGGTTTTTTGTAAATAACTTACAAACGGTGGGGAAATCGACCAAAGTGGATGGTGATTTTCTGAAAGAGAATTAAATTTCCTACAAATTACTATTAAGCATTTCTTGGACAACCACAATAAATGCAGCCAAAAATTGCTTTCAAATAAGAAATTCGTAAAACCCCGTTCTCAATGTATTTTTTATGAAAAACATGTTTCTTTATTTTTTCACCATAAATACTAAAAAACATCAAACTTTCATATTTTTTGGCAAATATACAGGATAAAAGCTTTCCAACGACATCTTAAAAATTAAAATCGGTCCTGTGAAACTCCAGATTCGATTTCCCAAAGATTTTCAAAACTGAATTTTCAACGCAAATAAATTGGTAGTAGCTTTGTTTTTTTGTAAATAACTTATCAACGGTGAGGAAATCGACCAAAGTGGATGATAATTTTTTGAAAGAGAATTAAATTTCCTACAAATTTCTAAAAAACATTTCTTGAATAACCACAATCAAAGCAGCCAAAAATTGCCTTAAAATAAAAAAAAATTAAAATCAGTAAAGTGGAATTCTAGATTTGATTGCCCCAAGATTTTCAACGCAAATAAATTGGTAGTAGCTTTGTTTTTTGTAAATAACTTATAAACGGTGAGGAAATCGACGAAAGTGGATGGTAATTTTCTGAAAGAGAATTAAATTTCCTACAAATTACTAATATGCATTTCTTGAATAACCGCAATCAAAGCAGCCAAAAATTGCCTTCAAATTAAAAAAATTAAAAACCCGTTTTCAATGTATTTCTTTATTTTTTCACCATAAATACTAAAAAACATCAAACTTTCATATTTTTTGGCTAATATACAGGATAAAAGCTTTCCAACGACATCTTAAAAATTAAAATCGGTCCGGTGAAACTCAAGATTCGATTTCCCAAAGATTTTCAAAACTGAATTTTCAACGCAAATAAATTGGTAGAAGCTTTGGTTTTTTGTAAATAACTTTTGAACGGTGAGGAAATCGACCAAAGTGGATGGTGATTTTCTGAAAGAGAATTAAATTTCCTACAAATTACTATTAAGCATTTCTTGGACAACCACAATAAATGCAGCCAAAAATTGCTTTCAAATAAGAAATTCGTAAAACCCCGTTCTCAATGTATTTTTTATGAAAAACGTGTTTCGTTATTTTTTCTCCATAAATACTAAAAAACATCAAACTTTCAAATTTTTTGGCAAATATACAGGATAAAAGCTTTCCAACGACATCTTAAAAATTAAAATCGGTCCAGTGAAACTCCAGATTCGATTTCCCAAAGATTTTCAAAACTGAATATTCAACGCAAATAAATTGGTGGTAGCTTTGGTTTTTTGTAAATAACTTATCAACGGTGAGGAAATCGACCAAAGTGGATGATAATTTTCTGAAAGAGAATTAAATTTCCTACAAATTACTATCAAACATTTTTTGAACAACCACAATAAATGCAGCCAAAAATTGCTTTCAAATAAGAAATTCGTAGAACCCCGTTCTCAATGTATTTTTTATGAAAAACATGTTTCTTTATTTTTTCACCATAAATACTAAAAAACACCAAACTTTCATATTTTTTGGCAAATATACAGGATAAAAGCTTTCCAACGACATCTTAAAAATTAAAATACGTCCAGTGAAACTCCAGATTCGATTTCCCAAAGATTTTCAAAACTGAATATTCAACGCAAATAAATTGGTGGTAGCTTTGGTTTTTTGTAAATAACTTATCAACGGTGAGGAAATTGACCAAAGTGGATGGTGATTTTCTGAAAGAGAATTAAATTTCCTACAAATTACTATTAAGCATTTCTTGAACAACCACAAAAATGCAGCCTAAAATTGCTTTAAAATAAGAAATTCGTAAAACCCCATTCTTAATGTATTTTTTATGAAAAACATGTTTTTTATTTTTTTCACTATAAAAACTAAAAAATATCAATCTTTCATATTTTTTGGCAAATATACAGGATAAAAGCTTTCCAACGACATCTTAAAAATTAAAATCGGTTTAGTGAAACTCCAGATTCGATTTCCCAAAGATTTCACTTAATTCAGTATTTTGGAAGCGCAAACAAAACTGGTAGTAGCTTTGGTTTTTTGTAAATAACTTTTGAACGGTGAGGAAATCGACCAAAGTGGATGGTGATTTTCTGAAAGAGAATTAAATTTCCTTCAAATTACTCTTAGGCATTTCTTTAATAACCACAATAAAGGCAGCCAAAAATTGCCTTCAAATAAAAAAATCGTAAAAACCTGTTTCCAATGTATTTCTTATGGAAAACATGTTTTATTTATTTTTTTACCATAAATACTAAAAAACATCAAACTTTCATATTTTTTGGCAAATCTACAGGATGAGAGCTTTCCAACGACATCTTAAAAATTAAAATCGGTCCAGTGAAACTCCAGATTCGATTCTGCCAAGATTTTCAAAACTGAATTATTATAAGAATAGATAGCTAATTTTAAATAGAAACAAATTAACAATGAACCAAGACAAAAGAAACACCTTAGTATAATTCTAACATAACAAAAAAGGGATATCCAAGGAAATTCTACTTCTTTTAATGATTTAGATTTTATTATCTGGAGATGTAGAACTGAATCCCGGGCCGAAAAATAGTAAAACAGACTTTAAAGGAACCAAAGCAAACCTGTTAGGTGAAATTTGTCCTTGTTACTCCAAAAAAGTCAAAAGACTGGAATCGCATTTGAAGGAATCACATCGGGACTGCAAGCCACTACTTAAAATTGAAAATTCCCCCGTTATGATCAAAACACTTTTATTGTCTTATGTAAACAAATAAGAGCTTTACAATAATGACCTAAAAGTAACTATTTCAAAATTACAAGATGAAGTTAGGAAGGCATCTCATGATATGACTAAGTTAAAGTCGTAATGTAAGAACCCTTTTAAATTATGTTAACAATAAAAACCAGATTCTAGAAATAAAAATAGCACTTGGATACTTACTTACTTGGAGTAATCCCACTGGAATCGCATCTGCGACATGGTCGTCAAGTTGGGTAATCCCCTTCAGTTGAAATTATCTTAACTGAAAAAAGCCTATATATATACCATTGAAGAAATCTTAAATGACTGTTGGTGGTCAAGTCTAATTAGCCAAGTCATTCTAAATATTTTATTTATTCAACTCAAATGATTTTAGTTTGTAGGCCTATGTAATATTTATCCTCCTGACAATGTACCTGTATGTATTACATTATGTAAAAGATGGTCTGATGTTTTGTACAATAAAGTTTTGTCATTTGTCAATTAATATTCCTAAATTTAATAAAGTGTTCCAACACTAACTGATGCTTCCCTTAGAATAACATGATGACTTTGAAGACGTGTGGGGCTTCCTCAGGCCCAGACTGGCTCATTGAAAAAAGGGCGGTGGACAACCGTCGCCGAGGGCGCCCATATAGGTCTATATATAAACCTTATTTTGCCGCACAATCTGTCGTGAGTTTTTCGGCAATTTAATTTTGGTGGGATCCTTGTCAAAATTAAAGTTAAGGAAAAACTATCTTTGAAGTATAATGTACCAAGAAAAGCTTAGTGCCTTAAGTAACTTACAGGACAACTAAGGATTTATACTAAAATTAAATCCTAACATAGATAGATGTTACAGAGATAATCAAATCATTTGCTTCCCAAATTTCCGAGCTAAGAAGTTCTAATGAAGCCAAAACAAAGTCTTTTGAGGCATAATAATTATAAAAAAATGTTAATTGAAACTAACAAAACTATACAAATTATTTTAAGCTTGGGACATTTTATGTTGTAGGCTATGTTATTTATATCAAAAACACTTTAAATGCCGATTACCATGACGAAATTACATAATTTAAAAGTTGCATTTGTTTTTTATTTAAAAAAAAGTGTTTTTGTCATACTTAGAATCAAAGTTTTGCATCCAATTCTTTTTTTCAATTTTTGGCCTTAAACTTTTTTTTCATTACACTGCACCGATATCACCAGTTTTCGACCCTCGCTTCTACCAACGAAACGTCTGTTTTGCCGGCCTACGCCGCCAAAATTTTCAGGCCTAGGGCGGTAATGTTAACGGTTGCAGAGAAATCTAGAATAAGAAAGTAGGTGACAACAAATACAAGTAACAAATCAGTGACGTAGTTAGTGGTTCAGCTGATAGCAACCGTTAAATATATATTACGTAGATGGGAAAATAGTGCTTTTCACTTTGAATCAGCGTAGTTGTCACCTACACTCGATCGTTTCAAGTTCTCGACTTCGTCTCAAACTTGAAACACGATCTCTGGGCCGGCAAAACCCCACTTTCGGCCCTCGAGACGAAATATACTATTTAGGTGGTAACAATGGATTGCAATATTTTTTTTATCATTCTGTACGAAATCAGCCTGTTTTTGTTCTCTCAATTGTACCAAAATGCATACATAGGATTTATGTATGCATTTTAATATTTTTAACCCTAAGACAATGAAAATATTTGGTTGAATATGTTTGTTACTAGGTCGGTCGCCTTTGGCGGCCTACCGTGAGGGCGCACCGGGACACGTCCCGGTTTCACGGTGGGCCAGACCGGGCCTGGGCTTCCTTATGGAGGTTGAAAGAATGAAGAGTAATTTATCGTCAATTTTTTTGAAGTTTTCATGTCAAGAGCGTTCAATCAAGTATTTGGTTGTGGGGGTTTTGACTTCTAGGAATGTGTAAACACTTGTGTTACATCTTACATTAAAACCCCATTTCCATTTATATGTTTGTAGATTGTATTGTACATTATTAAGTGTTTCAAACTGTGTTTCACTCAACAAACTTGATGGTTATGGAGCTAAATTTATAAAACATTTTTATAAATTTTTTGAAGGGAAAACCAGGGGAAAAAAGTTACACAGATTACAAAACGTAACTATATTAGTTTTCATTAAATACCAATAAGTTTATACAAAATAATGTTCATAACTAACTAAACAATGTTGCAAGTAACCATTACATCATTACTCAATGCAAAAGAGAAGTCTTATTTCGTTTTTGTATAAAAATTTAAAGCCACAATTTTAAACTTAATTCAATACTATTCCGTGTTGTCACCAATGCATTGAAACATACATGTCTAAACATAACATCACTGGGAAAGATGGAGTATGACAATGACCAAATATCTGTCAAAGGTAAAACAGTTGTTAAACAATAAAAAAATGTTTAAGGTAGAATTACTTTTTTCACTAACGAAATGTGGGTTGTCTCGTAGGGGACCAAATTTAAGCTTATTTATAATGATAACGACTTGGGCGACAAGTCTTAAACTGATGACTAAATCTGACTCTTAATAAGTATTTAACCTGTTAAGGTTTGACTCTTAAGGTTGGTGATGTTTAGATTATGTAAATCTAAAAAGTGACAGAGAGTAAGACAAACTCAAGTGCTTACATAGAAAATTCAATACTCCAGCAAAAATTGTCAAATTAGACAGTCACTGAGCAACCACACTTTTTTTTCTTTATGTAACTTAATATATTTCAAGGTGTATTAGTTTATTTATAAATACATCATTAATAGGCCCTAATTAATAAATAAATTTAAACATAAAAAATAATGATGTGAAATATTTACAATTTGAGTGACAATGCAATAAATACTCTTTTTATTGCTTTAGATTCACATTTAAAAATGTTGTGAAACATATTGTTACGTTTTACACATAACTTAAAGCCATAAAGCTGATAATATTTGTTCAGCAAATTGCAAAGATGACAAAGTAAAATGCATGGTAAGCTCACTAATTCCGACCGCTCAAAGATATTGTAAAACAACAATCATGGACCTAATAGATTTTTTAACAATATAAATATTGGAAAACACACGACCCTGTAACACAACAATCTAGGGCTGATGAAACTTAAGGGACCAAATTTGCCTCAGTTTTGAAAATAAAATGAGGACTAAAAAATGAAAAAAGCTACAGGACCTGTCAACGAATTTAAATATTAGTAAATTGCAGACATACAATTTAAATAACTAGAATTTGAGAAGTATTTATTGAAAAAGCTTACTGCGATGAAACATGTGTGAAAGAAATTGGTAAAACTTACAAAGAACAAAGTCATACTGATAGTAAAATGATATAAATCAATGTACTAAACTAATTAAAAAAAATATATACAACTTAAAGATAAAAAACACAACAAAAGTTAAATTTCGGAAAGAAATTAAGTGGAATATATAAACAAATGCATAAAAAACTTACAGATTGCACGGAAACAAGTTTTTAGGCATGTTTCGCTTATAAGCTATTGATACACACATAATAAAATCCTCAGCAGACATTACCGCACTTCTTGAAACACAGGTTGGCAAAGACTTGTACAGGAATTTCTGTATATCAAAGTTTACAAATTTGTAAACTTTAAGTCTGTTATCATTTTATTTTTTATTTTTTTATAAGGTCACTGATTTTGAAAAATCCATTGCCCTAACATGCTGGCAAACTTTTTTCAGAACAAGAAATTATAGGACGTGACTGCACAGTAGTCGATATAAATAGTATACAGGTCAAATCATCAGTCTTTACTTTCTCAGTGAAGCTATGTTAGACAAACACAGTACCACTCATAACTTATGTCACAGTTACTCACTTCGCAATTCACATCGATGTCACTTAAAAATAACACTTTAGTCTACTTCAAAAAATAAATTCTATACAAAGGAGAATACTTTGACGATCACAATGGTTTGTTCGGTTTACTGCGCCGCGCCCGATATGGTCTGGCGCCACGTCGCACTGAAGGGGACTTTGAGGATGATGATCCTCGTGTTGGGCAGAAGTGTCGTCAACACTTTGTGCAACTTCGGTAGTTGAAGCACATCCACCTGAGTGACGGCCCCTTCCTTCGTTTTTTTCCCGTCCTTGAGTTGGGGTTTCAAAATGGGAATACTGTCTCCCGCGGCCTTCTTTGGCGCCTGGTTGGGACTCTTGGGGCCCGAGTTTTTATTCATCTCCCACTGGTCGATGAAGAGGTCAGTCACTCGCAGCAGCTCCAGGGTCAAGCCCCACACAAAGTGCACTAGACTCTTGCTGAGTTTGCCGACTCCCTCTATCACCAGGTGGTTTGTGGTCGCCGACTGCAAACAAACAGTAGGCATGTAGCGGATTGGACAACATACACTAGATAACAGATGTGAAACAGATTTTGTCATTTAAATTGGCGTGAAAGTAGTTAGGTTGAGGCTGGAAGAAGATTTAGATCAATTTACGCCCTTAGCAAACAATTGTGTTGTAATTACCATATAAGGTCACGGTTTAATGAATTTTCTTTACTTTATTACACTATTTACTTATTGTTTGTCACTACATGACATTAAATTAAAAATATTATATAACTGAATTATTGTAATGTCATTAGAAAACATTTATGTTTTTGTACATTTATTCTTTCTTTTAGTACTTACTTAACTGAAAGGCAAAAAGTAATATTTACTAAAAAGAGGATTACTGTTTAAAGTTTTTAAATATGCCAGTGTACAATTCTATGACAGAAAAACGCCAATTTTATTTCTATAAATTGGACCTGACTACAAAGAGCATCCTAAACAAATGGCAAAAATTGACTGGATTGGTTTTAATTTAAACTCATCACAAAATCGTTAAGATTAAAAGTATTTGTCTTTGTCTAACCCTAGAAAATAAAGTGATTGCTCTAACCAAAGTCATTTAGCGGAGATGTGTTGTCGGTTATGTAACACAGTTGTTTCCAATTACAAGACCAGACTTGTCCAATTATTGTTGTTGGTTTGCACCCATTCTTAGACTTGTAAATGAACATGTACAAATTCAATGTACTTTTAAAAATATGTCCATTGTAGAGTACAACCGGAACCCATGAGCGTATTTTTACTGTTTTTATTGAAGGAGAAAGCTTTTTTTTATAAATATATTTAGATTGTAATGGAACCTCTCTCCTTACTATAGTGCTTCGGCAAATTCAGGCCACAAAAAGAAGGTCAATTGAAGTCATAACGTTAATTTCAAGATTATTTTTGTAGTCAAATTAGAATTATTTACCATTTTGCCAAATTTCTGATGGGGCAACCCAATACCACCTCCTTGCACCTTGAAATGACGCCTATGCCGGATGGTAAAAGACACAAAAGCCAAGTTGTACTATTTGTCTTTCTTACACTAATGTTTTGTAATTCAATCACACACTCAAATCATTAAACCATTGTGGGTGGATAAAATACCATACATACTATTCATCAATTATACCTAAACACACATTCTTTGTCTTAGCAACATACAACATTTTCCCTCTGTTATTTTATATTTTAAATTTCCTTAATTTGTAGTCCATGTGTTACAAGGAAACTAGAGTGAATACGTAACCAACAGTCAAGCTGACCCAAGATAATCAGCCTGAACTATTTGTATTTCTGATAAAAAAGGTTTGGAAAAAAGAATTATATCATTTGCTACACCATTTTTTACAACTAGGTATAATTAAGGTACCTACTTGAGTCACATAGGTAGGGATGATGAGTAATACTTTGATATTTGTACAAAGGCCGAGTGCTTCTTCAAAGCCGGCCTTGACGTCGAAATTGATGAGTTCTAACTGGACGAGATTCGGCAACTGGCTGATGGTCTCCAGTATCGTATCCGTGGGACAACCGTCGCCTCCCTGGAATGATACAAACTTGAACAATGTCTTGTGAAATGTTACTGTAAAATAAAACTAAAACTGAAGCCCAACAATTACTGAAAATATCAAACAATGCTAAATTTAGCACAGCATAAATTGTACAAGATGTTGAAAGGCAGCGGCATAATCCAGTAGACAACATTAAGCACTTAAAAAATTCATTTAAATTTTCATCTTTGTTTTCAAACAACCTACAAATACAATAGAAATACACTTGAATCCGGCTATTCCAAACTAATTGGGACCATTCCTGGTTTGGCCTACCGAATCTTTGAATTCACTAAAGAATTGTTTCTGAAGGGCGCAATAATAATTAATTGTTGTTGTTGTGATTTTTTTACAGAATACAAAATTAATTACTTAAAAATACAGGGTCCACCAGGGTCTAGCTTCCAATGCTAATGTGCTAATGTGCAAAATGTACTGACGCAGGTGCTTTGCACTAAAGAACAACTTTTATTTATTTTATTATTATTATTATTTAAATCCGAGCTGGCTGTGATATTCATACTATATATATATATATATATATATATATATATATATATATATATATATATATACACCAATTCTCATTTTTTCGGATCTGTATTTTCAAAATGGCGGCAATTAAAAATTTTTAAACTCAAATATATCAAAAATAGTAAATTGTATAACAATTTTACAAGAGACAAAAAAGGTTGAAACATTAAATTATCTAAACATTGATACCAAGTTTGTAAAGATTTGACAACGAATAACACAGTAGGCCAAATGTGATTTTTACATTAAAATAACCTAAATTTGCATCCATCACAATGCAAAATCTGTGTTTTTATGCAGAAAAACTCCAATAACTCTGTTATTTGCTGTCTATTTTTCCCCCCTAAAAATGAGCATTGGTGTGATTAAGGCACATGCCAAATATAAACTCAGCACAACAACCCATTACGGAAATTAAAATTCTTAAGTGTAAAAAACAAAATAGCAGCTAGCGGCTTAACGAAGCATTTTTGGACACATGTTCATATGATTTTTTTGTTTATTTTGATCTGCTCAATAACCTGGAAATAATTGTAAAGGTGGAAGCTGGTCACTTTGTGTATCTCCACTTTAAATCAACTTTTTTTAAATATCAATCTAACAATAAACAAAATAAAATATTAAAAAATAACTTGTGCCATTTTAGTCATTTTTCAATAACAATTTTTATCCACCCCTTACACTGATTGGTCCCAACGATGTCACATAAATGTAGGAAATCATACAATTAATCTGCGGCATAATCTTTTCCCAGTATCAAAACTTCTAAGTAGGACCAAATTTTGTGAATAAATTAATCCCAATAGAACTCATTAACCTGCCAAAGCATTATTATAACGCAGCCGTGGGTTCTTTGAGAAGCCAGCAGAGTGTAGAAATGTATCATTGAATGACTAGGATATTGAATAACTAGGATGGACACAGGGTGTCTTAAGACACACTGAAAAGAAGCTGGTGGGGCACTGATTAAAATGCATCGCCATTGTTATTCAAGTAATCTACAATTTGCTGGTGTATTGAGTGGTCACTCACCTTTTCAAGCCTGAGCCGGCGCAGTTTGGTGAGTTTGGGAAATGCGTTGGTGACCGCTTCCTTGGTGATGTTGGTCATTTCCCCGAGCTCCAAGACCTCCAACTGTGTCAGGTGGGGCAACACTTCCAGCACCGCGGTCATATTCTTCACTGTCGTCAGTGACTGTGGCAACAAAAAGTTTGTCAAGTTTGCAAGGACAGTCAATTTTGGTGAAAGTCGTTTCCTGAGCTGATTTTAGTAGTCCCACCGTTTAATCATCATACCAACATGTAACATCGGCTCTTACTGACGATCAGACACACAGAGTTCCAAAATTAGCGATGCTATCAAATTAAATGGCCGATAATACTGATTGAAGAAAGTAATATCATCTATCAATGACCATCATACCGCAGAAAAGAGGCTGCAGAAGTAACAGAATTGCATCTGATGACTGTAAATTTAGTATAAAATAGAAGATCGGAGGGGTAGTTATTGTTATGAAGAAAGGAGTTTATGGAGTTTTACTATAAATTATAAAATTATAAAACGAGTCAAGTTTATGAAAGAAGTTTGTAAGTTATAAGTAAATATATAATCACAATGGAAAAAGGACATATCCATTGTACGTGTTTCATCACTTGCCTGATAATGATGCAATACTAAGCATCGAAACTTAGGTCGCACTAAATCTCCAATGAACTGTTGACTGAAGTATTTAAACCATTTATTTGTCAATTACAGTTCCGGGGCAATATAAACATCTTTATTATGTTATCTTTATTGCTGTCCTTCGTTAGTTAATTCAATAATATCCTAGAAAACTAATTGTTAGGATCCTAAGCGCCAGTTTCTCGAAGCAAGTTTAAACCTAATCTCAAGTTTTAACCAAAATTGTCCATATGTTTAACACTGAATTAAAATAAGTTTAATTTAAACGTATCTGGAGAAACCCTCCCTAAGAAGGAACCCTTTTCGATGAATTAACTTCACTATTAAGGCATATTTGGGTCCAAAGAATTCAAATTATGATTTAGAAGTCCAATGCAGGGGTTTTTTTCTTAAAAACCCCATCCAATGGTTAAACAATCAAGCAAAAATTTGGATTGCTAGAGAGTTGTCAAGTATTTGTATATAACTTAATTATCACCATAGTGGGGAGGGGGTCGTCATGCAATAGGTTTAGGAAAAATTTCCTTTCCTAGAAAAAAATGACAAAAATTTGCTTCAGTCAAGACACCAACGATTTTTAAGTGAGTTCTGACACAGGGAAATGTGAAAACGTCACACTTAGCTGCAGAATATGTCTAAGCAGGATATGCATATGGCAAAAAAAGAAAAAAAGAAAAAAAAAACCAAATCACTTACCAGTGATTTTAATTTTGTTAGAGATTCAAGAGCTTCGATCTTGTTAGCTTCCATTCCACTCAGACTCTTTAACCTTAATTCGGTAAGGTTCTGGCAGTTTTTCAAGTTTGTGAAGTTTAAAGCACTGCTCCTGAAAAACAAGAATAAAATTAGTTGATTAATAAGTTTTTTTAGCGTAGTGTGATATCTTACTTGTCTGTGATTTGTAATCACTGACACTCTACTGCCATACTAAGCACAGGTGTGTAACTGACAATTTTGGTGATTTTGAGTTTTTCAGCCAGAAAAAAAGTCAGGTGCCACAATTTGGGTTAGTTATGATGGTCAATCAAATCTAGTTGCAGATACTTAAAAATACATGTAATATTTTGTGTTATTTATTTATTCACGGGAAAGAAATAAAACTGTATTGTTTAACTTTTGTGCTGAGCTCTGACATGTGTTTCATGCCTTCATTACATTAAATACCCCATGAAACATTACTAAATTGTAGATCTGGCTTTATAGCCCATGAAACATTACTAAATTGTAGATCTGGCTTTATAGCCATGTGGCTAAGTAAATAAAGTTAAAATGAAATTCTCACTGTCCTTGATGGAAAAATAGGTTTATGATATAAGTTTATATGAAAGAAAAATGTCTAAATGTCTTAAATTTAATAGTTTGGGTAGTTGGGGTAAGGTTTTAAAGTCTTTACTGGCGTTTTCTGACATTTGCATTAAAAACAGACACCAAATCTGTCCCAAGCTGGGCAGTATTCTTTAAGAATATGTAAATGCAAATACAAAAGTAATTACATAGGTACAAAAATTTATGCATAATTTCAAAATTGAAATAAAGTCAATAAACGACAGATATATTTTTTAAATACAGCGCTCATCTATTAACAATTTAAAGAAAAGAATGATTGAATAAATGAGAGAATGGTCTAGATTTGGCTGATCTAGAAAATCTATGTCTATTGCTACAGCGATATGCTTTAACCCATTGGCCTAGGTACTATCAGCTGTTATGCAAGGCCCTCTAGTAGCATTTAAAAAGCTTGAAAATGTAGCGTTTCACTAAAAACTAAATAACTTTCTAATGGAAGCTTATTTTTACATCTGGATTTCAATTTTCTGTTCATAAATAATTTGTCTAAAAAAATATATAATAATATAATAGAATAAAAAATTTTAAAAATTAAAAAAATTATCTGTTTTATTTACAAAAACAAAAACTTTAAAGTATATGAATTTTTTTACATGAAAATTAAGGTTAGGGTAAAATATTGATATTTCATATGAAAGACCTTTTAATTTTTTACATAGAAAATATTTTATTTTGTAAATTGGATGTATATTTTGAAACTTAGTGATTTTCTCCTGAAAGTTTGCGTTTGGATTTGGAAATGTATGAACAAGCCCAAGTTACAAAAATGAATAAATTACAAATTATTGAAGTGAAATGTGCCATTTGAGTTTCATATTCTTTCAGTTTATAAAATGAAAATAAATAGGCCTAAACAGGAACAAATAATATTTTTACAAGATAAAATAAAATCAAAGATTACTAACGTAAAAATAAAAGAAACGTTCTTCATTGTCACTTATAAAGTCTGCACCTTCATAATCACTATCAAGTGACATGTGTTCCACCTCAGAGGATCTAGTATCTTTCCACATTTTATTATAAAAAACAAACAAACACAGTATTCATCTCTAACTAAACGCCAAAACACTATTGGAAGTTTCGTGAAAACAAACAGACCACTAGTTTTGACAACACTTGGTTACTGTTAGTATGATCACATACGACAAAACGTAAACAAACATCTATGTTACCAACATACAAAACAAAATATTCTGCAATTCAATTCTTTCAAAGTATTCAAGATAATAATATATAATAAAAGTGAGTGGGTGTAAAGTAGCCCATTTCACCGTTTCAATACTTAGAAATGAACCTCGAACTCCACTTCGTGAAGATATTATTTTAATATAAATAATTTTGAAATAATAGTGATTACTGACAAATAAATGCGTAAAACAAAACGCCCCTACCATCTGTCGGCAAAATAAGGAACTACGTCGACCCTGGAGCAGATCACAGTACGATTGTAATTCACTACGGAACAGTCTCGTATCTCTATGTCTGACCCGGATCGCGGCACTACGAGACGGTCTCGTATGTCTAGGCCAATGGGTTAAAGAATGTAAATCATTTTATTTTTTAAGTTAAAACTTTAGACTTGAGTTTTTTTCTTCTTAAGATAAAAAATACTAACTTGATGGTGACAGCCGCTATGTACTCCAGTTGAGGGCAGACGGCTGCTATCTGTTCCAGCCATAACGATGTGCATCGGCAGAGGTCCAGTTTCACCAGCGAGTTCACCTGAACAACAACAATACTGATCTGATAGCAAAAGGTACAAACATAGATATAGCCAAACTTGAGCACTAGATGAGACTACTGTGCATTTTCTATTTTTTTAAACTGGTTTTTGCAAGAATTTGTTGAAAAAACTATTATCTTCAAAGAGGCGAGTAAAATTAACTAATAAGTATGATCTAAATCTTTATACTTAGCAAGTTATACCAAAGAATAAATTGATGAAGTACCGGTACACAAGCTACAATCTATCTTGTTAGTTGTATTTAATCTGATTGGTCTATAAACCTAGGCTTGAGCCACCAAATCACCTCAAACCTCGAACCTCAAATCATTAACTGTAGATACTCATAGCATAGGCGTGTTTGAAACCAATTTATGGTGGTGTGATCATTTGTGGGGAACATGAAGTACAAGTGACTTATGATAAATAAATCAGTATTACCACTCTTCGTAAACACGGATGAAACATTTAATAACTGAGGTATATGTTGTGATCAAGTATTTTTACTGCACTGTAAATGCGGCTGAAAAATTATAACATTAATTGCGACTCCTCTAGAACGGCGAAGACCAACCTTCCAAATTTCAGTATCAAACAAAATGTATCGGATTAGAAGTCTATTCACACTAGTGTATATAGTCATTGCTCAAATATTACAACTGTAAACATCACATAGAAAATAAAAGAAAAAAAGTTTGAACATCCTGAAATTTTTTTTTTAAGTAGATAGAATGAGTATAAAATATTGGCATGTGCTTGTGAGATTGTCAGCGTACCTTGCTGAGTGCCTTGATACAGTCGGCCCACATCGTGCGCAGAGCCTCGGGCTTGTCTGGCATGAGCATCTTACGCAGGTCCAGGTGGCGTGTCCCGACGTGCCTCAACGTTGTCGAGAAACCATCCCAGTCCTTCACCTGCGAGTTCTTCATCTTCACCGTTTCCCACTGTAAACGTTCATCAAATTTGAAATAAAAACTTTAAAAACTAGGTTTAGGTAAGGATTTTGTGGATAAACACAACCCCCAACAAATAAAAAGGTGAAGTTTCTTTAAATACAGACAATTATAAATAGATTTTTAACAATTTAAAAAAAATGTTTTTTAATTTCAATTTTCAAAAAGACAACGATTTTTATAGGCAATACATTTAAACAAAAATTGTTAAGTGTTACTAGAACTACATTATTAGTTATAGTTTAATTTACTTTAATTTATTATTGACAGGAATGACATCAACTACAGTTATATATTTTTATAATATCCTCTTTTTTTAAATAATATTTTGATTTACTTATAACCTTGGTAAATACGTATTTCGGTGTATATGAGGTGGGCAGAGAAAAGTTTCATCATATAGTAACCAATCGCATTTCACCATTTGAAATGAGTGTATTCAGAAGCTTGGAACCCCCTGATAACAATGGTAACATTTTAAGCCCTGTTTTGGTCTAAAACCAATCGATCTCCAAACTATTTTGTTAACACTGCAAACCACAGAGAAATCAATGCTAACACTCAAAGGTCAGAAACATGGGTTGAAATATCAACAATTAACAACGGGAGGATTAAAATTTTGATTAGGGTGAATGACGAGTCGCAGATACTGACCAGCGAGTGGTGATGGGCGATGTCGCGCCACATCTGGCACACCCTGCTGGCCCGCAGTAGCTCCTGGACCTTGAGGTACTGAAAGGCCTGCAGGAGGGCTTTGTACACGTGGCTCATATCCTGCCACTGCTGCTTCGACGGCGGCGCCACTTCCGTCTTGGCTCGCTTTGCTGGCGGAGAACCGTCGGCGCTCTCCAACGGCCTCTTTGTCGCTGTCGTGCTGAAAACAGAAGTTTGGTTATGATGCAACACTACTACAACAAAATAATTGACGATTATTAAATACCTTCCAAGTGCACACCATAATTTAAGAAGCTGGTGCTATACTTATAGCTATTGTAAGCATATATATTTAGTAAGTTAAATGGTAATAATTTAACAAGTACGAAAAAATAAAATAATTTGTTTGATTTAAGTAAAAGTATGAAATAATTGCACTACCCTGAAATCCCTTATAATTCTGGCATTATGGAAGTCTGGCTTCATTGAAGGATTTAGCATTTTAAAAATACATAGTTCCTCATTATAATTCTATTACCACCAAACCTGTTCTAGTAATTTAGAATTCTCATAGTGTGGTATGCTGTTCCAAGTTTAAAACAAAGTTGGATTTATTTATAAGCAATTATATTTTTTAACTATCAATCAATACAATTATTAAAAAATCACAACGATATATGTGATAGTTTATTTTGACCTAAGCTTCATATTTCAGGCTTTAATCCATGAACATTTTTATATTTCAATAACCTTGTAATAAATAAATTATTTGAAGGAATAGCATTTTTTTTAGCTGCCTATTCCTATTATATTTGTTATTTTTTGGATCTTGGTTGTCGACATTGAAATTTCAAGTATTCCTTAAAAAAGTATTATATTTAAGTTTTTTACGGATAATTATCAGTTAATTACATTTTTTACATGAGAATATAATGTTTAATGATGTTAAACAAATACTACATTTGTTTTTTCTTTGTCTTTTACGTGGTGCAGTTACCAAAATGAAAATAAATTGCAGCACATTTAATTTACTTCTTTGATCAAAGCATATGGTTTGAAACTTAAACTTTAAATCTTGTTAGGAATCTTCACTTAAGATAAATATTAGTAGTTTCCAGAAAAACCCATTCTTTAGACTGAGATATTTGAAAGATAAACGTATTTACTTTCATAATATTTACCCGAAACAAAACATATAAATCACACATGAGTTATTATTGCGAGTAGCATCAGGCTATTCTTAACTAATCAAGAACCGGCTTGGTTTGTTTTGGGACAGAATTTTGCAAGGGGTGAATTTTATAATTCAGTAATATTTATATGCTGTATCATTAATGGCAAAAATTAAAGTATGGGATGAAAGTATTGTTAAGCACATTTAGTGCACTTTGACTTTGCATGAAATTCGCTACGAGATGTGACCTTGACAACTCATAGTGATATTTTGTTGTGGATGTTACAAAAATAGACCTATTGACCCAAACTACCCAATCACATGACTCGTCATGGAGTGAATTACGTTCTGTCTAGTCTGTCGTGGGTGATCTCTGAAAAGTTTAAAATGTATTTACTTGATTTCAAGTCATAATAACAAATTAACATGGAAAGGGAAGTTCTCAAGATATTACACATTTAACAAAGTTCAATGTGAGCACCGTCACTGACACTATGGTGGGGGTTTTCTTTCATTGGAGACTAGCTGCATCAGAACGACAATGCAGTTTTACCGATTTACTTACTTTACTTACACAACAGCGTTGAAGCATGCTAATGACCATCAAAAAACTCTGCAAAATTTAAATTTATTTTTGTTCTTTTTGCCACAGGATTGATTGATTACTAGTGGTTTACAAACCTTTGTCAAATTTAATTCTATCAATAAAATTTGATGGGGTATACAGGACACAAATACAAAACACGCAATTACTGTTTTTAGAATGGATGCACTTATTTGTATCACCAGCTACATGGTCGGTAGTTATGTAATTCTGTGGAAACAGTCTCCAGCAAGCTCCAGCTGGTGATAAAAATCTATGAGTCCATTATAAATGCTCATTTTTGTGTTTGTTGATAAAACAACGTCCCACGGACCGAACTTTTAGGTGATGATTCTCTTCTTGGGTGTGAACATGACACTATGGTGTTCAATCCTTAGTAACTGATCAAGTTGATATTACAATTGAAGAAGATAACTGTCCTAAACTAATAGCTGCAAAACATTAAAACCCCAGATGTATTTTTAGAGGGTCAAGTGCTAATTGCAGCACTTGACCAATTGCTATTTCAACCAATATGCAGGAAAGTATTGGAGAAGAACTGGATGGTTATCGCTCATACGTAGGAGCTATTTGGAGTCCAAACTCTCTATAACTTGAGAACTTTCCCATCTTGAATATACAAGGCATGTTTTAAATTAAGTACCTTTTTGAAATAAAAAATAAACTAGGAGAGATTTTTTAATAATTTTATTTTAGATGAAAGCCTGCACTTTAGTCTACTTTTCTACATAATTTCCGCCATTATTAAGGCACTTGTCATATAGTCCAATTAGCTTTACAATTTCATTGTCATACGATTTTGCCGCCTACCTTGAGACACACCCAAATACAACCGTTTTTTACATTGTCCTCATTGTCGTGGCTTACCCCGCCTAGGCCTTTCTTCAAATGAATGTGTGGTAGTCACTTGGCACTAGATCGGGACTGTAGGGAGGATGATCGAGTTGTTCCCACAAAATTCTCTGATAATTTCCTGGGTTCAATAAATCACATGTGGACGGGCATTATTGTGAAGCAAAATTATGCCGTTTATCACCATGCACATTTGTGCGGCCATCTTTAAATGCCCTAACCCACATTCGTACCATTCCGTCACTCATGTTTTCTCCGTACACTATACAGATCTGGCAATGAATATCGATCGATTTCAGGCATTTAGCCTACAGAAAATGTGTAACAGACTGTACTTCGCAATCAGGAGGACTCTCTATGAGCCAAGGCTTCTTAAACATTTTAAAAAGTCTGAACACAGCGGTGAAAAAATGCCGTAATGGCATTGCCGATAGATGTAGGTATACAACACGCATGTCTCCGACCGCAGTGTTGCAGGTGGCGGGATTTTAAAAAGGTACTTACTTAAAAAAGATGCCTCGTATTATAATCAAAGTATTATTTTGATTAAATCTGGTTTAAATCAAACTTGGCTTTTGTAAAAACTCTATTCGTATTTTGTAGAGTCAATGATGTTACGTTATGAAAAGGTAGGGTATATTTTTTCCCTTCAGCCAGTCGTTGGTGATTAATGTAGACATGTAATGTTATAGTTAGTTGTATGATTGTTTATTGATGGTTGTGTTGATTGTTTTATTTTATTTTTTGGCAAACTTCACTCCCATGAAAAGTCACAGTATACGGTTGGTGAGAATTTCTGGGGTCCTCTGATTTTGGAATCAGACATTTGCAAAAAAAAAAGAAAAAAAAAAAAAAAAAATTACTTTAAACTGAGAACGGGGGCAAAGCTGACTTGTAGCAACTTGTCAGTAGCAGAGAGGGGTCTGTTGAACGGCTATTGATATTGGAACAAAAGAATTTTTATGTTTTTAATCAAAAACTTTTCTTATTTAGAATATTTGAGATACTAAGGGCCGGGTTACTCATACAAGTTTAACTCAAAGTTAAACAGATGAACAATTTTTTGTTTAAACTTAAGTTTAGGTTTAAACTTTTTTGAGAAATCGGCTCTTAGACAAAATAATCAGGATTGCGAAAAAAGGTAAACTATCCATCACTAAGAATAAAAAATCAAAAAAAGAATTTGTGGTCAACAACAAACTTTTTGTTAGTGAAGAGAATTCCTGGCAACCACTTTGTTAAGAAAAAAAGGGTAAGTATTCAAGATTATTCACGTAATTTTCTTTTGTTCTCCAAAATTGTTAAATAAGGTATCATTAGACTAAATATTCAACATCCATCTTATGAGTTCCTCTTTCCCTAAAAATTTTAAATTTATATGCTGAAGCGAAAATTATTAAGTAAGCAGAAAACACTGACAATAGCAGCTCTTAAAGTACCTATAAGACAAGCCATAATGCCAGAAAATATTATTTAAAAACTGGTGTATTGATAAACCTAAAATAAGAAAAGACTGAAAAGAAGATGGTGAAATGTCATGCCTGACTTAATAATGGACAAGAGTTAAATTATTTTACCCACTTATTTTTTTTACATTATGGTATATATGCTATTTGGCTTGAATTGACCCTATTCAAAACAAAGCAACACCACAATATTATAATATATACACTAACATAAAAATTAAACAAATACTTGTGATTTCAAAAAAATATTGCAGAGTGTAACACTATCCAAATGCAAAGGTGAATGAGGCATCATACACAAACTTGTGGTTGGGGAAAGGAATGCTGAAAACAAAGAGGAAAATAGGAAAGGGAAATTTCACAGCTAAATCTGGAAAACAAAACAGAGAACAATACAATGGACATAATCCATAGAACAAGCAAGACCATTCAGTTGCTTAAACAAATTCAATCTGTATTAGGTAAAAAACCATTCATTCTTTAAGGTACCTACTCTTTAGACAAAAATTTAACATGTATATTTTTTTCCTTAAAACAAAAAAAATAGTTATCTTAATTTCATAGGAAAAAATACAAGAAACAGGACAATTTTCCTACAGCCTAAATACTTTAGCAGAACATTAAATATTCCTTGGCATTTCTACCAATGTTTTGTGAGTGAATTGGGGTTCTCAATAATTATTTATTTAAAACATTTTACCTTCAAAGGAGTATTACATGACAAGAGCATTACAAAATAAATTTATTTTACAACTCAGAAAGAGTTCAAGAGAGACTTAAACAGGCTCGTGTCATAGGGATTTCAGGAAAGGAATTAAACAAAACATAGTGATCCCAAGGGAAGGATTCTTCAACTTACTCAGAAGATGGTTCGGCCGGTTGAGAGGTGGGGGACCCGTCGGAAACTTGATCTGCTGCTGTTGTTGAGGAATGTTGCCAATAATGAAATTGCCCGGCTGAAGACCCGAGGGTCCGTTCACAACGATATATTGCGGTTGTTGACTTTCCTTTTGCGTAGGAGAAGTCTGAGGGCGATGTATGGGGACTAGAAGTACACCGGGAGGATTTTGGAAGTTACTAGTTGTTGTAGTGGGAGAACCCATTATATAGGCAGAAGTGGTAACTTGCGGTTTGGGTAGAATCGGACCGCCCGGTCCATAAGCTTGAGTCGCTAAAGTGGCGCTAGGCTCAGAAGCGACCGTGGTAATTTGGGGGCTGGCGGGCTCGGGCACTTGCGTAGAAGAGGTGGTCGCAGGGGACACCGACAACACGTTGTGTTTGGGGACAACGATGAAACGATGCGACTCTGTAGTCATAAGAGCCTGAACCGGCTGAGCTGTGGGGGAATCGTGCATGGGACGTTGTTGACGGGGGAAAGGCCTTCTGCGAGGGCGAGAACTTTGAGTTGGGGGTGGGTGACCGAAGCTGAATAGTCGACGAAGGAGGCAACCATGTTGTCACTCGCGCCTACTATAGAAGTTGTCTTGGTTGCAGGCATCCTACTTCGCTGGACCGTCCATTATTCTATAACTTTTGGGATCCATAATTCGCTGAAGAGAGGTTTTAGGTTGAACCATCACATGAGACATAGGGGTGGAAGTACTTATGCTACTTAATGCCGGAGTTAGAGGTGGGGGAGGTGGAAGCAATTTGGAATTGTTCCCGAGGTAGCCGGTTTGGGCTTCTCCATTTGGCAGTTCTGAAATAATGGATAAAAATAATTAAAATTTGATAGAAAAAGGAAATTTATAATAAAACCATAAGATTTGTTGCAGAAGCTAAATTGGTGAAAATACGGCGAATATCCAATTTATTTTTGTTTGATAAGACTATTTACAAATTTAAAACAATTATTAAAAATTTAAAAGCAATTAATTTTTATATATAATGAGGAGGTTTTTATTAATAATTCATCCAGTAACAGCTTGTACAATAAAGACTGTTAAAAACCCCGTAATTCAACATGAAAATTATCTAGATTTAATTTTTTAATTTTATATAAGACCCAACAAATACACAGTACATAAATGTAAGAAATTGACATTTTCAACTTAACATAGGTGGTAATAGCTGTTTTAATTATTTTAATTTTCAGCCAGTAGTAACAATTCTTTTATAAATTTCAATGCTTATAGTAATTAATTGTCCTTCCAAACAAACCCTACAAACTAAGCTTGAAGGTAAATTTTCAATAATATATTCTTTTATGATTTTTATTACATGAGCCTGGATTTACACAAGTTGAACGAACGTCAGTCTGAGCATCAGACAATCAACAATACAACATCAGACTATCAGACTATCTAAAAACTAGATAGTAGATCCCAGTACTTTTGATTTATTACTTACTTTACACTTGTAGTTATGAATAGTTGTCTGACCGGTTTCGCCGAGACCGACACACTCCGGATGATAGAGGCACAGACAGACGACGCATTGCAATGTCGGAATCAGACCCATCGCTGGCAAGCATCGGATCGAGCACACTTCCAACTGCCGCAATCTATGGGACGGGGGACACGGGAGGAAAACATCAACCCTCACCACCTTTGCACTTAACCAAACCTAACTATCACCACCCTCTGAAAGTGGATTCGGTTAGGTTTCCATGAACAGCATAGCATGTCTTTCACCACCTTCTGATAAGTGGTTGAGAAAAATTTGCGTCAAGAAACGTAAAATGTGAAAATTCTCAAAAGAAATTGATGAGTTGTTTCAAAACTGTTTCCTAACTAGCACCACTTTCTGATAAGTGGTTCAGTTGGGCTCCTCTTATTCTAGAGTAATATAATCACACTTTTCCTTTTAAGTACCTGATTTTTTAAGCAAACATTGCAACAGTTTGATTTTAATTCATTTGCATGATTTGCAATTGGGCGAAGAGACTTTTTGAACCACTAGAGAAATTCTACTATGTTGAGAATTTTTCACATAAAATATTACAGATTCATAAACGCAATCATTAAACAAACAAAGCATCAGAAGGGAATAAAATTAAATTATTACACATCACAGTACTACAGTACTTACCTTGAGCATGATTTTAATACAATAACAAACCTCGCTAAGACAATGATAGCAAATAAATAAAACTCGTTATCCTTTTTTATCAGAATAACCAATAAGAAAATCTTATCAAACTGTAAGATTGTTGATGAAAGGTTTGCAAAATGTACATAATATATAAAAAAAATTTAATTTTGGGTTTTTAACAGCTGCCTAATGATTAAATCAATTCTCTCATAAGATTAACTTTAAAAGCCTGTGGGGCATTGCCCTGGGGGTTCATGTTAATTATAATAGGATTCTACTCATCTAGAGGACATCTAAATGGGCAAACGTTATGCACGGATTTTTCCTATGACACGCACAAGCTGAGAAAAAAAGAGGAAAAGAAACAAGCTTGCCTATTAATGTATAGATTTGATAAATTTCACAACTTATTGGTCAAACTAAAACAGCGTTTTCATAAAGGGAACTCTTACAGAAAGGATCACCAAAATTCTTAAATGAGAACTGTATCTAAAGAAATCATATTTGCTTTAGAAAAAACTTACTTTTCTTTGGGCTTCTGCACTGGATCCCATGTTGGTGGCAGCATGCCCATTTCCAATTCATCTTCACTCTCCGGCTTCTTTTTCTTGTCTGAAATTGGTGTGCCAGTCATAAAACTGCTGTCACTTATTCCATTAACTTACTTAAACCGAGAACTTTAATATTGTATTGCTCTGTTCTAAAATTCAACTTTATGAAATGATAACAAGATTGTTTTGAACTTTAAATAGTCAATGTAGACATTTTATCTACAGACAGTTGTTAAAAATAAAATTACAGTAATACGAGGGCTATTCAGAAAGTAAGGAACGTTTCCTTCTTACGCCATTAGACTCTCGCGTATCACCTATATTAGGGTATGAGAGCGCTCGGGGCCTCAGTGGCTATCCAGCCGTGCCACTAGGCGCATCGTCGTGCTGCCAGTTTTCTTCATTTTAAAATTCAAAATGGCCGCTCCCGTAAAAAATCCCGCCAGTTGCGAAGTGCGAACGGTAACACGGTTTTTCTTGGCAAAAAACTTAAAACTAGGGATGGACGGGTCCCGAAATTTCGGGAAAATTTTCGGGAAATTTTCGTCCCGATCATCGGACGGGATTTTTTTATACTCGGGAATTTATCGGGACGGGAACTGCCGAACGGCGGCCGGCGATCGCGGCCGACGATCTCGCTAACGAGGACGGCGATTGCGGCCGACGATCTCGCTAACGAAGACGGCGATTGCGGCCGACGATCTCGCTAACGAGGACGGCGATTGCGGCCGACGATCTCGCTAACGAGGACGGCGATTGCGGCCGACGATCTCGCTAACGAGGACGGCGATCGCGGCCGACAATCTCGCTAACGAGAAAAACACGGCTTAGCTATGGCTTATATTTATTAGATTTTAGGGTTTATAGCTTTAAATTTACATTGTTATAATTTTTTTCATCATACACTCCTTAATTTTTTTTCTGATGTAGCAAAAAATAGTTAAATGTATTCATTTAAATAACAATGAAAGTATAATGTCTAATAGTTTATTATTTCTTAGTTCAATTTTCTTATTTATATTCTTCAAGGAAGAAACTGTCTCAGTAAAATCAATGAATGTAAAAAAATTGGCAAAATATTTCTTAGGTTTATAAATGGCATTGGCTTGTTGAACAACTTCTTTTCTGAGTGTTAATATTCATTCTAATTTATATTTGTGTTTTTTTTTATCTGAGCAGGGCTTATTTGTTGTAATATAGTATTGTTTTCTTTACAACTTTTCCAATTGTTTTAATCTATATATATATATATTTTTATTATTTTTTTTTTTTGTACTGGTACCGTATATAATGTTTATTTTCATTCTTCGTACCAAACGTTTAATATTTCATTAAACAAAACTTGTATTAAATAAGACATGGGCAACATTTTTCCTTTATGTGTTTAGTGATTTGACTTAAATTTATTTTGTTACAATAAAATTTATACTTTCCCATGATCTTATTGCATCCTTAAAATATCAAAACTATATATTTAAATTTTTTCAACAAAAGGACATTCATTGTAACTTATACAAAAACAAGTGGAACAAGTTGGAAGGAGAACTAGTTGATATTTAACATTAATTTGTCTGTATACGACACTCAGATAAAAATCAAAACGAATATTTCCCGATAGCGTCGAGAAGAGTAATCCCGTCCCGAAATTGGATGGGAAATAAAAATTCCCGTCCCGTCCCGTCCCGAACTAAAAATCCATTCCCGTCCATCCCTACTTAAAACCGATAAAAATTTATCGAAAAGTGAGTGAGGTGTATGGGAACAATGTCTTGAATGAAAGTTCTGTGCGTAAGTTGTGTATTTAGTTTAAAAATGACCGAACCAATTTTCTTGATGAGCAGTAGAGTGGACGACCGAGCATTGTGACTGACGAACTGGTCACGAAAGTTGACGAGAAGATCCGTGAAAACCGCTGCTCCACCATAACGGAGCTTTTGTTATGTTTCCCTCAAATTTCACGGACTTTGCTGTGGTGGCCAACAAAAACCGTGTTACCGATCGCACTTCGCAAAATAAAGAAAACGGGCAGCGCGACGATGCTCCTAGCGTCACGGCTGGATAGCCACTGAGGCCCCGAGTGCTCTCATACCCTAATATAGGCGATACACGCGAGCCTAATGGCTTAAGAAGGAAATGTTCCTTACTTTCTGAATAGCCCTTGTAAAAATAAGTAAGTTGGTTATAGGAGATAAATCTTAAGCGAATTTCACTGAGTGAGATTTAGTATGACACAGTTTAATCATTTTTTTTACAAAGAGTAACACAAGCGCTTAGTTCCACATGGTTATATACTATAACTCTTATCTAGTGTAAACACTATTAGAGAGTTAGTTTGACATGAATTAATTACCGGTATAATTTTAATTGATTTAACTGAATAGGCTACATTAAGCAGGAACAAATATTAGTAAAATAAAATGAGTGGGAATAAAAAAATTCATTTTGTTATAAAGACAAATATGTAATTTAAAAATGTTAAATCTGCCTATAGGACAATGGAGCACTCATCATGTACGGTTAACTGGAAAACCACAATTTGTTTGTCATTCTGACCAAGACTACAATCACCGTTACAGATGATATTATATGGCACAATCATCAGTTACGTTAACTCACATCATATCTAATCAATTTCATATTTCCCGACGATACTAGTCTTAATACTTATGTTGGGGAACCCCTTGCATTTTATACTACCATACTCATAAATTAAATAATATATATTTTCAGCCTCTACAATTTTTTTTTCCAGACACACACACACGGAAAAACAAAATTAAGTGTGAAATTGTTGTGATAACAACCATATACAGTACTTGTTTGTTATACAATCCAATTCGTTTTTAAGGTTATTTTTACTTTAACTTTAAAAAAAATGTGTAAATGGAGAGGAGCACTCGGCATAGAAGGCTTTTGAGTAATGATTCCCAAAGACAGACATATTTGAGAGGATCTTGACAAAAATTATCCCCGACCGCAGCCGCAACACCAGCCTGCTACATAAAAATTACAGAAGTAAAGTTTACAGCACGCTGCGGCGGTTAAGTTAATATGTGGCGGTTAGGTTAGCTTTAGGCTGGAAGTTTAATTTGCTTGATGTGTAAAAAACGCATTTAAAAGTTATTCACGGTGATAATAATGTGTGTACGCAATAACTTGGAAAATCAACCATAACTACAGAGAGGCTGAAGGATTCTCCCATCAATGACCTGGCCTTGGCCGATTTATATTTCATCGCTATAAGGTGACATGCAATGAATTTGGGAAAGTATTTCAGAGGTAATTCGAAAAATAAAATACCCAACCCAATTGACGCAGTGTGCGGTAAACTAGTAGCATACGAGAAACAAACAAGTACCATTAACTCTTCAAATGGATCAGAATTCATTGCTGGGACTAAATAATGTGTATGGGTCTGTTTTAATTCAGCGACCAAGATATGGCTGATTAAACTTTAATGAGAAAAGGTGACTGATAAATAAATAAAAACTGATCAATCAAGTTAATTTCCCCATGGGGCTGCAATAAGTCAGGTGTTTTAACAATAATTTTGCTGGTAAGGCAAAGGGATTGATTTATATTACACATAAATCCCCCATTTTTACCTGGAGTATTAAAAATAATACAGTATTATTTCTGCATGAGTTGGTTTAGCACACAATTTGAAACACCAGGATCTCTTTGTTGTTACACATACAGTGGAACCTTAATGAATCGTCTCTATCTGTTATCAGTCACTGCATAAATGCCCGTTTTTATACTTTTGATGTGTTTTAAAATACACCAGGATGAAAGTGTATGCACCATCGCGATTGAACCTGATTACAGTGATTACCATCTATTTGTATAGGGTTTAATATCCCTAAAACCCTAAACATTTACTTAAGGCATAGGTAAAAAAAAAAAAAAAAAACAATTTCTGTTAGGCCCAACCATCTGTATGGGGATTAATATCCCCAAGACCTTAAATATTTACTTAAGGCACAAGTTAAAAAAAAAAAAAAAATCTGTTAGGCCTATCCATCTATTCAATAGTCCCAGACCCAAGCATGACGGTTAATGGAGGCTGTTTTATACCGAGCATTGTCAAATGATGTCCAAGGAGAACCTACACCAAGTAATTGAAATAAAAGGTCTTTTTCATGACAGATAAAGGCACATTTTGAGCATTTATAGTAAAGTTGTGAGGAAATACTGTATTAAAATATTTTAAAAAACCTCAACGGTTCATTACTATCGGCCACTAATCCTGGAACCAACATGTCACCAAGGCTATCTATTCCGTTGTTGGGTCCAAAAATATAATACTGATTTTTCAAGTTCATCCTCAAGAACTATAAAATGAGTGTATACAGTGCACTCTCGTTCATTGGAACCAATGTGGTGGACGGCCAGTTCGGATGTCGAAAAATTTCGATGAACCGCACCATTGTGAGCCATAGTTTTTGTCATTTCTGCGACCAATTTATGGTTGTATTCTCTTTTGTTTGTATTATAACAGGAGATTTTCTAAGAATAAAAACTGAAACCATGTGCATAATAACAATTAACAATAAACTAATAGGAATAAAAAACAACACAGGAAACAAAGATCCTTACACTGTCCGACTGTCCCCACTCCATATTCCATAGCAATATTTTTGACTGACTCAGCGGCATCAATTTTTTTAATAGCTAAAAAAATTAAATAGCTTAAAATTCTGGTTCATTGGAATATTTTGACATCCGCCACATTAGTGTATCCTTGATAAACACACAGACCCTTTTCTGCTTTTCAGTCATTTTTCAAAATAGTCATTTGATATTCCACGTAACACAGGTACACTCACGAGATAGACAGACAGTTTAGGAAGCGAATGTTTACTTCCTCCCTCTTTATATTTCTGTGCGAACAAGGCCTTGTAAATCACATCGAGGAATGTTGTTTATGAAAGGTGTCCGGTGACAATTGATTAAAAATGTGATGCATTAGGGGCCGTCCATAAATTACGTCATCGCTTTTTGGCCATTTTTGGACCCCCCCCTCCCCTAAAATCATCCTACCATCATAGTTTGTCTGACCCCCACTCTCAGAAAAATGATGTCATTTTTTAAAAACCTCCGTTCTAAGTAAAAATAATGTTTTTTTCCGTCAAAGCTACTTAACTCCTAACTATGACTTAAGTCCTATTCTTTATTGATTTATTAAGACAATAAATTAACTTTTGAACCCCATTTTGGCAGTAGTTTATTGAAAGAACTGATCAAACCGGATATTTTCATTTATAAACCACTGTAGTATCAAGTATCACATTATTTATAGGATTGGAAGTTATTGAAAAATGCAACGTATTTCAATACCCCCCCCTCGTCTACCTGATAAAATAAACAAACATTGACCAATCAAATCTGAATTTACCTTCAGAAATCAAACCAAAATGACTTTCTCAATGGAAAAATAAACTATAAAACAAATCCTAAAAATAGTCTAATGTATTTTCTTGGATAATTATTTTATAATAGTTGAATTGTGTACGAATTTAACATTGTTTTACTGTCAAAATTTGATATAAAACATCATTTTTTAAATGACGACATCAAAGCCGGACCCCCCCTTCTTGCACATCACCTTACCGTCATTTTCAATCTTGACCTCCCCCTCCCCCCATTTTCAGATAACTAATTTATGTACGGCCCCTTACTGTATTGCCGGTTCAACAAATTGGAGATTGAAGGCACTAAAACGTAAAAATTGATATTTAAATGTAAGAAAACAAATATGTTCATAATATTCTGATCACCACTTCCGATGAAGCGGAGTTCCAATGTCATCGATTTGGATGAATGAGTGTTCTGTAGTAATTACAATTCATTGTAGTAGCCCCTGAGCTGCTATTAAAGAATAAAATAGTACTTTACATACAGTACCTTCCTTTGAACAGCTCGAAATTTGTTTTGCTTGTTCACAACATGTTTCACGGAAATACAGCATTGTCAAGAGATGAAAGATTTTATTTTAAACAAAAAACTTAACTTCAAATCAAATGCAATATTTAATGCAATTATTGCCAATAGAACCAGGCCACAAGGTATCAACCTTTGTCCTCTGGATAATGAGAGAGGGGTGGGAGAAGTAACCTAGGGGGGTTGCCTCCAGTCAGCTTCCGGGTCGTGCCGCGGTGTGAGGAAATTATGTTTGTGATAAGCCTACCAAACTTTGTAATATGTGTGAACTGTTTTGTGTTGTGTTTCATTATATTTTAATCTTTGACGAATCCTATGGATAATACATTCTTTCATCACTTGACCATGCCATACTCACGCGAAAGGCTGTTCGACAGAAGGTATGTAAATTACTATTTTATTCTACTGATAAAATAGTATTTTCAACATATTTTCACATGGTAACTATATATGTTTATGAGGAAAATAAATCTATTTATCCCCTTAACACTACACCAGAGAGAGGAGGAAATATAAAAATCTCATACAAATATTTTTTTTATTGAAATAATAACGTTAAACAAATAGACTTATTAAGCGCACAATCATGGAAAAATGTACACTTACATTATTGAGAAAACAAATACAATATTTTATAAATTCTTCAATTAATTAAAAATAAGACAGTTAACACTCTAAAAATAAATAACTGTATTTAATAAAGTGTTCAGATAAATCTTTTTAAGTTGCCTATCGCTGATTGAATATTTTACATTCATTTTGTTTAATCAATAATCGTCGGAAACTACTAGACAGATGACTATTTATCTGACATGATAGATTATAATAATAAATATTGGAGATTGAAAGCGGGTGATACAGTAGAACATTGATAATTTGGGCATAAAAAAAACTGCACCGTCAATAATCCGGATTTGTTTCTCGTAAGAAATAAAACATCGTATACCGTCTGCCAATACAATATGCACTCTACTGGAGGGTGACCGATGGGAGAATTGTGCATAACAAGGGCAGGGGAGTGATGGTGTTCTACAACCTGCGACATGGCAACCATCCCGTCATCCTCCAGTCCACTGACCTTGCTTGGGCGGTCATTACCTCCGTTGGTGCTGACCTCCGTGTGCATCATAACGCACAGGGTTAAGTCTCTAATTTTTTTCTCAGCTCATAATTTTTTTTTAAAGCTGTCATTTTAATGTTACAGTACACTCTCGTTCATCGGAACTAATGTGGCGGACGGCCGGTTCGGAGGTAAAAAGATTCCGATGAAGCAGAGTCCGTCGTGAGTCATCATTTCTGCCCGTACGGTGACCTATCGTGATTGTATTCACTCTTGTTTTTAAGATAACACAAGAGATTTTTATGAAAATAAGGCACTCCAACTTTGAATATGATAAAAATGAAACTATAGGAATAAAAACAATGCAGGAAATAAAGATCCCAAATCTTTATTCTCATATTCCATATTCATATTCCACTAATATTACATCAGTCAACTGACTTCCACGTAACACAGGTTCAGTCGCGACGCGAGACAGACTCACTGAATGACAGTTTGGGAAACGGTTGAAGCGGATGTTCACTTCCTGCCCCCTTTCTCTTTCTACTCCACGGCCTCATAAACCATATCGATGGGTACAGATTATGGGAAACGCCTGATGAAATTTGATGCAAAATGTGATACTTCACTGTTGTGCAGATAGAACCAGTGGTGGACTTACCTACGGCGCCACCCCGAGGCCCATTCGGCCGGTCGCCCCTTTGTGTTTCACGAAAAAGGAAAGGTTTCAACATAAAAGCGATATTAAATTTCCCGTTGTTGGCACGCTAATTATTGCATTTTTTCAAGAAAGACATAGTACAATATGAGTACATTATATTAAAGTTGTATTTATAGGTTTTAAGAAAAACACATATTTCATGGTTGAGGCAAGAATGAATATGAATAGGCTAAATTAATCGCCGCGCTGGACGCATTGCCGTTCTTGAGAAAATTCAATAAAAATTTATTCAATTTAAATTTGTTTTCTTTTAGTTTCTTTTCTAGTTTTTATGAACTTATTAATATATAGATATTTATTTATTGTAATAATATCATCTTCACCGCTCACCACGCCCCCGCCGCCCCGTCGCCCACTGACACACCGCCCGCCCCCTGCCGCGGCCGGGCGCCCCTAGGCACGTGCCAAGTGTGCCTTATGGTAAATCCGCCACTGGATAGAATGAATGGAAATTGAAGGCTCTAAAACGGACAAATGATTTATTTCGTAAAAAAAAATAATAATATCCAGATTTTCAGTTCCGATGAAGCAGAGTTCCAATGTCGCCGAGTTCGATGAACGAGAGTGTACTGTATAAATAAAATACGATCCAGTACTTGAACATAAAACTATTTAGTTCATCTCACTTTAAGGACCTTCAATATAAAAAAGAAAATATTACAATTTTGAAAAGTTTTTTCATAAAGTGCCTACTACTTATTTTTAAGGTAATTTCAATACTAATCTGGATGGGGTCCAGTCACAATTAATCAGGATTGTCGACGTTCTACTGTAGTCTAGAATAAATAAATAACCTTGATTTATGAATAATTTAATGTTATTAACTCTTATACGTGGAATATTTTATATGTGGATTATTTGAGATAAACTGGTCACTCTTATCTATTAACACAATATATATTTCATATATCACTGACACAATTCATTGAAAACTAATAGATTAAACAAAATATTTTGAAGAAATAGTGATCTTTAAATACTAATGAACAACTTGGGTAAATTTAATATTTCTGCAGTATTTTAATCAAATATAAATCATTCATCATAACTTTTACAAATGATACTGGGTAACAAACTCATCATCTCTGGGTACTGAGATTCCCATCATTTAAGCCTTTTGTTAAAACATTTAACAAAGCTCATAGGTAGAAAAAATCAGATAAAACCAGTGGGGAATGAAATCACAAATAAATATGTAATAAATTTCCCCTTTTCACAGTTCTTGTTTTAAAAATGAAAATTTAGGGCTCTTAATATGGATACTGTAATTTTTTAATGGTTTTGAGCTCAAATTATTTAGGCTGGAAGTTATTTTTATGACCAACAGATGAATAAGCTGGATAACCACTTAAACCGATATTTTCAAAATGAATTGGTTTAACTAAAGTACTATATCATGCAGCATTCTTAAGAGGTGTGTCAATAGTAGTCTTCCTTTAGAATTTCTCTGGCAAAGCACAGATTTAAATAGTTTAATATTTACTATAGTTAAAAGCTGATTGTACACTATTTATATAATCGATTCAATTTTATAAATTATCAAATTCTTCTTTCGTAGGACAATTATCATGAAGTTTATGTACAGACTTAAAACTAATTACATGCATTAAGACAGAAAAATAACATTGTAAAGTCTACAAAAAAATGTTTAGATAGTTCATTGTTTACTTTGAAAGCAAACTAATATAATAGAATACATGATGCACATTGGAACATCTGTCACATTTTTAACACAAGTAGAACTCTATCCCCAGCTATCTGAACACTTGATGCAATCACACTAATTTATAAATAAGAAATTCTTATTCGGAAGGAATTTTTCTCTTCATTAGAGAAAGTTTCATGCCTTTTATTTTAACTTTCAATCTAAGGTACTCTATTTGCAGTCTCTTCTCTTCTGATTTCCTTTTAATAAATAATTTCCTCTCTTCTTGGTAGGACCTCTTTAGTTTCTCCATCTCTAGTTTGGCTCTCCGCCGCTCGTAAAATCGTTCCCGCTTCCACTTTCTGTATTCTTCATACTTAGATCCTAAAAGAAAACATAATTTTAATAGTTTACATTAACAAACTATAGTTTTCAGTCAATAAAGTCAAAGAAATATCACTAATCCACAATCTTTAATGCACATCACTCTGTGATTTTTTTAAAATTTAACAGTTTGTTAATAACTCATGATAAAAGTTTAAGGTTAACTTCACAATATTACCTTTTTAACATCACTATTATAACTGTTTAAAGATTTGAAAAGAAAGTGTTGTTGGTAGTGACATTTTTTCAATATTAATAGTCAACACATAGTTTTTTCACTCCGTATGGAAAGTAGCTATTTTCAAAGACAGCTGATATATAAAAAAAAATTCTTTCCTAAGCTTTAATTTAGAGCAAGGGTAAAACAATCATCCGGTTTTCTCTCGCTCCAAATTTACTTTCTCTTGCTCTCAATCAGTTTTCCAGTTCCATACTACGTGCGCTAGTGTTTCTTTACAGTTTATTTTTATAATTATTTAAATCAGCTGTTTTGTATGTCTAACAATCTAAATGTAAATAGAAATAGTCATATACTAGTTTTACTCTGTGATGAAAAGTATCGCCATAGCTTGGACGGAAAGTGAGTTTCCAGCACTTTGTCCAATTATTCCTGTACTCAGTCTCACATGCTCGGCTTCTACTCGCACATGAAATTTGGTGTTCTAGTGTTTGGCTTCGCCTCACACATAAATCTTGAGTGTGTAACGGAAAATGCCACTTTCGGTACTTGTAATGAAAATATACTTTTTCTGTTCTCTATGTAATAGTTTCTAATGATATTTAGAATTACAAATTATAGTGTCTCAGACTCACCTGTAGCTTGAGACTCAATGGTGTCCTCGCTTGATACAAGTGAGGACACAGAGTCTCCGGTCGACTTTACTGTCACCTCCAGAGGTCTCCTGGCAGTACTGTTTAAATGTGACTGAGGACAAGAGAGCAGGGTTGAGCCGTGAAGCATAGATGGGGGCAAATTCGCCTGTAGGCTGGGGGGAGAACGGTTCGGAGAGGTGGTGATTCTACTGCATCTCAGAGGAGGGCTATTCCGCATTAGAAACGGCGGGGAACTGTTATCACATCCTTCCTCCTCAATCAGAACGACATCGGTGGACGAACTCGCGACTGACACGGGAGAGCATTCCTCGGTACTTTTGGGCATCAAAGACGGGAGTCCATTCCTGTTGCCCTCCACAGCTCTTAGGAAAGCACTTTGCTTTTTTGGAGGTAAACCGGTTTGT
Source organism: Neoaliturus tenellus (assembly GCA_030545055.2). NCBI lineage: Eukaryota > Metazoa > Arthropoda > Insecta > Hemiptera > Cicadellidae > Neoaliturus > Neoaliturus tenellus. Next base: position 71,513,637 of record CM061537.1, on the reverse strand, counting down.
TTACAAGGTGAAGCGACATTATTAGGAAAATCTTCTCTGGAAGGTAAAGTCTCCACACTGAACACTTTGATAGAGCAGTCTTGAGTCCATGGAACAGGGGGTGGGGATTCATATTGAACTGTTTTTTGATTGTTAGAGTTCCGTAATGAATCTGTATGGGAGGTGTCGACAATGAGGACAGTTTCAAATGGATGACAAAACGGAGACGACATTCCCGTCAAGTTGGCGCCCGGAGGCCGACAGGAAGGAAGACTGCTCGTCTGGCAACCGTACGAAGATGGATCGCTTGGCCTAAACTGGATTTCAGGGGATCGAGGCCTCTTGATGTTGGGACTCGGTAGGTTCAACTTATCTGGGGTTAATGGAGGCATAACACTACCATTTAACATTGGGGTGGATATTGATGAATGAACAAGATTTTCTGTTTTCTTTATAGAGTTGGATTTTTCTTTGCCTCTTGGTCGTAAGCCAGCTGCTCTCAATCGATCCAGTTTTGTCATGAGAGACGCCTTCATTTCTTTTTCAGGAGTGGTTATCTCTTCATTGCCACTTGAAGATGAAGAACTACTGCTCCTAGATCTCCTTTTGCGGGCAGTTCTGGTGGTTATTCTGTTTGCTAGCAGGCCATATCGTCTAAATTTGTTTTTCGGTACAATTTCAATTTCTTCATTTCCAACTTCATCTTCATTTCTAGACTCATCATCATTCTTGGAGGTATCCGTGGTTTTGGAAAACTTGTGTTCTCTGGCTGTTTTCTCAGAACCTGAAAAATTAATTTACTTTTCATTATTGTACTCAATTTATAAACTAAGAATATAAATTAGTTTATGGTTGAATGTGTTTAAGTTTTTGTTATAAAGAAGAATGATTTTTTTTTTATTTATACATACAAAGGAATATAAACTCGAACCAAGTGTCTCTCTGCAGAACCAAAAGGAAAAAGAGGTAAAGTTTAAAGAATGACAGAAAAATAATAATGTAAACAAAAAGGAAAGGGATTAAAAAATAATAATCCTTTAACTCGCTTTAAACTTGAATGTATAGTCCAAATGTTAATATCATACACAGAATTTAGTTGCCACCTGTGCCACAAAATAAAAATAATAATAAAGCCTAGTTGGATTAAAAGATGTAAATTTCATAGTATTTTTACATTATTCCCATTTAAATTATAACATACATTTTTACACCTAGGAGATGTTACGAGGTTATCAACATGTTTTATCTATGATCATTGCATAAACACCAATAATGATATTACAAGTAATATCATAAAGGGCATATTACTAGCCAAATTTAATCCCAAATAAGAGTTTTTTTTAAAACTTTCCATAATTTTTATATAGTTAAAAAATTGTAAGAAAACTATTATAAATTATGCTTCTAACAAATTTTATTATTTCAAAAAGTAGCAAACAATTTCAATTTAACTTTAAGGTTTTGTGCAGAATTTATAGAGTTAAAAATAAAACTGAGCATTATACTATTATTGCCATATTAACATTTTTTTATGACTAAAACAAATAAATAGGCTATTATTATATTTTTTTAGCACAAGTTAATAGAGAAATTAATGTAAAATTTTAAATCGTACCCTTTAAGTAATTTTATTGCACATCAATCATTAAAAATTGTAAATAACCAAAAAGGCCAAACAAGATATTTTTGTTGTTCATGTGAGATTGTTGATTGCTTAAGAGTCGTCTTCACCCCTGTAAAAATACTGAAAACATTCATATGCATTTCCCAGTTCAAAGTGTTTTTGAATTTTTTTTGCAAAAAAATATGTATTATTGTTGATTAAGGTTATATCTAGGGACCTCATACCTTATATATAAGTAAAAATAACTTGTTAGTACTGTATTTAAAAAAATCTTAAAATCAAGGCATATTGATTTATTTCTACATGTTTCAGAGTTATATTTTATTTCATATTCAAAGTTTTAAGGTAAAGAATAATAATAATGGTATGAAATTTTACTAGGTTACATACCTTTCCGTCCAAACAGTTCCTGTTTAGTCTCTTGACTATGCATGCATTTCGGGATTAAAATCCCATCTTCAGGTCAATACAAAAACGTTAAAATTCATCAATAGGTAGTGAATCGTCAAAGATTAAAAATTTTAAAAAACACATCCGCACAGTTCAACATATGAAATTTCACAATACACAAACAAACACATGTACATAGACGAGTCGTCGTCTATCCCCGGCCGGCATGTACATGTGTTTGTTTGTGAATTGTGAAATGTCATATGTTGAACTGTACGGATGTGTTTTTAAAAATTTTTAATCTTTGACGATTCACTACCTATTGATGAATTTTAACGTTTTTGTATTGACCTGAAGATGGGATTTTAATCCCGAAATGCATACATAGTCAAGAGACTAAACAGGAACTGTTTGGACGAAAAGGAATGTAACCTAGTAAAATTTCTAAAAAGAACAGTTCAGGAGGCATCACAAAAATGAATAAATAATGGTATGGTTTTTAGTAGAGGGAGATCAGCAATTTACTGAAGGTTCTCCTCGCCTGAAATGCCTGCACTTTTTTGTTTTCTATGCAGGTGGACCAACGGCTTAACGTGACTTCCGAACTACGGGAGCTGCCAAACGATCTTTGTGTCCCCGAGCCGGGATTTGAACCCGGGCCCGCTGAGTGATAACTCAGAACTCTATCACTGACCTACGTCTGTTGCCCTTTTTAAGGTACAAGAGCTTTAATGAAAAAAAAAAATGCTTTATTCGACTAAATAATTGCAGTACACTCTTGTTCATCCAACTCTTTGACATAGGAACTCTGCTTCATCGGCACTGCTGATCTGGATATTATTACTGTTTTTTCTTACAAAAATAATTTATACCTTTTAGTGTCTCCAATCTACAATGTTATACCCACATACAGTAATGTATCACATTTTGCATTACTTTTCACCGCGCCAAACTTTCCATAACCTGCATTACTAAATGTGATTACCGAGATCGTGAAGGTGTTCGCAAGGAAATAGGATGACGGGCGGGGGGGGGGGGGGGGGGGGGGGGAGACAGGAAGTAAACATCTGCTGTCTGGTCTGTCTCACAAGTGTACTTGTTATGCAGGAAACGTTTTGTGTGTTTATCAAAATTTAAAGCTATTAAAAGAATCGATGCCAGTGTGTCAGCAAAAAAATTGCTATAGAATATTTTGTGGGGACAATATGGGGATCTTAATTTCCTGTGTTCTTTTCTATTAATAACTTTATTTTTACAATACTTGAAGTTTTAGTATATTATTTTCAAAAAATCTCTTGTTATCTCACCGACAATAGTGAATACAACTCTAAATGGTCGCAATAACAATGACTCACTACGGACTCCGTTTAATTGGAATTTTTCGTCATCCACCACACTTTGTGGGCGTCCGCCACATTAGTTCCGATGAACGAAAGTGCACTGTACCAAGTGTAAAAGGAATCGGTTGAAAAGTGCCATCTGACAGGGGGAACTAACAGGGGAATAAAATACCCTGTTTTGCCTAAAAGCCAAATCGTTAACAGAGGCGACTGTGCTACTCTTCCTAAGGGGAAGATGACTCTTAAGAGGAGCTTAACTGTCATGACTAATATTAAATGAAATATAAGTTCCACAAACCTCAACTCCTGAAATTTAATCCTCTTAGGTTCTTTTTTCAAATTTCAATTTAAAATGAATTGATTTCCATTAAAAGAACCAAACAGAATTATGTTAATTAAAAATACTTCTCAGCATTTCCTTTGGGTGCATGTATGGGAATAAATGTCAAATCGTAAGACAAATATAATAATTCCCGCTGGTATATTTCACCTCCTTATCACTTTGAACCAAAGAAACGTTCTGGTTTTGAACCCTTTCCGCTCGAATGTTGTGGCTGGTGGCGTCATTTAGTGTGTTGTTTGTGTTATTGTTATTACAACAATTTAATTTCTGTGAATATTTGTATTTTATAAGTTTGGTTTTTACTGTTTACTAACTTGGTTTGTTGTACTATTATTTATGATATGTCAGAGTACAGTGTTACGTTTATCAAATAAAAATGGATGTGCATGAGGAATTAGGCCTAGGCCAAGGCCTATCGGACTTTGTAGGCCTATAAGTTATAGATGGCTCGGTACTCATGGCTTTCGAGAAAAGAGGATGGACGATTGACGGGGTGGGGTTACTTCTACTAAAATTGTCGTTCTGTTGTAACTAGGTCCTAATATGTTACATTTGATCTGAGACAAAACTCATATAAAGTCAATTTTAGAATGTACTCATTGAAAGCCATGAGCACAGATACACCGAGCCATCTGTATGGTAGGCCTAATAATGAGTAAGAAAAGCAATTTTTCATAAAAACATAAATATATATTTCCAATTATTATTCTAAAAGTTTACTGAAAATAAAATTTAGATAAAAAAATAAGAGGGTTGAAGGTAAAATTCAATTGTCATGAAAATGAAAAAAATTGGTAAAAAACTAAATGTTTGTAATTTTTTTGTAATAATAAATATGGGTTTTATGTGTATAATATGATGTCTGATTTGATTTTATTAGTAGATAAAATATGTAGAATAGATGTTTTGAAAAAAAATTATTATATTTTCCTACAGGCCAAAAACACAAATTTTCGGTTTGTCATTTTGGTTTTAATATACAGTAGACTCCCTCTTAACCGGCCACCTTTTAACCGGTCTCCGCTTTAACCGGCCTACCCTGACACAAAATAACATCTTTTTAACCGGCCATTTTTTATCTCATCATCGCTTTAACCGGCCGCGTTTCACCGGAAACGTAGTTTTCTTATCTAATGTATCATTCAATTCAACTATATTTCATATTGACGTTCTCAAACCAATTAAACTGTAACGTCCTGGACGGAAGTGACTGCCACCGGAAGTCAATGCGTTTGGACCTACTATCCAGTAGACAACAATAAAGAAACGAATTATTATTAGTATAGGTTTGTTATGGATTTCATGGGTGGTGGATGTTAGCTATAAATCATATACAGTATGTATTTAAGGTTGTTTTTCAAGTAATAATTATATTTAGGCCATTTAAAATTGTAGGTTGACGTTCTTAAATGAACATCGGTTTAACCGGCCAATTCATTATCCGGCCGCGGCCTGGTCCCAAGGTGGCCGGTTAAGAGGGAGTCTACTGTATACGTACCCCAAATAATTTTTTTTAATTATATCTTTTTTAAATTATTTTTATGTGAAATTTTATTCTGAATCACAATCAATACCCCAAAAAATATTTATGGCCCAAATCATAAAAAAGGAAAGAAAACTCAATTCACCATTGAAATGCAAAAATATGGGAAAACGGGTCCAGATTAATTCGAGTGGAAAGGATTAAAGAGACGGAAAGTGGAACCTAACTTAAAATACATTGTGATACATGTATACATTTTACACTAGATTTCTCATAATTCCAACCACATATAAGCAAACTATAAACTATAAATATGCAAAAAGTTCAAGTTTTGCCTATTGCCAGTGATATATAAAACTGATCGTAAAATTCTTATGCTCTTCACAGTACCTACAATGAAAGCAGTAGAATGAGTTTGTCGCTTTAAGGACTGAAATTGGAAGTTTACTGCTCATTTTAAATTATCTATTTAATTATGTTTAATTTATCAAGACAACATAACATGAATACTGAAGGTAAACAGTCTTGTACTAGTACATAAATTTTGAATCCTTCCTATTATTATAAAATATGTATTTTCACAAATAAAATAAGTATTGAAAAAACATAAATAATTTTTCATAATTTCACTACGGTGTTTTCAATTATTTTTTTAAATAAATAGGTACGTCATTTATTTACTTCAAGCCCAATTACTAATCCAACAGAAATGCCCAGAGTCCAAAATTCAATTAAAACAAAAATCCAGAAACACCACCAGTATGGTTATCCAATGCATTTCTTCTGAAAATTTTTAGGCTACTAAAGTACATTATGCTGTTACTTTTATCCTGATGTGAAAGGTGCATTTTATGTCCCTTAGACCTAAATTAAAAACTAAAATTCCTCTGCAATGTTCTACTGAAAAAAATTTTGACTCAATTTGTTAAGTATTAAAAAGGATTTTTGATAATAAAACATTAGTAAACAAATTATGGTAACATGTATTATCTCTATATAGGGCATGATGTTAGCCACAACCTTTCAGCTACAGTTAATCATCTTCTTCATCCATTCCACAATACGTAAACAAATAAACGTACTAAAAGGTGTTGCAAACACCGGCCCGTTACAAGTCCAAAATAAACATGTTTGATTGATATAACTTACAGATAAACTCTTGTAAACTCCAAGTGCATAAACAGAAATTCTATCGTGACAACTCAGAAGGTAATATAACAACACTTAATATATTAAGAAGTTACAATGAATTGAACATATGCCAAAGATGGTAACAGAATAAAAATGAATTGATGAATACAAATACAAGCTTACTGACAAGTTTGGGTCTATCGCAGTTCACTTTCACAATGTCAGGTGCTGCATAAAGTACAAGATATAATATTAATAATAAGTATGTTCTTTCATATGGGAAAATGAAAACATTTAGGTTGCAATTTCGCTCACTTCTGCAATGCACAATAAAATTTTTTTAACTGGAGTGGATGCATTATGTACATTTAGGCATAATTAATTGTATAGGTTACCAAAAGGTCTCTCATTCTTTTTCTTGACTATTTCATATTTTTATTACCATAACCACACTCCAAAATGGTTTAAAACGGTAAAAAAGTGAATATGAGATAACTCAATTTGGTAATTAGAATCTAATTTCCAAAAACAATCAGTTGAATCAGTCCCACGAAGGTTGATATTATATTTAACGCAGATGCAGTAATACAAAATCTGATAGTTCCAGAAGTTTATATCCTGCTCCCTCCTCAGCCCGCAAACTAAATACAATCGTAGAAAATGTTAATAACTTGACGATGAAAAAAAAACTTGCATTAGTGGTGGGGGTGAATCTTGTAAGAATTGAAGGAGTTAAAACGTAAGAATTATTTTATCATAAAAAATGTTCAAGATTATTGGTCCCAGTCAATACAAATAGAGTCTGTGTTCACGTTAATAAGAACATTTCAAGCAAGACAGGATGCAAATAAAAAAATTACCATCCCTTTGACGTCCAATCAATAGGGAATTCAAACTGATAAACTTAGTGAAAAGTGAAAAGACATCTCAATGCACCATTTTTCTTTTCTTTTTTTTCAGCAATATCACAATCAATATTTTTAACAGTGTTAGGTACATTATACAGTATTTGCAGACAAAACCTTATGCAAAATTTTGATTTTTCTCTAACCCAATATTTCATAAAAAATTTGTTCACCGATATGACAAGACTGGTTACATTATTAATTTACTGGATGATGAAAACAAGCCAACTAAAAAGGAGTAACCATTTCCATTGGACAACCATACTGGATACTTCACATCAAAATAAATTATTGGTTTTCAATTATTTAAAATTGTAGTAATTTGTATCTAACTGTTATAAACTGTTAAAAACCAGATCCAACTTTGCAAGTAGAGTGAGTTTGTTGAGATTAAAAAATATGTTAAAAGGTGAAACTACTCACTCAATGGTTAATGAAAAATATAAAAAATAAGGCAAAAAATCTTATAATAAAAAAATTTTGTACTATCAAGCTTTCATTTCTCATTAAAAATAACAAGATTGACAAATAAGATTTATTTTGAAGGCATGCAATTTACTTTTCTGTAGCCTATAGATAAATAGAAAACTATAAATCAAGTTAGATTAAACTGAGCGTTTTATTAACTACGCTAAATGAAGTTGAAAATTCGTAGGTGTAAACCTAATACAATAAAGCCCAGTAGAGTAGAGCAATTATATAAATTTTAGTTTAATCAACCACTTAAAGAACAGGCCATACTTCACTTAAGTAATATTTTTTCAAGTAACGGGTAACTTAATAGTTAAGAGACATGTATTGAGAATATGTGTTTGATAAATCTCTTTTTACATACCTTTTTCTGTCCGTAAGATCTTCTTTCTTGCATTTGTAGAGCTAACACTGTCAACTGAAGTTAAATTCAACTCTGACCAACTGTTATTTTCACTTATGCCTTATCACTCATTGAAACTAATACTTTTTATTTTGGACTTGCAACTTGGGCCATACATTGCAACACCGCGGAAGAAGAGATATTCGTGAAGAAGAGATATTATAATTTTGTTTAAAAAAGCAATGTTCTCTGACACTGAATAGAATGAATTCCTACCTCAACAGTAACAGCTACAATTTTCAAATGAACAACAGATCATTCAACATCCTTTATTATACTTCTAACTTTTTAGCAATGTAAACAACTAAATGAAAGGTTTAATAACTACAATCTTCATAAAAATGCATTGAGAACCACACATCTTCTGCATTTGATTTAATCTCGAGTGTATTTTATGGTGAAAACTCAATGGATTCAAGGATTTAAACTTCCCAAACATCCGTACTTTTTATTTATTCTATACTTTTTTTACCATGAAACAATTAAATAATATCCGATTATCATTATTCATGGATAGTTTCACAAAAGATTTGTAATCTGGTTCAATTAAGTCAGTAATTCTTTTCACCAATTTAAAATTGTTTAAGTCCACAGTTTCAATATAAATACTTGAAATTTTGAGGTGATGAAATTTTAACACCATTGACTATGATACGGTTATCCTACTTCGGCTTCAGCTTACAGTTTTTCACCTGCAGAATCAACACAGGTTGTTCGAGTATTCTCTTATCATCAACAAATAGCCATTTTTGAAATTGTTTATAGAATAGTTTTTTATGAATATGCCTCGACTGTTGCATTTTACAGAGTATGAACCAACCAATAACTGCTGATATTTAAGCCTGAGAATATGTGAGATTTAAATATAAAATACTTAGAAAACAATTAATTTATGTCACCATTTCGTTTTTCTCTAACGCTGAGATTTAAAAAAAAAAAAAACCTTAACAAAAACTAGTTAATTAACTGAGAAGAAACAAACATTTTGACCTGTATGTTGTACAGTCTACTTCGGCAACCAACAAAAAATATAAATCATAACTAAATGTGAAGTTTAGTACAAGTGCATCATTGAATCAGAAGTATTTATTGAAATAGAAACACAGTAATTATTAAATAGTTACTAGATGTAACTATTTTACGATTTTACTATGACCTTCCAAAAGAGGAAAGGGAACTGGATATGTCATCATATACCCGGGTATCCCAAAAATCCGTCTGCCCCTGCTTTTTTTACAGTTGCAGATGATGAGATAATCTACTGGGAATGTCTTAGTGACCAAAAACAGGTCCTCTTTTGGTCACTAAGACAACCCCATAAGATAATCTTGATATCGGGGGCTGTTAAAAAAAATAGCAAGGGTGATCGGACTTTTGGGTCACCTGGTATATGTTTAAACAAAGGTTGAATAAATCAGAGAAAATATTTAATATTTAATATAACACATACTGTAAACGTATTAATCACAATTAGTGTCATAAATTGTTCAAAAAATATTGAGTTTAGAAACAATTTTAATATTTTCATTGTTGAATTTGTAATTTTTACTGCCATCACAAATAGGCTACATCTCTTTTGAACACATTCATTGTCACTTGTCATCCCAATTTCCTGCAACCTACAAATAGTAGGTAATAATTTGTATATTAGGTACCGGTAGATACATTCTGATAATCATCCTTGGAGCAATATTTAACAGCGATTAAGAAAGAAATATTAAGAAAAGCGTGAAGTAAAGAAATAAAAATTTTACTTATAGAGCATCATATCTCATAATAAAGCAAATCATAATAATTATAATATTTATAAAACCACTTTTAATCCTTAGTTAATTTCTATATTCTGATTGTGTATTGCTATATTGTCTTCATCCTTATTATTAAAATATGTAGCCTATTCATTTTGCTGGATTAATTTCAATTTTTTACTCTTCGATAAAATAATGAACCATGAAAAGCACAAAACTGGCACTTATTGCTTACTTAAACTTTTAAATATTTCCAAACTTCAATCAATAATATTGCTAATATGTATATAACTATTGAGTAGCTTTTTAACTTTCATATTTATAAAAATATTATGTCAGTAAAATGGTAAGTGTTTTTGTAAGTAGCGTAAGTACGTCACATATGCGTAATGCGCAAAGTACTTATCAAAATTCTCATGAGGTAGTCAGATGTGTTCATCGCAATGGTTAAATTTATAAAAACATTATATTATGGCATTATTAACACAGTGTCAATAAATAATGACTTTAAATTACCCTCTTAACTAATTGTACTAAGTTATTCGGTTTTAAAAAGATAAAGGAGTTAGTTATATCCACACTTACAGTATAGCAATAGTTTATTAAATTCTATATTTACAAAATCTAGCTAATTAAATTATACCCCACCAACTAAATGCCTTTTGAGAAATGAAAAGAAAGACCCTTCACTGAATCCCACCACCATTATTCAGCGTAAACTGAAACAAAAATTGCTTCTGTCATTTACAATTTAAAATAAGACTATATTCAATGATGAATCAAAAATATAAGTTGTTAATGTTTTAATGAATGTAGACACAAAGTCTAATACAACAAAAAATAAAGGCATATTAAAAAAAAGTGATGTTATGAAACAAACATGGATAGAACTAAAGTACTGCTGTGTTAATGATGCCATAATATGTCATTTGTCACAATTTTAGTAGGCCTAATATATTAATGTTTTAATAAAATATTTAAAAAATTATTTTTACTGTAGCTTTCAGATTTTAACTGCTCAAATAAAAACTTACTAAACAACGATCATGAGGAATAATATTAATCTCTAAATGAAGAAAAAAATGTATTAAATAACAGAGTTCTTAATGAATTACGAAGCAAAAAATTTTAACCTTTATTTATTTTACTTATAAAATTGTTTCATTTTCCATAAATCACACAACTAAGGTATATTTATTATTAATTATTATTGAATTGACAAAATATTAACTGCTAATGTTATCACATTCTGTAATATTTTTATTTTTAGTAGTCAATTTGCCTTTCCAGTGTTATGTTTTTCTTCATCAAACATAATTATTCAGTTAATCTGGATAAACTTCGGTAACTTAAATACTAAAAAGCCTGTTCCACCAGCAACAAAGTGTTTGCTTTTCATGAGGTGGCTTCCATGTTATTTTCAGCAGCCAATATCCCATCATATATAATAAAAGTTTAGTCACCAACCAAAACCAATTAAAGTAAATCAAACAGTAAAAACTGAGAAAATCAAACATGGTAAACTAAGATTACCTTTACTGATGACGATTTTCTGTGTCTGTCCTGGGACGGTGGTCTTGCTGGGAGTAACTTTGAATTTGGGTCCCGTGGTTGGAGTTTTCGTCCCCGCTTTGAGAACGACCCTGGGCGTGACACTCGCCGACGCCTTGGCCACAGGCAGCCCACTAGCACTGTCTAGTGGCGTCACTGTGGCCGTCAGCTTCGGCGTTGTTTTTGGCGTTTTGGGTGTTTTGGGAGTAACCACCTTCTTCGCCGCTGGAGAAGGAGTTGAATCCTGCCACAACGGTATTGGTCAGAGTTGAGATCAGGTGAGGATGGGAGTCATTGTGGGAGGAAGTTCATTTCACAGTTCCATTAAACAATTAAAATCATTTCTTAATTCATCTGTTTATTGTTCATAATATATGTTGTAAAATTGTAATACGGCGAAAAACTATTAGCCATAGAAAAAAAGGATAAAAATTAATGAAGACTACAAAAATGTTTTATTAAATAAACCCTTGATTGAATAAAGCCCTAACTGCTAGCAAGAGCTTATAGAATCCATTAATTTTCTGGCTTCAATGCTGTGGAACAACCACCATTAGACAGAGTTTGGTCATCCTCGCCAGATACATAATTATTAAGGCGCAATTTGCAAACTTTGCCATTTAATTTAATGTTTACTGAAAATTATATATAAAAAAAATTGTAATCCAACAGTAAAAAAATACCTCCAAGTCTTTCAAATCGATTCATCAACATTATAATTTTTAATACCTTATTTAAAAACTTCATTCGGGCGTCCCTGATAATTTCTTTTTCAGGGTCACAGCCCAGGGCGTCTTTCCAGAACGTGAAATTGTCAACCGTAAGATCCGTCCCGATCACTACAACAAAACAAAGAATATATTATGTATTGAATCTTGAATATACTAGGTATGTAATGATACCAAAATTAATCAATTCTCCATACCGATAAATAAAAATCAATAAATCACTTGATAATATTTGAAATTCAAAATTTTTTGTACAAAATAAAATCATTTATACTTTGGTTACCTAATAACATAAAAATATAAATGCATAATTTTGGAATGAAAACAGAAATTGGTTAAAAAATACCTTTATTCTCCAACTATTATTGTCCACACATCCATACTTCAGATGCCATCTCTACCACTAATTTAAGGAATATAATAACCTTTAAACAAAATTAAAAGTTCAAGATAAACACGAACACCGATTCACCAGACACTGAAATAAACACTAAACACTTGTCAAAACTAACTTTTCAAGTAGTCCAATACAGACAGACTAGACTAGACAGACTAGACAAACAGACAGACAATATTTTTATTTTAATACGAGTCAGTGCGGAACTAATATAGAAAAGAACAGAAGCTGTATAGTAACAACCATTAACTGGGAAGCATCCAGAGATGGTGCTGATGCACCATTTGACACTAGCAACTCCTTTAGTTAAAAAAAAATTCCATTCAATTTTGCATAAGGAGACAAAATAGCGTGGATAACTGAGTACGGCTTTACAGACGATTACCGTAGCTTCCATATCAAAAGATATTTCATCGCTTGACAAAGAAAGGCCTTACAAAATTCATCTGTGAAATACGAACGCTGATTGACTGACATAGCCATTCAACCTCGCTTTCGAGCAATGAGGAGCTTTCTTAGGCCTGTTACACACTTAAGTGACGCCTCTGCAACGTGGTGACTTTCCTCAGAACAGATACCTGCAATAAAATTAGTATAGAACTTTTCCATCAGAACGGCAGACCACGTACAGGACAATAGAAACACAAACACGTCATTCCTGAGCACGTGTGGTGGCGCATGCGCAGGATGCTCGAACTGAAGGGTAGGAGGAATCAAGGAACCAATGCTCTCTTCCAGTGATGGTCGAATCCAGGAATTTCGAATCTCGAATCCGAATCCGAATCCTAAAAAATCGAATCTCGAATCCTTGAATCTCGAGTCCCGAAACAAGGATTAAATTAACAGATTTATTCTTTCTCTATAATGTCAATGTCAATCTTATTCTTTGAGTTAATAAATAAGAGTCATTATTAAGAAATAATATTTAAAAGCCAAAGTACAAGGGAGTAATATCTTTTTAGGTTGGAGACAATTATTTTCTCAAAATCAATTTTGATATGCCCACTTAATGAAACAGGTTATATACCTTTATGATGAAAAAAAAAATCAATAAAAAACAATGAAAGTTTAAAGTTATGAACTTTAAAATCTAATATATGTATTTGTAGGTAATGTTCAATTTAAAAAAAATATATTTAGTGAGATTTAAAGTTTTTAATTTAAAATTTATATTAAATTATAATAAGATGCTTTTAACATTATAAAACAGTAATTCAATTAAATATTGATTTATTTGACAATACTTTGCCACTTCCCCTTTGATTGGAAAGTCACACAACTTTGGTTGACGTTTTGTTTAATTTGTAAGAATTAAACGAATCAAACGAGCCATTCCTTAGTTTTCTACGACAATTGGTTCAGGAAGTAGCATTTTGTAGTAGGAGCAAAAAACACCCCTCTTGAATAAATTACTGCCGGACGTCAACAATAGATAAGCTGAACAATAGATCTTCTTGGGCCGCCCCGTGTTTTGCCGCTTGTTTACCTCATTAGCGAGATCGATCGCCGGCGCCGGACGTAAACAACTATTGTTCGGCAGTTCCCGTCCCGATAAATTCCTGAGAAAAAAAAATCCCGCCCGATGATCAGGACAAATTTGCTCCCGAAAATTTTCCCGAAATTTCGGATCCCGCCCATCCCTAAATTATTAGTCAGACACAGTGCGTCGGCAGCTCGGCGACGCGCCGTGATGGCGTAATCTGTCGGCGGACCCGAGATTCGATTCTCGAATCTCGTTCATCGAATCTCGAATCCGAATCTTTTCTTAAGATTCGGTGGATTCGAGATTCGAGATTCGGATTCGACACATCCCACATCTCTCTTCTCTAGTCAGCTGTCTGCTGTCTCGCTGTCTATTCTTAAGTCAACAGCTGCTTTATTCTTTACGACTGACAATACTATCTTGTTCCTATGGCAATTTATGCTTGCTCCTTCACATGTTCGGTACTGCTTGGTCGCCAAGAGATTGTGAAATAGCCACAATACAAAACGCAACGCAAGAACTTGAGTTATTTAAACTTTACAATTTTTTTTTTTAAATTCAAGGAGGTGTCAGAAAGTTCATGTATAATTCATAGGTTTTCCTTGGAGCGTATAATTCACGCATAATCCCCGATCTTCCCGGATGCTGGCAACCCTAATATTAAAATAATACTAACGTTAGTGTCTCAATCCTCTAGTTTTGGAAAACCGTAAGTTTGACGACACCTAAGATATGGTAGTTAATATTGTTATAACATTATCAGACAGCAAATATCAATAAACTAGACCTTATAGTATAGTAAATTAGTGGTATATCCCTAGATTAAACCAGATACCTTAAAAAACATATTTAAATATTTGTTAAGTATGTGTTATAAAATAAGTTACTAATATTAATTTCTGAAGTCTAGAGACTGTTAACAAGATAGAAAACTAAAAGTTAGACTCAAACCTATTCTAAGCTACTGGACCGGTACTTCATTTAGTGGGAGAATATTGAATAGAAAATATTAAATAAAGATTTAAATACTAAAGATATTTACTGTACTTACAATGTTCGGATATCTCCCGAAGCGATCTTAGTTTCTTTCCTTTGGGCGTGTAATAGTACACATCACCTTGTTTTTTATTCTGGCTATCGTTGGTACTCCGGTAAACTAATTCCCGTTTCCAGCCTAAACAAAATTTAAAATTGTATAAGAAAAGTTAAGTTAAAAATGTTTGATTCATCAAATTATAGTAAAACGGCTGGGTAGAGAGTGGTTAGACAGCTTGCCTAATAAACCAAAAGTTGCCAGTTTGATCCTGAGAAAAGTCAATAGCTTTTTGTTGGTATTTCAACCAGCGGTCTTTGATCATTAACGATGATTCTGAAAATTAATCAGCTAGTGTTCTCAGTAACAAAACTATACAATCTCCCATATTTGATTTACACTTAGTTCAACCTTCCATCGTGGGCATTAATCAATAACCCTCATACTCTAGGGAGTACAAAATTTTTTTAAATAGTATTAAAACGCAGTAAACAAGACAAAAGACCAAAATTGTAATTTATTAATGTTAAATTACTAATATATTTTAGTAATTTAATTAAATAAAGATATTAATTTTAATTGGAAGTGTTTAGATTAATCATCTCACTGTTATTCTTCATCATTTATCCTAGAATTTTCCTCTCTACTGTCATAAATAAGCTACCATTAAATCAGGCAAGTAGGTCTATCCATTAAAATGTTGAACTTTCATCACTTTAAAAAAAATGTCACTACAGATTGCAAAATTATTTTTATTTTACAATCTTACAATATATGGTAAAACACAAGGGCGCCCATAGAGGTGTACTATAGGTCACGCCACATAAGTTGACGAATGGCCAAAAACAGCTGGGTAGGGCGAGGGGAGGAGAGGGGGTACTTTTCCAAAAACATCGAGCTTACGTTACATGCAATTTTTTATAGAACAGCTGATTATCCAATCATTTTAACTGAATAGTAGTGAAAATTCATTCGTCAAATTACGTGGCGGGGGTTATAACTCAGTATTTTCAGACACATCAAGAGACTCTGAGGTTATCTCCAGTGGTTGTTAGAATTTCCTCCCCAACTCATCTTGCTAAACAGAGGGTTAGAAACAGCTAAATCCGTTTCTTATAAAAATCACGTCAGGTACATAAAGTAACAGCAGTCCTGAACCCAAACTATCATTCATACCGAAAGGACTAGTCACTTGGAGGAAAACTCTGTGATACGCCCGAAAGGGTTAAAATATACATGCCTTGTAAATGGCACCATTTCATAATGTAGTAAAAAGTATTACCTTAAGCGATTTGGTATTTTAAAACTGCATTTCACTCACTCATTCACGAGCCTAACATGGACGAAGGCCAAGCTGCATAGCAAATAGTCAGACATGCTGAAGACAAAATTATTTTGACACATAGTCTTTTTGAGACCAAATGATTAAATACAAAAAGTAAAAAAAGAAAGAAAACAATAACTACTTACCATAATCAAAAGGTTTTAGAAATATAGGGTTTGAAATGTCTACTCTGGGACGTTTTTCTTCTTTGCTAGGCATTTTTCTTTTTGGCGTAGGAGTGGCAGTCAGATCTTTACGAACTAAAAAAAGAGAAAACACCATTGAGAATTATTTATATACAACCATAAAAATTGATAATTTATTAAAATGATCCGTCATCAGAATAAAATTTTTCATTTCAACCTTTAGATTTCAACCAACAACTTGGTTAAAACACTTTAGTAAAATTATAATAAAAATGATTACAAAAAATTTTATAAAAAAAATTTAATGAGTGTCATTTAAACGATACACTGAAAACCCAAGGTAAAATTGCATGAAAAATACTTATTTATGATTTTATAACAACAAACATTACACAATATGTTCAACAACTATTCCAAGTTATATGGTTCTACTCCAATCATTTCCATCATTAGTATGTGAAGTTCCTCCCAAATATAAAAAAAGTCAAACATTACATGCTGTAGTTTTTAATCCTTAGTCTGGGAATGTAAAAAACCTGTATTTAACTTAAACCTGATTTTGTAAGTTAATAATATAATTATATTCAAATTAAGACAGCAGTTTTGGTCTTCTCTGTTTTCCTAACAGCTATTTGACCACGTTTGTGGAAGTGGGGGTTAACTCAGTTGGAATAGTTAACACTACCTAGGGTATTGTACTAAAAAATTAGCAATCAATAAGGTGATCTAAACTTACCAGTTAACAAAGGTTTTGATCCTGGTTTTATCTCTGGTGGCGGCTTTCCTAAAAACAATAATTTTTTCAACAAGCAGTTTTTTTGTATAAGATTACTAGAGATAAGAGCTATATTTTCAAGCCTTAACGTTCTTTTAACTTATATTTATATTATACATGTTGAAGTTAACTTAAGCCATATTGTAGTTATGTATGGAATTGTTAAAACACCAATTTAACATATTATGTTTTTGAAGAGTAAATTTATTCTTATTTTAACATCCAATTTTTACAGTTGACGTCGGTCAACTGTATTCAGCCCATGCGACAACTATAGTTGACGCCAGTCCGTGGCGAAAACTTTCATGTTAACTATTGTTGAGACATAAGACATAAGACATTTTATTTGCACAAAACATTCATAAATATGTGAAAACATACAGAACAGGTGCATCGTCACTAAACTTAACTTAAAATATTCTTATATTACAAAAAATAAGTCAATCAAATCAAAACAAAACTCAAAAATTATTCTGGAAAGTTAAAATAAGAGTACTATCTCAAAGGATTACTGTAGTACCGTACTCCTGTAGAGTGTAAAGTGCCCGATTAAGGAGTTCATTCTTTATTTTTTCTTTGAATTGATTTGTGTTCATATTTTTATAATATACTGGCAGTTCATTATATAATTTTAACCCAGCATACAAAGGACTTTTTCCGTAGAGTGTTAATCGGTGTTTTGGTAATCTAAATAAGGTTTCATTCCTAGTATTGTAGTTATGATTAAAATTTAAAGTTTCCGGAAGATTATTTTTAACATTGTGTATATAGCTCAATATCTCATATACATACAATCCTGTGAGCGTTTGAATTTTTAAATTTTGAAAAAGAGGTTTGCAGGAACTTCTTGGGTGGGAATTAGTCATAATGCGTATAATTCGTTTTTGTAGCCTAAAAACTGTCCTTATATCCGTTGCCTGACCCCATAGAATCAAACCATACCTCAAAATAGATTCTACGTATGCATGATAAATTGTCTTGAGGATATCAAAAGATATGCAATCCCTTAAGTGGACAAAAACAAATGAAATTGATCTTATTTTCTTTTGAACAAAGTCCAAATGTACCTTCCAATTCATATTTTTGTCAAGATGAACACCTAGAAATTTATGAAAATTTACTAAATTAGGGAAGTTAATTGATTCATTGTCATTCATAGCTGAAAATTTGATTACCTGAGTTTTATCAATGTTGAGTTTCAAACCATTAATTTTGAACCAATTTTCCATATCTTTCATAGTTTCCGTGAGGGATACTGAAAGTTCTGATTTGCTCTTATTTTTTATAATTGCTGTGGTATCGTCAGCAAACAAGATTAGTTCTCTATTGATGGCTTTAGGGAGATCGTTAATATAGATTAAAAAGAAAAGTGGACCTAAGATTGATCCCTGGGGCACCCCGGCCTTTACACATTTCCAAGAAGAAAAATGCTTAATACCATCCACAGAATTTAGAGTTCTTTGTTTCCTGTCTGAGAGGTTGACGTCGGTCTGTGGTTAAGGTTTTTTATTTATATGTCAGTAGCATACTTGTCAAGGTTCCTGGCTTCACTGCCTTAAGGCCATACCTGAACACCTGGAGCATGCCCACTTGGCGTTCTCGTCGAGGCCGAGCTCATCGTACTCCGCCTGGGACAGGCCCGAGCACTGCAGGTGGAACCACCGCTCGCACTTGCCGTCGCAGCAGATCCCCTCCTCCGCGTCGTCCACCACTTCACTGCACGTCCCGCAGTACTCCACCTTCGGCTCCTCTGCGCAACAAGTAGTGAAGTGCAATAGCGAGATGTTCCAGTTTTTGAACAGTTGCATTTCATAATAAATTTCATTTTCTAAATGTTCATTTTCAAATATTTATAATTATGCAATTAAATGAATTCATTCTATAGGTCGTTTTTTTTTTTTAACTTGATCTTTCTTAACAATGTTGGGGAGGGAAATATTTTAACAGTAGGCTAAACAAAATAGTTAAACTTGTAACAAACATGTTCAAGTACCAGATTTCCTTAAAAACGTTTTTAATGACTTATTATAATGTCTTTCGGTGACTAATAGTCAGCTGTTATAATTTTAAACCAAAGCTACGCCTTGTTAAAAAGTAACAGTTATAAAGTAAACTAATTAAAAAGCAACTGTCAATAATTTGTAAAACTGATACACAATATGTTGTGATGTGAAATTACCAGCTGATATGCAACAGCAAAATAAAACAAAAACAATAAAAAACTAGCAAAAAAATCAAAAGGCTTCAGCCAATGGGATAGAAGCAATGATAAAAAAAATCTCCTCCATCATCTCGACTCTAGGCCTACTATACGTAAATCTGTTTATATTGTTCGAACATGATTTAAGTCAGTAGTCAATCCTGTATTACACGGTCTTTTAACACGTTCACTGCTGAATATACCTGCAATAGTGATTAGTATATGCTAAAATTATTTTTTTATGTTTTTACTCAGCATTAGATGTCTTTTGATGGAAATCAGTGCAGAAACGCCATTTGGAGCAATAAAAATGGCATTTACGGCCTTTTATTTTCGCGTACACGATCGTGTACACCCGCATCTGGCAACGCCGTTTTGCCGAACGGCGCACTTTTATTGTTCAAATGTGTAAAAAAAACTCACTTATACAAATCAAAAACACATTTATATGATTTTACATGATAAAAATACTACACTAACATAAAAATATACTATTTACAACCCCGCCAGCCCACCCTGATGTCTATCGTTCAATATGCCAAAAATCACAAAATCGGGGTCCTCATCCTCTGACTCGCCGTCGGTCTCGTAGGGTAGCTCATCCAGATCTTGTTCTTGGGGGTTATTTTAATCGTCCGAATCATATTCTTGCACTAAACCACTAGGACTGGGAAGTAGATCCATTTTTATAACCTAAAAAATCACTATTTACTATTTACAAATATACAATGTTTACACGAAAATATGTTTCCATAGAAACGCGCAAATTAAAAACTAACACCGCCAAAAATGAAAGAAAAGTACCTCCCCACGAGCGCGATAGCAACCACTTACATCGGGAAAGTGCTAGCAGCACACTGACGTATCTAAGCAACAATGAAATTGCGGCAACGATCGTGTACACGCGCACCCGGGTAATGGCGGGCGCGGCAACGATCGTTGCCGCGCGCACAGAACGTGTTAAGTGTTGAACTCAATTGATAATTATTGTTTTATTTGTGTTTACAGTGCATTTTCTTTTTGAGAAAAACGCTTTGTTTTGAAAGTAAAACTGCATTATAATGGGTGCAACCCAAGTACACAAATGTTAAGGCTGAATTACTTCAGACTAGTAATGGTCAGTCTAACTTAACTTTTTTGCAAAACTACTAGCTAGTATGTGTTATAGAAATGCATTTTGTTACGATAATTATTTTTAGTTTTAATTCAGTAAAATAATAGTTCTATATATTTTAGGGATATAGACAAGAATGTATTTTTAGTTCGGGACGGGACGCGACGGGAATATTTATTTCCCGTCCAATTTTGGGACGGGATCGGGACGGGATTTCTCATCTCGATGCTATCGGGAAATATTCGTTTTATCTGAGTGTTGTATAAAGACAAATTAATGTTAAATATCAACTGGTTCTGTTTCCAAATTGTTCCAAATTTGTATAAGTTACGATGAACCTCCTTTTGTTGAAAATATTTCAAATATCTAATTTTTATATTTGCAGTAAACAATGAGATAAGGATAGGCCTAAAGTATAAATTTTCTTGTAACCAAAAAAATTCAAATCAAAGCAAATTGGATCAGAAACCAAATATATGTACTAAGGAACTGATAAGGACGCTAATCAGATAAGCGATCACTGGCCGGCCGGATGCCAAACAATAGAGCTCTTATCGGCAGGTGTTCCGCATTTCATCTATCTTCTCATATTACAATTGTATTGTTATCTTCCTAGAACCTGACATCCATTTCTTCATAATTGATTTCTGTTCAACTTTTTATCTTTAGTTAAGTTATTAAAAAGACCAATAAGCCGAAAACTGACATGTGTTATCGGTTTTTTCGTTAAAAATGACAACCGACTTTAACAACCGGCCTATCCCTACCCTAGTCTGAAGTTTGTCGACATTCCAGCATGGACTAAATAGAATTTTAGTTAATAGATGTTGAAAACAACTTATTTTGTAAAGTATCATTAGTACTAAAAATTTTATTTTATTTTCAGACTAATTATTTAATTAGTAAAAAATTGAAAACTACTAATTTTGTAAAGTATTATTGTAAGAACATTTTCGATTTTAGCTTCTCTAACAGGTTCCATAGCTTAACGTCATAAGTACTATATCCGAGGTGACTAGCTCCTAACACCTAGGCCATACAGGAGTTCATCATAACAACCTCTCACCTGATTCAGGTACGTCTGCCCCAGTCTTTTCCTCGTTTTGTCCAGTCTTCGCAGACACATTTTCACCACTTTTCACTGAGTCTGTTTCCATCACTTCCACATCAGAGTCTCTAGTCCTTCCCTTGCTGTTTTTATCACTAAACTCGACAGAGTCGGCGCGAGAGTTTCCTTCGTCGATCTCCATCTGGTTAGAATCTGAGTCTGCTGCGTTCTCTTCTTCCGCCGTCATGGCTTCACCGCCCGCCTCTTCGTCACTATCTGCAGCTTTAACTCCTACATCTTCTAGACTACCTAGACGGCAAAATAAATAATATTAGATATCGCCTAATGGTCAAAATTCAATCAAAATGTCAGTTGATCTCGACCCAATTAGAATTTACAATATTTTATAAGTCGTCTGTTCTTACTGATTTGCTAGCATATGTTATTACAACAGCTGTCCAATGATTCAATCAATTGCCCTTCTTCCATAAGACAAACATTGTTGCAACTTTGAAAGCCTGTAGGGTGTGGCCCTGGGAGCCAATGAGAATTATAACAGGATTCTGCTCCTATAGATAACCATACTTTCTTAACAGTATGTGCGGATGTCTCCTTGGACGCTGAGTGAAAAAGGGAAAAAGAAACATGCTTGTACAAAAGTTCACAACATATGTCCGTTGTACGAAAGTTCGTAAACACATATGTCCTTAAATTATTCATGTTCTGTG
The DNA here is from genome assembly GCA_030545055.2 of Neoaliturus tenellus. Taxonomy (NCBI): domain Eukaryota; kingdom Metazoa; phylum Arthropoda; class Insecta; order Hemiptera; family Cicadellidae; genus Neoaliturus; species Neoaliturus tenellus. The sequence goes on along the minus strand of CM061537.1, from coordinate 71,491,293 downwards.
AGCCACCATTTAGTTTCTTACACTTAGGGCCGGTTTCTCGAAGCAAGTTTAAACCTAACCTCAAGTTTTAAGTTTAATGTGTTTGGAGGAACCGGCCCTTGGTAATTTTTATTTCCATAATGGATCATTGTATTAAGTTCATATTTATTTGGCATGAACATTTATTACAGCAATGTTCATTTTCGGAAAAATTTATTTTACCCCCGATGTGTATTTTCAAAATAGCGGGCATTAAAAATTTTTTTAATTAAATACTATTTCAAAACCGGTAAATTTTAAAATTTTACATGAGACAAAAAAGTTGTCAAATTAAATTATCTAACCAATGATATCAAGTTTGTAAAGCTCTAACAACAAATAATGGAGTTATTGTGATTTTTATATATAAAAACATTTATTTTGCATTATAATTAATGGAAACTAAGGTAATTTTAATAGAAAAATCAAAATTTCAATAACTTTGTTATTTTTTGTCAGATCTTTAAAACTTGGTATAGGCCTAATTAATTAGATAATTTAATTTGTCAACTTTTTTGTCTCTTGTACAATTTTTATACAGTTTACTGGTTTTGAGATATTTGAGTTTAAAATATTTAAATGTCAGACATTTTGAAAATACGCATAGGAAAAAGTTATTTTTTTCTAGGACATGAGCATTCCAAATATGATATTAATACAATGATCCGCTACATAAATAAAAATTATTTAGTGTAAAAACCAAATGGCAGATAGCAGCTTGACTAAGCATTTTAGGATATAAGTAAGTTAGGATATAAGTAAACTTTTTTCTTTGTTTATATACAGGTAATCATCTCCCAAAAATCTAAAACTTTTTGCTGACATCCTGTATACATAACCAGGGTCATGAAGATAAATTATATAACCGGCTAGGTAGCTGAGGACGAGAAACATGGTCTTACATGGTCTTCTAAAAGATTTTTTACAGGCTTTTAATTATAAAATCGTTACAAAGAGTCAATCTTACAAAAGGACAATAAATTTGTTTGATATTTATATACTGTTTATTGACGAATCAGACTAAAAATAAAGAAATTTAAGACATGCAGCTGGGATAAGTTTAACATTGTTCTTATGGGAAATAAATCCAACATGACGGCACTAAAACACCCTCCTAAGGGCTTCACAATATTGCAACGCAGACATCAACTAACGAGACACAGTTAAAAAATTTAACAATTTTAAGCATACTTAAAATCCTACATAAACAACATAACCGGAACTTCTTTCTTAGTATAATTCATTCAGGGTATTAATAATCAAGGCAAGAATCCCTCCAGTAGTGAAATTCTTTGGAATTTTTAGATCTTGTATACTTTTTATATATACATACAATCTTTGAGCACTTCAGGGAGGAAAATCCCCTACATTCTAGCTGTATGCATCAACTGATACGTGTGACAAATATAAATGGTACGTTAATTACTAAAAGACATTTTTTGTGTAAGACAAACACACACAAAATTTAAACTTCACTCTATAACCTTTACTTTACACTAATGAAAATATAACTACGTACGGTATTGGTTTTATTAGTCAGTAAGTTAATGTATAAAACTCAATTTTTTTCAATTTAAAAAATTAATGGGCAAATTACTTATAGTTTTAATACAGTTCATAAATTACTTTAGATCATTTAAAGAAAAATTAACCCATATTAAACGTGGTTTTAATTATTTTTTTATTCATTCACTTAAGAGTTTATGAAATTGTTGACTGACCTACATGAAAAGAACTTTGTTAACAGCTTTGAAGTAGGCCACTGATAAAAGATATTTTGCTTGTGAGAAAAAGCTTTTTTAAACAGAACAAAGACTGATTTTTGAAGTAGGTTGTGTAATGCTATAAAATCCCATTTAAAAAAGCTAATATAAAGGTATTTAATAGGCTAGCAATCACACAAGCTTAATAAAAATGGGGATGCGGAAGCTTGTCATGTATCTATATGAAGGAGAGAATGCCGTTAAAAGGCAAATGAATAGAACGTACCCACAGCAATGAATTGTGCCAAAGTAAGTAGGGTTACCTAATAAATAACAAAAATGCTGCCTAAAAACCAACTAATTCAAATTCTACAAAAATTTCCAAAAAAATTTATAAAAAGTTGGCTTACATAGAATGGGATGAAAATATATGTTCTGTTTATGTTGGTTATGAGAACTTTTGTAACAAATTATTTACTTACTTAGAAACCTATTAAATGCTTCTTTCTTTTTTATTAGTTCATTTGACTCTGTTATCTCTGGAAAGCCATTAAAATCTTCTGACAAAGACGAACTTGAAGGACTATCACTTGGCGTTGGGATTTTTGTTGGACTTTTGGGTATCTTTTTACTTGGACTCGGTGTACCACTCTTTGTTTTATCTTTTACTGGTTCCGTTTTAACTGGAGTCTTTGAAATCTGAAACAAAATTCAAGTTGTTCAAGCAAGTGAACTTTTATCTTCTACTGGTTCCTGAAAGCTGAAACAAACTTCAAGATGTTCAAATGAAAAATAAAACTGTTTTTAGGTTATCACAAATTTTTTATTTGTAATTTTTATAACAGTTTACTGGTATGGGAAGGCAGTACCAACTTTTTTTTATTTTGATTTAGATTTTGATTTAGTATATCTATAAACAAGCATTCTTAACCCTAGGAGCGGCCAGGCCAAATCGGTGCGTGTGCGCTAAGCGGCCAGTCAATTTCGGCCATTTTGCAGACGTTTTAAAAAAATTAACAGTGTACAAACTACTAATGATAACCTAGCCATATGGATATTCATTTTGTTCGGAAAAAGACGTAGATTATTTCTAAAATAAACTAAATAAAATCCCTGTTGGTACGTTTTTCACAAAATGTTAAAAAAACAATTTTTTTGAAAATTTTTGAAATATTTTTCAAAAGTAGAGTGCTAGCACTTTTACACTAATTTTTGTACAGAAAATCAAAGATGTACAAAATGTAGGAAATTTATTTGCCTACGTGGAAATATGTTTAGTTTGTTAGAAATATGTTTTTTACAACTGTTACAGGGAAAATTACGGAAAATGGAAAAAATTTACAAACGACCCCTGTACATTTGAAAGATAAAAATAAAGTAAATAATATATACATTTAACAGTAAATGTGCAATGGTACTAAACTGTACAATGTAGTTATTGGAAATACTGCGTTTTTGTATCATAAAAAATTTTGTTCTTTATGTTATATGTGTTTAAATTTTTTATTTTTATTTTCAAAAACCCTAATTTAGTTACTCAAAACTTAATATAATTTTTATACAACTTGATAATATGATCTATTGTACATATTTTTGTAGTACAGATTATTCTTAACAAGAAAATATACATAAGTATAAGGAAATAATAAAAAAAAAAATTCTTAAGACATTTGAGTGAATGGATTCACGGGTCGAAATTAGAACAAAAATCTACCCCTCAGGCCGTATTCCTGCAAAATCTGCAGAGGTTACTTCAAACCCTCTCTGTGACTTAACCTTACAAGATAACCCTATCATATGCATACTCATTTTGTTCACAAAAGAACATAGCATTTAAATAAAATAAAATTAAACTAATTGCTGCTAGTATATTATTAGCAAAATGCAAACAATCAATTTTATAAATAATTTTGAAATATTTTTTAATTACTACTAGAACTCTTATAATATTTAATTTAAACTCAATGTAATACATAATAAACTGTATTTAATTTATTTATCTACATATAAATGTGTTTGGTTTATTGGAAATAATTTTTTTTTTTATCCTCAGTTATTGATAAAAAATAGGTGAAACGGGCAAAATTGACATTCTTAGGTTTTATGTTTGATACAAAGTATAGGTAAATATAAAAAGGACTTGTTATTTTACTAAACTTTACAATATATTCTTTGGTATTAATACACTTATGAACAAAAAATAACTGTTTTTCTTTTTACTTATCATGTGTAGGAAAACATAATTTTTGTTCTTGACAAAAACCCTAATTTAGTTATTAAAAGCTGATATAATAAATCTTACAATTTTATAATAAGATAACTAGTACATTTATTTGAAGTGCATATCTTCCTAAACAAGAATATATACAAGTAAAATATAAAAAATATTAAGGTTCCTTAAAAATTTTTGGGATGAGACGCGTGAGGCTTCACACCGGCAATAGGTAGAATGGCCTAGCAATACAACTATTTCCGTCTTCTTCCACAGACCACTGGACGCACCATGGAGGAAGGAATCGCTACTAATATGTATAACTTTTTCCTGGCAACAAAATTGTATGATTTATAACACGCTAAACTCATTATTAATTGTTTTAATAGGTGATTTATAATTTGCCGTATTTCCGGCAAATTGGCCAAACTATGCACCGCACATTTTAGCTGATGTTAAAAATTATTTTTCCTATTTTCCGAAGTCATATGACAAATGTTTATCACTGGAAAAGAAAGAAGAACTCGTGCTCTTTTCAATCATACCAACAACTTTCTAATAGTAAAAAAAATACAAAAAGTAAATTTTTTTTTTTAAACATATGTTTTTAGACGTTTCGCCGTTTTTGAGCCGGAAATGGTTCGCGCGCTTAATTTTGTTCAAATTATAATACAAATTGCGTCGATCTCTTAATGGTACAAGGTTCGATTATATACGAAAATGAAAGTTTGGAATATCCCCTTTAAAATGGTGTCAATATTATTACATTTATTGATCGTTTTCCATGTGTAATGAGTAGTTGAACAAAAATTGACCTATATTGCCGGAATCCGGCTATTGACGATTTTTGCAAAAGTGAAATTGCCAGATATCCGGCAATGGCCGCTTCTAGGGTTAAAAATGGGAGCAGTCATTCTGAAATGTAGATTTGTGTTAGAATAAATATAATTTTTTGTTGGGATCTCATCAACAAAATTTTTTGTCGGTGCTATTTATTTTAAAGGCAAATTTATTTATTCAATTTTTGGGTTTGACTGAAAGAAAGCGAACAAGGAAGAGGCGAGTAAGTAGAGCGAATGAGCTTGCTCCAATAATATTATTAGATGTAGTAAATTTCATGGTAAAGCATGAAGCACAGGATTATCTAGTATCTATCTCCTATCTTCTTATTTCTAAAAGGTTTCGTCTGTTACGTCTCTTTTTCTCTCGACCTAATGAACCAATTTTTAAGATTGAGGTGTTATTTAAAGCTTAATATATATCGCGTGGGCGAATCGTAATTAAAAAGGTCATATCGTTTTGGGCTTCGCCCCCCTCGCCTTGGATTTATTTCTAGAGGGCACTTTAAAATGTTGACAAACTTTCACTGTACGATGTTTATAAATGTGAATTGTAACTTAACAGCTAATTACTTGCAGACAAATTTTTAAGTCAGATTGTAAACAAAAATACATCTCTATCACTTCATAGCCAACATACATGTACTTTAGGTTAGTTTCCCTCATACAGAATCATAAAATACACAATTTGAGCACGGGCCACATCGTAAAAACATATCGGCAAACTAGTACTAACAACAAGCTAAGTGCTACTATTAAAAACTACTAGTGGTACTAACTGATAATTAAATATAAACTGAAAATACTTTCTTTTGTTTTGTTTTTTTGTTATGTAGGCTATATAATGAAAATAGTGGTTTAGAAAAACTCACACAAAGAGAACATGTTAGCAAATTTGAGTCGACCCTTTCACATAGATAAAACAAATCAAGTTAGACCATTAATTTGTCATCAAAATGCGACAAAAACATGTGTGATTGCGTAAAAACACATAATCATTACCAAGTCTTCAATACTTGGTTTTCAAATAAGGTTTTTCATTTACGTAAAAAATACTAATTAATTTGAACTATTTAAAAAACTATTTAGATTAAATATACATATTTATGTAGATATTATTTTGTCTTTAGTTTTTTTTTGACAAGCAAGGGGTATTTTGTAACACTTCAAAACACATGGAAAATGTAAATAGCCTTTATTACAATGTAACAAAATTTTTATTAGCTTTACTGTTGATGGTAAAATTTTAAAACAATTAATTTGTAAAGTAAATTAATACGATAAATCTATTTTAAAACTATATTTTCATCGGATAATCCCGCACAAAACCAAGGTTTTTTTACAATGCACAAACTTATCTCTAACTACATCAGCGATCGTAACCTGGTTTTTTAAACTGTTCATTTTAACATCGTTATACTCTCACTAACAAGCTTATCTTAGAGTTATCTTCATCGCACTATCAGCAATTGTTGAGTTAAAGAACGACACAGATGCAGTTTAACATTACGAGCAAGCTTCAACAATACGGCAAGTCAACCTTAACCTTGTGTTGATATTGATTGTACCACCCCCAACCCCAAAAGCCGGCAAACTGAACGGAGTGTTCACTCGTAACCGAATGAATATCAAAACAACTGGCCTTATGCCAGTAGCTAATTTCACCGACTTAGTAAGACCAACAACATTGCATACATATTGTTCATATTAACATCCTTCTATCTCCTATTAATACAAAATAAATGCATTAAGCCACAGGGATGACTAAAAATTTTTTAGAGTTACATCATTTGCACTTTCAACTTTAACACACAATAATTTCAGTAATATTCCTCATGTCACGTTAAATAAATGTACTCGATGTCTCAAGTATACACACTCGTTTTTGATCGATATATGACTCTTAGATTGATTTATTTTGCGTCTGAGAGATATATATCATTACCATGCAAATTGAACGTCTTTAAGCTTAAGATAAATGCTTCTTTTAACAAATTTAATATTATAAACAAAATTAACTTTGAATAATACATTGAGAAAAATTAAAAGTATATTTTATGTCAAACTATAAGTGTAATTTATATTTACTTCCACCACCACTAACAATACGGTAATCTGACCGTCAATCATTCAACGATAAAACGATTACCTTTAATTGTTCAAACATCATTAAGGGGCCACACAATGGATTTTAACAATTCAAGTTAATTTTAATTTAACACGGATATGAATTGAACCAGCTAAAACTGAAAATTCCAAAGTTTTTGGCGGTTTACCGATATTCAGGTTTATTATTCTGGACGCTTTTATACAAGAGAGCATTATCATATTTAATTATTGACAAATTATTAATTATTGATATAATTTTTAACAATATCAAATAAGTGATGTAACGATCTATTCATAGATCGTTTTATTTAAGATCCCTCTAAACAACTTTATATGAACGCCAAAGGAAAACAGTCTGACATCATTAGGCAAATTGAAATAAGAGTTAAATGTCTGTTAACAACAATGATAATGAATACCCAAATGAAATTGTTTGCCAACTTACTCAACGATCGCTTACCGGCAAAAGGAAGTTTCCTTCACAAAGAATAATTAATTCACAAAAATTATTTCGATGTTAAATCGGACAAGTTTCACTGAATATAACTGGATAAATATTTCATAGAAAAGAGGAAGAGGAGTATCAGTGCTGAGTTGTAAGTGTTTGGTAAGCAGTATGGACGACTCACCAAGGCCAGCTAGCACAGCATTGATGGAGAGGTGGGGGGAGAGGGGAAACAAAGGGGGGGAGGGGGGTAACAACTGCTAGAACAGAAAACATTACATGCTTGGCCAACCAGCACTCTGCTACAGTACCAGCTGAAAACATCGAACCAGCTGCGTTGTTGGCTGTAGATAATACAAGTGACTATCTGACTCACACTTCATTCCAAACCATCACTCCTGAATGTGCTTGGATAAATTACATTCAAGGGAACAATAGTGGCATATAGAGAGGTCTAGATAAAAATTATCATTTGGGAAATTGAACGAATTATCTGCAAATAAAATGTTGGTTTCTTTGCGTTTCATTACCAAAGCGCTTTAGTAAGGTTCTTTCGTAAACTCATTTGTACATTATCGAGAGATGATTATTTTAAGCTCACAGGTTTCCTGAAGAAAGGGATTGAATCCTATGTTAAGGATGGCAAAGACCAAATTAAGATACACAGTACTACATTAAAACATATTTTGTAACTGCATGTGGGTTCCTGTTCCTTAACATCAAACAGAAAAAGGGGATTTGTTATGTACGCACCATGAACTAGGTATGCTTGTCACAGGATGTTCAAAACCAATTTAGATGAAAAATGAGAAAACTGAGAAATGTATGGAGCAAAGTGCCTATTTTATAGTAAAAAATCTTTGATTAGAAAACTCCACGTAAAATATAATTATTTTAGTTTGGCTAACTGTAATGCAAAGATTGTGTGACTACTGTTATTTCTCGGGGAATTTCTTATATAGAATTATATTTTTAATGAACTTATAAGAAATAATAATTAAATCACTTTAACATTTATAAGTAATTTAAATGGAATAAAATTCACCAATAAAGGGTGTCTACTGGCAAAAAAATATAAAAATCAGTGACTCTTCAGTGACTTTTGGGAGTGAAACTTTTCAAAAACCAGCAACTTTAGTGCGTGGTATATTTCAAAAAATTTATGGGGGGGGGGGAGATTGCAACTCAAATTTTACAAAAAATCGGTGACTTCTAGAATTTTAAGGAAAAGGGTGACTTTTCGGTCACACCCTGCATTATTTATGGAACTTTCTTGACCAGTATTTCAACATTTTATTCAATACTACCTTAAAATATGTACTATAAGCATTCATTCAAGAAAAATTCCTGATTTATAATACAAACGGTAAAGATTTATAATGAATCAAACATTTTAATTCAATAGCAGTCCTTTGATTACCTGGATTAATTTAGTGGAAGACCGATTTGGATTTAAGGAAAACAGAGATGACTGAAAATCAATATCTTTCCGTTGATATGTAGATAAACCGTGATGGTATTTGTTTGTTTATGAGCTACTCCCAAGTGAAAAATATTGTTCGTTTAAAAAAATGATGACCATTTTGTACTATGAAAGACGAGAAGGTACATCAATAATAACATTAAAATACCCCCCGTCGCAGCAGACCTGCGTACTCAGCGAATTTCCAAATTTGTAATATTAATTTTGACCAGCTAAACTTGTAAACAAAATTTCATCACGTGCTCATAAATAGGAAAATAAATGTCTATTCTCCTTAAGATAAATATAGGGAAAGAGTATGCAGGTATGCTGCCATGGGGGACACTAAAAGTAGGTTTTTAGCATAGAAAAAATTTATTTCGACCATATTAAGCCATATAGTAAGTTTCATCAATATCTGTCCATAAATAAAAGAGTTTGCCTATTCTCCATATGATTAACATGGGAAAAGAGTATGCAGGTTTGCTGCCATGATAAGTACAAAAACCAAGATTTTTTACCTTAAATGGATGAATCTCAACCAAATGAAGCTAAATACCAAGTTTCATCCAAAAATATTGGTTAATAAGTGAAATATTAACAAACCCTTATTCTCCATAAGATTAACATTGGAGCCCCAAAAGACAATGTACTGTCTTTAGACTTTGTAATATCTCAGTAACCAATGGAGATAGAGCAAAGCTTCAAAATACTAAATTGTATGTTTTTTTTAGCTAAATCCAATGGTCAAAATTAAAATTTAAAATTTTTTAAACTTACATATGAAAAATGCAAAAAACCCATTTTTTGGGGTACAAAACCCCCCAAAACTACCCCTTCCGGTAGGTCGATATGTCTGGTTTTCGAACTCATCCGAATAAACGTAGGATTACACATCTCTACCAAATTTGGTGTCGATCGGACCATTTTTACGAGAGTTATCGTGTCTAGGGACACATATATACATATATATATACATATATATATATATACATATATATATATATAAATTTTAATGACTATTATTTTTTGTCTCTGGGCACCTCAAAACGAAAAAGTAACATGGTCCCGGGCTTAGGTCTTACCATGAGACCTACGGTAATAGCTTATTCCCTATGGGAAATTCGTTAAAAGCGTACCAACACAAAAGAACATATGTTTGAACAGGAAAAAATATTTTATGTTAAAACAAATGTATTAAAGTACAACAACAAAGCTGTTTATATTTTTTACTTTTTCATATGGTATTTGAAATCAGTGTTCTACTAGCAATGTAGCTGTAGTGATCTCAAAGAAACTGACAGTTTGGAAGCAAAAGTTGACATAGTGCCACCCTCTGTTGTGTCACCACTACCTAATAAAGCACAATGACTACTGTAGATCTTTGGGGAACACCTGATGATGCAAATTACTCGATATTTGAGTGCTTCACATAAATTTGTGTGAGAATTGAGAATCTTAAAACGTAGTTTTTAGTTTGGAATTAAAAAATTCAAGATCAACAGACTGAATTAAGCATGGTCCAAATTTGGCAGACCTGGATAATCGTCAGTTTTGTTTAAGGCTACGTAAACGCACCCTTGACTTCTTTTGCCGTGCACCATGGACGGCGCACCGTTAAAGAATAAGGAATGAATTTGTCAATCGGAATAATAATACAGAGGTAGTTTTCCTTACTCTTTGAAAACACGTCATCATCCGTCATTGTGTGTGAAAGCAGCCTAATCAAGAATCTCCTACTTCATCTGTGCCGTTTCCTTAAAATATATATTTAGATGGTCGTTTCACTAAATTTTTTTTGTACGATATTCATCAATATTCTTATAAACAAACGGTTCCATCAAAGTACAATAAATCATCAGGGGCATTACTCATTCTGGACGTAATTAATTTCTTGATATAGTTTAACAATGAACCATACTTTATGAAGTATATTTTAAAAAACCAACTTTTTTTAATACTTTATCAACTAATATTATTTGCTTTCACAAAATATTTAAGGAACAATTTACAAGCAACAAATAAAATTGTCTTGGCCTTACCTCTTGCCAACCGACAGAAAATAGTGTGACTTGAAATGACACACATTTCTGAGTCAACGACCTCGACTCGTCTGACAAACAGCATTCACCGACTTTCTCTCACACAGCTGATCAGTGAATGGAAGTTTCCTCATTAGAAGTGGTTAAACGCAATTATCGAGGGGTGAAAATTGTCAAATGTCCAAGGTTAATTAATATGTACAATAGTTAATATAGTATGAGGTGATAATTCAAAAACTTAATAAATTCATACTTAAGAGAATACTTTTCTCTGAAACTTCATTTTTCTAGAGCAATTTGAATAACTACATTCTGAACATAACTGCCATTGAAAGTTTAAACAATGCCTCTCAATTTAAATACTGGATAAAAAAATGAAGATCATGAAATAACAAACCTGCTTATTAAAAAAGGTTATGATAGTCAGTAAGAAAAAGTTTTAAAACGAGGAAACAGAACAAGAAAACAAAACAATAAAAAAACTAAACAAACAATGTAGATAAAGTTTGGATTAAAATACCTACAACAATTACTAATTAACAGTTATATGTTGAGAAACAAGATTCAGAAAGCTAGAACAGGCAAACATGCAACGATGAGACTCGTCGTACTTTGAGCCGACTGATAAGGCCTGGGCGGGGCTGGTATCACAGAACTGGGGAGTAGACGGTGGATTCATACTTTGAACACGCTTTGCATTCTACGAGGGGAGGGAATAAACTTAAATAGGCTATTTATTTATTCTTTTTTATAGCTGTAAAAAGTTTTAGATTACTTATTTCCACTTTGATCTATGTTTGAATAAATTTACTAGCCTATATCAATTTATCAGAATTCATTATTTATTGGCTCTAATTCAAACTAAAAATCTTTTGCACACAATTTTTAGGATAATTTATTTAAAAAAAAAAAAAAAACTCATCACTACTGAGTGTAATGTATCGTTAATATTTGCTCAAGAATGATTCCAAAATTAATCGATGAAGAACGTGATACAACTCAAATAATTAGAATTACGATTTTATTTCCTTCATAAGCACTCTCTGGTCTAGAAGGACATTTTAATAAATTAGAATTGAATGGAAAATAATACTTACATGTAGGTCTACTAACTTTTGTTTCCTGTAGGCCTATTTTTAACACTTTTTAATATTTTACAAACAATTTATTGATTTAGGCGTAACAACCTTTACCAAACAATAGGGATGTTTCAATACTACTGATATGTTTAATTATCAATACCGGTGGTATCTTTCGATATCGGCATCGATATCGGAAGTTACTGGTGATGATAATAGTTATTTATGCAACAAGTGCGGAAAGTGCCGATTTGCTGCACTCGAGAGAAATGTTTATGCACGAGCCGCAGGCGAGTGCGGAATAATTTCTCTCGAGTGCAGTGAAGGCACTTTTCGCACGAGTTGCATATTAAATTTTTCCTACGACTGCCAAATATTTCTTATAGAAGTATAAACGTTTAATATTCATGTTAAAATACCGACTATATGAGGTCCCTGTCTCAAGATAGTGATATATTTATGATAGCCTGTATTATGTTCTTCCTACATTTAGTTAAAAATTTATTGGATTTTTCATGCAAAAGATTTAACGCCACTGTTTTAGCAGTCTTAGCAAGGTCGTCAGGGAATAAGTCACTTAAATCACTAAAGTCACTGTCATAGTTGTTTATTGCTCACCTAACTCACACCTGTAGCTCACCTGTAGCTGGTTTGTAGGTTATGTTTATGTTGATTCAATCGAAAACGACCACAACAACAATAGATCAGATGTTTATATCCAGTGTTGCCAACTTAACTCCTGACTAATCATCGTTTCCTTGCTGGCTAATGCAAATTGTTTTGTGTTCTAATGTTTAAACACTGGAGTGCGCAAAGTAAATCTTGCGTGCGCAAAGTAAATCTAGCATGCGCAAAGTAAAATGAATACGGCAATCACCTGTTTTGCGACGAGTATCGAGTGCGTAAACAACTGTTTTCACGGACAGTCGAAGGAAAAGATATTTACTGGTATCGATACCCTGGACCGAGTATCGGTAGTGAAAATAGTTCCTTGTTCAAATAAAATTGAAAATGAAGGAGGATTTTTGGATTTTAAGAAATATTAATGAGTAGTTTGTAGGCTTATTAGGTCAACTTGCAAACGGGAAATCACGGGGATAGGAATAGTTTATCCTTCCAAACAACAGAGTTGTTTGGTTTTGTGTTTACTTCATGCCATTCAATTATCACCATTGCGCTGTGCCTATATACTTTACTATTATAAAGGCCTTTAAATTTTCAAAATAACTTATCTGTAATTATTAACTTACAATTAATTCTTATGAATAATCCTAATTTTTTTCAACAATTATTTTTTCAAGCCTTTTTATTGGCCATGTGAGTAAAATATAAACTCCCGTAATTTTAATTTTATTCCAATTTTAGTAATATTCCTCATATCTGATGAAGAAAGTCATGCAATACAGTAGTTAAGAGCTGAGATTAAGTTTTTTTTCGATATCATTTTAACCGATACTAAAGATATCGACAATTTGAGATCCGATAATATCGGGTAGTGATACTGTATCGATACCAAATATCGGCAAGAAGCTAGTAACGGAACGTCCCTACCATCCTTATGAACTTTAAAATAATGTTTCCCATGAGTGACCCATGATGGGTCCCTTCTAATTATGAGGGTGTTGGAGTAAACCGATCACACATCCGTGTTTCACACATTGTTGAGTGTTAGATTATGAGATTTAACATATCTCTGGGAAACTTGCTACCAAGTGGTCTCTTAATTTTTTTTTTTTTTTTTTATTATAACAAATCTATTCTAAATAGCAATCTATTACAATATGTAATAGATGTTAACATTAGGAAAAATCAACTTGCAGGTAAAGTTACTGGACCAGGCTTCCGATACGAGACAGGGTATCGTTTTGAACATTGAAAATAATTTGAGGTATAAAAATATTAAGCCTTTTGACATTAAGCATGCAGACTTTGTGGTTATTTAAATTAATATTAATTTCAAGATTTATTAAATGCACTGTAATAATAGTTTTTGAGCTTAGGGAGAGGTAGCTCAGTGGTAGACAAGCCAGCGGTCCCGGGTTCGATCCCAGGTGACAACATTCCACCCATGAATATGATTGGTCACCTTTCACTAGGTAACTTAATGCAGTGATGGTACATTGCTGTCTTTAAATCACCCCACAGGATAATTAGCCCACGGGCAATGGAAATATAAAATGAAAAGAAAGTTTCAGAGAACAGTTAGATCAGTTCATCAAATAAACAAGGAATTTTAAGTCAATTAATTCACTGAATTAACTGAAAGTTGTTAATTGTTTTCTAAGAGTGTATAGTTATAATTTTGGAAGAATAATAATCACATTATGGTTAATAACATTAAGGTTTAATATTTTGTAAGATGGTGAGAGGACACACTAACACACATAAACTAGCATAATTTATTTTCTAATTTTTAAATAATTTAATGAATATACACATAACATAAATGTTATACATGAAAAGGTTAATCAACTTTTAAAAACCATGAAAGATATTTTTTATGACTGTCAAACTGAATCAGATTTTTCATCTGACTACAATAAAAAAGCTGTCTATGTAAAAATAACGTTTAAAATTTTTATGATTTTTTTTAATGGCGATGCTATTTTCGTGTAATTTAAGCTAAGTATGAACGAACCTATGATTTAAGTGCCAGTAGTTTTATACTTTTATGCTAATTACTTACATTTTCACTGTGTATTATTCAATAACTACTTGCATAGTGTTATCATTGAGGCAAATGAAAACCAAGAAGTCAAAAATAGAACCTTCAACCCAAACCTCCATCCATAATTCATAATTTGTATACACCTCAACCACAAAGCTCTGACCTCTTTACCTGCAACTCAGAATGTTTGTAGTTGCATAATTTTTTGGCCTGGACAACGATGGTTTTTATTTTGAAAACAAACTTTACTAATTTACAAAATTTTAATTTAAAAAGTTACTTTCTCTGTATATTTTTACAGCTGCATTGTGAAATTGTTACAATGTACATTGCTTGGTTAATGTAATTAACAGTAAAAGAAAAAATACTTACACCAAACCCTACAACAATAACAAGACAATAACAATAAAGATTGAACAAGACAATAGAAAGTGCTAGAGGAATACCATTTACCGCTGTGGAGTAAAAGTTTATAACGATCAGACAGTGATGATCAAGCAGCAAGCACTTTAACAACTTGGGGTATTGCACAACTGTAAATCATTGTGAAAAATTGCCCGGATTCACGGAATGCCAGTAATATTTTTTAAACGATCTTATAGTATTCGTTAACAAAAAAGAAAACCGTAAATTGTTTTTCATACTCTTTCTTTTACTAATTATTGGTCTAATAAAACTATTAACTTACTTACTAGCTATTTTCCAAAAATGGGGATTGCAAGAAAAATATCAGGCCTATGAAAATGATCAAAGAATAATTTCATGATCATAAAACTTGCAAGACAATAATAAAATCTCAGTGTAGTGAGGAATGTAAATTTTAGTATTACACTTATTTACAAACACCATAAATCGATAAGAAAGGTTATTTACAGTTAGTTGACTAAGAATAATTAACTTTATTTCCCCATAGAAATTAATTTATTATATGAGAATAAGAGATTTTAGGGGTTACTTTTGAAATTAGAATACCTTTTAAACTTTTTAGTTAAGCAGGGTCGAATAAACTTCATAAACGTAATATCGATGAATAATTATTTTATGTTTATAATTAATTACAAACAAGTAAGAAATAGATAAACGCTTATGTAACATCGAGATAACAAAATAGACCTTCTCAAAATACAAAAAAAGTACTTAGAATGGTTAACAAATCTGTGATAAAATGCATATTGCAAGCATTCAAAACTTAATTCTAATAAATCTTGCATGACATTTGAAAACGAATTATAAAAACTTAACAAACAATTGCGACCGTCTTTGAAAAGAATACATCAACTTTAACATTAACAGCATTACTGTACTATCTAAAAATAAAAACTTGCCAGTTACAACTGAACAAACAGGTGACCGGCTAGTTAATAATGAAAACATTAAGCTACATGATAACGAAGGGACGTACCTGTTCCGACATAACACGAGCATTCGCTTATAACGATGGTTACAATGTGATTATTTGCAAAATCAGCCAGACAATGATGAGAATGTGCTGTGAGAGCTACAAGGCAGCAAACATGGTGAGGCAGCAGTAAGGACCCAACACCTTCCTCCCCTCCACTATCACAAATGAACTCACCCATTTCCCCTCCAAGCCCCCTCCCCTCCTCCCTGGCAACTGCCAACACTGTTCTCACACAACCTTCCCACAACTCTCTAGCACTCTGCTTTACAATATTCCATGCTTGCATTTAATATTTTCTAAACTCTGTGTTTGCGATTTTAAAAACCTCTGCACCAAATCGAAACTTAAATCAAGTATTTATTAATTATAAATCGCTTTTTTTGAGTCGCTGTTAAATTTTATTTGCTTTTAGTTTTGTCAAATTTTTTGAATGAAAATTAGAACTACATAACTAATTAAATAAAAACTTAAAACTCCTCATCACTACACAAACTCACCTTACTATGTTATTCAAAATATGACGCTTATCGACTTTAGAAGTCGTTGAGGACTAGACTTATATTGTACAAGAGTTTTAAGTTTTCATTCTAATCGCAAAAGTAATATCTGGGTAAACAACAAATCAGCATATAAGTCCAGATTAACTAATTTGTTACAAAAAAATGTTGCTTCAGAACGATTAAAAAGTAGCAATTTTTTAATAAATCGGAATCGGTTAAACTAATTTTTTATGTCCAATATCAAGAAATAAACATTACAAAAAGTATAATATTGAATTTTTACTTCAGATTTATAAATTATATTATTTTAAATTTTTGTTAGAATAATGACAACAGGTATTTGGTATGAGGTCGGATACGTCTTGGTTCTATAACAAAGGATAAATTGGATCCAACATAAGGAAACACAAAGAGTGAGTTGGAAAAGTGTGCAAGATTATCATCAAGTTATTGAAAAATACAGTAACAGTTCCATGTTTTGATCGTTTAGTCTCAGAAGCCCATCTCTGGGAGTATAAAAGCCAAGGGTGCTGTGGTGATATGATAACATAATATGATGTTTTGATAAGATGAGTAGACTATTATCCATTCTAACTGAACAACTGGAAGTTTTCAAAGGCTTATTTATTATATTACAAAATATGAAATGATGAAAGACCAGACATGGATTTAGTCAGTCATAATCGTCAGAGATGGACATGATGACTGCTCTTTAATAACTACATTTAGACTATGTTTGACAAATAATAACTTAACAAGTGGAAAATTCAGAGGGCTTTAGCAATTTGAAACTATCTGACAACAAATATTCCCATGTTAAGCTGTACCATAATGCAGATTCAAAAGAAAGGCTAACGATCAGAAAGTGACTGTTTTATGATTAAATGACTGATTACATTGTTATTGATTTAAGTAAAAATTATATTTAGGAAGCAGACACGATACTGAGACATATGCCCACTTTACGTTTTATTGCTTTTATTATTTACTATGGTAATTTTTAGTATTATTTGTTTTAACCAGCCATTCGTTATCCTATCTCGCACCCGATCCCAAGGAGAGCGATTAAGGAGGCTTTTTACAGATGGCTCGGTGTATCTGTGCTCATGGCTTTTGACGATTGAGGGATGGTTGAGGGATGGGGAAGGGATACTTTTCTAAAAACATCAGTCTCTTGTAACTGTGTCATTATCAAGATCTAAAAATGTTGTATTTGATAGATCTGACACAAAATCCGAATAAAATAAATTTAGAATAAATATATAATCTAAACCCATAACACAGATGCACCGAGCCACCTGTATCTACTGAA
This sequence comes from Neoaliturus tenellus, assembly GCA_030545055.2. Lineage (NCBI taxonomy): Eukaryota > Metazoa > Arthropoda > Insecta > Hemiptera > Cicadellidae > Neoaliturus > Neoaliturus tenellus. Next base: position 71,473,502 of record CM061537.1, on the reverse strand, counting down.
TAAATTCATCAAAATAAAAGACATAATGTAAACGGAGTTTGCAATAAATGGTTTATAGTCCATTATCCATACAGAATGCTCTGACTATCCAAGTTCTGATTATTCAAACCAACTTTTTAGTCAACCAAGGCAAATTTCAAAAACATCTTCTAGTCATAATTTAGTATGTTTTTTTTACAATCCAAGTGTTTATTAATGATACGATAAAAGAAAACAAGCACTTGTGTTAACTGGCTATTTGCTGCCGCTATTCTGGGTACGAGTTACAATTATATTAGCTTTTTTGTTTGTTTCTGCATTTGCGCCGTCTGCTTCTTCCTCTCAGTCTGTGCCACCGGACCGTTTGTTTTAGTATCAGAACTGTGTTTAATTTAGTCATATTGTCTTGTGTCTGACAAAGATGAATGGTGAAAGATTAAGAGTTATCAAGGGTATATTTGTTAAAAAGTTACATGCAACTAACTTGGTGGTTGGAAAATGAAGACTTACAACCAAGTCAGTTACAAGCAAGTTTTACTTATTAGCTAGGAAATTGTCAAAATATACGTTATTCATTCATAACTTGTGTCAAGATTGTAAAGAGTGCTTTCGCGGAGAGTCTATGCAAACGATGTTACTAAAATATTATTGATAAAAATTAAATCTTCTGTAACAGTTTTTAGTAAAGTGCTGGTAATCCACTAAGTTATATAATATTTTAATTCTATGATTAGGGGCTTTTGCCCCTATAAGTCACTAGTTACTTGCTAAGAGTCAAATGTAGAAGTAGAAAAATGTATTGGCAAATAAGATGATTACTTCTTTAAACCTAATGCGATAATTTATAAAATGTTTTTATCAACCAAAATGATTAGAACTCTTCTCTTCAGAACATTTAAAGTTGACTCTAGATTAGCCAAATCTCCATGTCTAGAAGATATTTTAAGAAAAATATCTAAAAAAGTAAGAATTGTCAGGATAGTAATAATTTTACTATACAAACAAAATAATCAATGGACTTCAAATTTTGATTCAAGGGACATCAAATTTTACGAAATTTACTTGAAGTAAACAAAAGTAATTTCATATTATCCATTTGGGAAAAGGTGATGCTCCAAAATTTTACATGAGTCGTTTTGATTTACAAGGCAGTGGAGGTTGTCACATGGTGTTAGAAGGAGAATAAGATGTAAAGGATGCTCCTCAACTGTCAGTTGGTTTGTGCAGTCTGCACCTGCTCTACTGTGAAATGTCAATTTGACAAATGAAATGAGTGACAAACATTAAATTTTTTTCTTAGCTGTTTTGTACAGTATATACTACTTTTGAAAATAACAGCTTACTCCTGGACGTATAAATCCTGATGTTCCTAAATTCTTTAACCTTAAGTTTATAAACTAAAAATATCTTTAAGACAATAAAGAGGTGATTTCACAAATCCCAAAGATGTTCCCCGTTACTAACCACTTCATACTGTTCATTGTTAGTTAAAAGCAGGTCTAGCTAGTGACCCTGAAAATAGAACACACCTTATGGAGTGGAAAGATGTGAAACCTGCAGAAGTAGTTAAAATTTTCAAGAATTTTAGGTCATCAAGCAGCCCTGACATATATGGTGTATATCTTGTAACATGTTCAAGGCAGTTATCGATGTCATAGCAGTCCCCTTTACCCCTCTCTGTATTAAACATATTTTTGAGACAAGGAATCTTTCCAAATGCTCTCAAGGTTCCAAAAACAGTTCCAAACCATAAGAAGGTAAATACCAAGAAACTGACAAATTACCGTCCTATCTCTGTGCTTCCAGTTATGTCCAAAGTATTTTAATCAATTTTAAAGAATCAATTAACAAGCTTTTTTGACTCAAATGACCTGCTGAATGATAACTAACATGGTTTCAGAAAAGGGCGTTCTACAACCACAGCCCTACTTTCATTGGCTTCTCAAATTGTAGTTGATTTGAGGGTGGAGACACTATGGCTTTATAGCTCTGTGATTTGAGTAAAGTCTTAGATTGGGTGTCCCATAGTATTTTACTTGAAAAGTTGAAGTTGTACGGTATCAAATATACTGCATATCGAACCATATGCTGCTACTTAGAAAACAGAAATCAAATAGTCACAATTGATGGCGCTGTTTCTAGTAGTAGATGTTTTGCACAGTGGACCACAGAGTTCTTTTCTTGGACCCCTGTTATTTCTAGTCCTCATAAATGACCTGAAATTGGATGGACAGACCATTCTGTTTGCAGACGATACTACTCTGATGACACAAGGGAAAACTGCGGACAAAGTCCTTGAGGAAGCTGAAGTCCTTGGCTGCTGTTGGCCAAAAATTGGTTCACTGCCAACAAGCTTAAATTAAATTAAGACAAAACTTGATATATTATTTGTTCCCTCAAGCCCGCTGTCCCTGATATAAATTTTGATGCAGTCAAGCTTCTTGGTTTTTGGCTCGACCCAAAACTAAGCTGGGACCATCATGCAACCCAGATAGGTATTAAACCTTCCAGAATAATATTTCTTCTCAAAAAGCTCAAGCATGTGGTCACTGAGCATTATCTGGTTACAGTATACCTTAGCCATTTATCATACGTGATACTGTTGTGGGGTGACTCCCCGGTATGTGCCAAAATATTAATGCTTCAGAAAAAGGCGTTACACATCATTGCTTCAGCTGGTTACTGAGATCACTGCAAGCCTATATTCCAACGTTTAGATATTCTTACAGTTTGCAGCCAATATGTTTTTAACTCACTAGTATACAGAAGAGAAAATTACTCCACATTCGGACAAAGACAGGATGTTCACCAGTACAATACTAGGAAAGCAGGAGACACCAACATCCCATCATGTAGGCTGTCAAGAACCCCTAACTGTTTCCCAGTCACAGCAGTGAAATTTTACAACAACCTAACAGTTGAAATTAGACACCTGGACAAAACTAAGTTTAACGGCACTATTCATTCAAGATTGATAAATAGGCCTATGTACTCTATCAGTGAAATTGATAAAGAGCCATTATTTTAGTTACTGGCACCATCGAAGGGAACTAAAAACTAGTAGGCCAACAAGCTAATTATATGACGCAATCTATCTGGTGTTTCAAGTCATCGATGAAGGATTCAAGTATCAAGTAAGTAAGGTATGTTTATCGATTAATCCAAATCTTTATAAAAATCGCTTTGTTTAAATCGGCAATCAATTAAAATACAATAGCAAAAATTAGTTAGCGAAAAGGAAAAAAATTGGAGGATAAGATTTAAATTAATTGTATTTGCTTTAAATCACACTCAGAAGCGAAAGTACATGTGCCCAAGCACATTCTTACAAAACATCATGGGATTTTTTTTACACACACAGTTATGCTGTGGAAGAGAAACTGTAAAAATATTCAATCCTTGAGATAAGTAGGCCTAAATGACATCAAATTTTGATACTTCAACATGGATTTTGGATCTTCAAATTTCCAAAACAGATTCCTTATAAAACTATAGCATATTTTGAAATGAAAAATTTTTAATTCATTACTTTGAAGAATGCATGTCAATGCAGATATGTGAAAAATCTGAAGTAAAGAACGCTAAGGCTCTGAAGTGGGGCGGAGATCGAGGAAAGTCAACCATGATAAGAGCTCGTTATCATAGGAGTCGTTTTGTGGAAGCACTGAGAGTAAGGGACATACCTGCCCCCTCTAGATACGTTTCAACACGCTACATTGAGACTTAACCTTCTCTAATTTATGCTAACGAAATTGATTTTTTTTTTGTCACTTCAAGTTTATTATTGGTTAAACACCTGGTGCACTTTCCTGTGTTTTATGTACAGTACCAGGTTAAACGATTTATTTCATACCGTAATTTTTGAGGTTATAGAAAAGGTTAAAATTTCTATTTATTCAAGATTAAAAACAGTTTACTTGGAGTCCAATTTGAAAATTTGTATGATATTCTTCCTCTTGTTCCTTCATGCACAGATTGTGGTCCATGGCCAGTTTAGGTGTAGAAAAATCTGGATGAAGCAGAGTCAGTGCCGTCAGTCATTGTTCACAACATTGCTGCGACCAATAATGATGGCTGTTATTTATATTGATGGGCTAATATAAGGGATATTAGGTTAAAGAACCTCCGTGAACAATCAACCTATAAGAGTAAAAAAATTGCAGAAAATATAATTCTTTATTCTTGATGAAAAATGCGGTGCTGTACTTACAGAATCATATACAGTAGGTACAGTAGATACAGTAGGTACTAAACACAATGAAAATGCAGAATTTATATTCACGGGTAATAAAAAAAAACTACACATGCCGTGTGCTGTCTCTCGATTGGTGCAGTGTATTTTTTTTCATTTTCGTGCTTTGTTTTGACTGCTTTCACTCAGACACATTTTCCATCACTGATGAGTAAAAACAAATTTAGGTAAAAACTAATTTACGACATTTCAGGTTCTCTCAGATTATAAATCCCGAAATGTCGTGAATTTGTTTTACACACCAGTGATGGAAAATGTCCACAATAATTTATTAAACACTAACGTAATATAGTCGTTCATTGGAGAATTTACCACATATTTAATAAAATAGAAATTTACTATTCAATATTCTTTTAACTATTTATAAAATACAGTAGTATTATTATATTCACACTAATGTGCTGGACAGGTTGTCTATATTACAAAAAATTCACAATGATTCAACGCCATGTAACAACCTCTACTGCCTTGTAAATCAAATCGACGACGTGAGTGAATTTTGAAGAATCACCTTTTCTTGTGTGTATGATGTTAAATAATTTTACTGTACTGCAAGTAAATGTCATACAATTTCATAATCTATATAGGCCTAAATGGAAGTTTTCTGAAAATTATTTTAAAAAGATATAATAAAAATGAAATTGCTATTGCACATAACACTGCGTAGCCGAGAGTTAAGAGGTGATTGTTTACCTTTCATTTTCCAATGCTAACACTTCCTCTGCCTAGTTAATCACATCGACGGACATAGATTGTGGTATTAGGAAATGCTTAACGATCCAGAATGTGAGGTACTCGTTTACTGCTGTCAAATCGAATAAAAAGCTCAAGACGCTGAAGTGCAAAATAGTTTTTTGTTAAAAAAAAATTAAGATTATTAGTTTAGATGATGCAGAGTCCAGGTTAGGGAGTCAGAAGATAAAGATGGACATGAGTGTTCTTGTACTGCTTATTGCAAGTAACTGTGACATTTAATGTACAGAATGCATAATTTTAACAAACTTAATAATAATCTGCAAGATGAAATGTGTAATGTATAATCAGCGTCATGTATAATTGGCATCATGTCAAAGACAACAAACACGTTGCGGCAGGCAATAAGTAAAATATAAGACTATTTTGAGTTTGGTAGTTAAGTTTGTCTTTTAGCAGATCATTAATTTAAATATTTTTTTGTGTTGAACTGGATGTAGTTTTTTTCGGTAGAATTATCAAAAGGAAATGAGTAAATACCAGAAGCTTTAGAAGATACAACACTTCTTTTTAAAACAGAATATATGTATAGTACTTTATTGAAATCCCTGCTTTCACAATTTAGATTTGATAAATCTGAAGTTGTTGTGTAAACTTGACAAGTTAATCAGTTGTAAACTTTTTGACCAAGAGCAGTTTAAATAAATGCTCTACGTGTTATGTTTATATTGCCAGAGCTGGGTGGATTGGACCCTTGTTTTGTTGGTGAAAGTTGGTGTTTGGAGGGGGGGGGGGGGAAAGGGAGTGGCAGAAGGGCCCTGACTCACCCCTCAGTCCATTGTCACGAAGGAAGAATGACGAAGGTCTAGTTTAGACCTGACACTGGCTATTCATTTCATTAATTCTTAAGTGAGAACTTACAAAATCTGTCAAGCCCATGTGGTGTCCATTTGGTATATACTATTCCACTATTGGTATTACAACAATAACACACACAACGATGCGTAATTTTCTGACTCATCAAAAAATCAAGCATTGTTTTATGTTTTATTTATTGATATTTTAATAGGTATTGTTTTGGGTATTTCCTATTATTTAGTGTTCCTCCCGATATCCGATTTTTAGGCTGTTCCGACCATGGCCCGATCCTGTCGAAATCAGATATAAGAGATTTTACTGTACTAGCATACTGCTTATACCAATTTAAATGTCAACAGGAAACGTTTCCCATTTCACTAGTCAGTTTTTTATTAATTTTTTTTACTTACCGTATAGCCTCACTACCACGACCCACGATAACACCACTACCTCAATAAAAAGTAATCCTTTTTAAATTTCCTTGAATTTTGCTTATCACTCAATGTTAATACCATTATAGGACGAATTCTTTCCATTTAAATACCTCGATAGCACGTATTTTGCCAGTTACAATGTCACTTGAAACATGTCCTGACCATGTTTATAAATTATCATTGAGCTGTTTTTGACGGAATCTGTAAGTAATTTAGCCTTACGTATATTCTCACAACTCAGGGGCTAAAACCATGAGTTATAAAATAACCACACAATCAACCTATAACACGCATTTCAAAATGTCTGAACCTCTACAGTACGAATTTGTCCTCGGTGACATGAATCTTTCAGGAAATGAACTTCGTAACAAGAACCAAATCTCAGTAAAGCGAGGTATCTCTTTAAGAAACTTATATAACACGAATCACCTTTCTTATGCATATTTCCCACAGTTCAAACAGATATCTTGAGTAAACAATGTCAATGCTAAGTTCTAGGAAACCCCTTCCCAACAATTCCTTCCAAGACATGTTTTTTTATCAATCAGTTGCATGTCTGCTTCAAACTAACGTTAGTAATATCATTTGCATATCGTTTAGCAAAGCTTGTATGCTATGATTTTAAGTACTGAATTCAATTTATTTGTCAGTGTATTGTAAAGTGTAAATTTATACATAGTGGCAGTGAATAGGGATCACAGAAACATGCCTCAAATACGTAACTTGCTGGTAACCATAGAATTTAACAATTATATATCCTGATGAGTTTCTTAAAGTGATACAATAGCAAACTTTTTTATTCTTTATTTAAATCAATCGAAATTCTTTATTATCCAAAATTTTAATGACATATTCATATTCTAACAATGTGCAAAAACCTTTCAAGGTTTGTCATATAACAATAAAATATTTTACAATAAAAATACAAGTCTGACAATATACTTCTTATGAGACATCCACTTTACTTTTTCATGTTTCTTTCATGTCATGTATTTCACTTTTCAAAATTTCCCGCCATTTTTCCAACTATAATAGGGCAGCCAACTTTAAAATTTCTTATGAAACACCCTACATTTTATGGTGTTTTTGAAATTTTCATGTATTTTAAGACTTTTATTCCTTGCCTTTTTTTCTAAACCTAATGGTTAGTTAGGGAGCTAGAGGCAATTAAATTTAATTTTTAGTTCCATAAGAATAACATGGGCAAACTTCATGTGCCCATATCTCCAAAACCATAAGTTAAAATAAAAAGTACTCTAAAATAAAAATGTCTTCAATAATTATTGGTTTTTATAATATCAGATTTTTGAAATTTTAATTTTTGGAAAGAAGAAAAATTTATGCGTAAATGATCATTTTGATGAGTTCAATGTTCTCAAAACATAATTCTAAGACATTTTTATTCTCGAGTACTTTTTATTTTAACCAATGATTTCGGAGATATGGGCTCATAAAGTTTGCCCCATGTTATTCTTTTGGAACTAAAAATTAAATTTAATTGCCTCTAGCTCCCTAAGTGTTAGATTAGAAAAAATGTCAAGGAATAAAAAAAAGTATTAAAATTACATGAAAATTCCAAAAACACCATAAAATGTAGGGTGTTACATAAGAAATTTTAAAGTTGGCCGCCATATTAGAAAAATAGCGTGAAATTTTGAAAAGTAAAAAGGGTCCTCCATAACAAGTATACTGTCATATATAGAATATAAAAGTTAGCTATTGGATCACTTTAGGAAACACCCTGTATGTGTGTTTTATTTAATGGTTGATTACATCAATTTTCTATAAACTCTTGCTAGTTATTTTTAGTGGAAATTGCACTTGCTTTTGAGAAAATTAAAATTTTTTTTTTTAACATGTCACCTTGAAAAGACGAATTATGATCAAAATGATCTTAATAGCACAACACTCAATTAGGCAAGCACCTAGACAAGACGATATTTTTTGTTTAGTGTACCGCTACATGTAGTAGATGTGAGTTTATGCAAATTGCTAATATTAACTTTTTGTTAATGTGGAGCCAATTTTTGAGCTTCTGAATTCGCGAGGCTTAAATGCTTGGATAGGGATTAAATAGGGACTAATAAGTAAAATCATAGATTTTGATATCTTAAAATTTCCAAAAGAAATTATTGACCAATTTAAAACTAAGACCTTAGTACTTAAGGCCTTTTCTTAAAAATAAAAAATAACTTTTGCACCTTTAATTTGATATTTATAAACATTTTGCAATTAACAGGCAAACCTCATAATCTACGTTCATAGATGAGATTCACATCCTGGGAAAATAGTTTCACAAGGATATTGGATGAAAACTTCCACCCTAAAGCTTTCAGTCTCTCAACTGCATCTACACAATGTCAACTAATAAGTAATCGATCAATGAAAAATGTAAAGACGGTTATGTTTTATGATTGGGAAGTCAATAAAACATACCAGGGAGTCAGTGAAAAAGATCATGGTTGAGTTTTGAGCCCAGTGTGTTCGATTGCGGAATGAACTGTGAAAAAATTAAAAGACGGTTTTGCAAACCCTATGCGAAGTAGAAATTACAAAGTATCAAATACTCATTTTAAAAGGTATCTTAAATAATTGCAGCTCATAGCAGTAGAGATTATACTATCTGTCGCAGAACAATTATAAAATCAGCTACTTTGTAAAAAGCCTACAACTTACACAAAACGCCGCCTTTTGTTAGAAGGTATGTGTTCTATACAATAAAGCGACCAATGCTTTAGGATTTTTGTCAAATGGCGGATTACACTAGCATTACTGTGATTCATTGATTGATTCTCAAAAAGGCTAAGATGGAACTAGCCTTTTTTACAAAAATACATTTGACAGAATCTTTTTATGAAATCGAAGGTTTTTTCATATAAATGTTCCTTGTTAGTTATAAAAAGTAATTTTTGTTGATTTAAATTAGGCTACATTTTACAGATATGAAATCAATCCAATTGATTATGACAACGCTAAAAATGTAATAGAAGAAGGTAAAATTTTGATAAAGCATTAAAAGTAATTACATTGTAATACATAAAATGGTTGAACTAAGGAAGAAATAAAATAACAGGCCTTTAATATTTATGTACAAGAGTGCTTACTGCATAAGTGGCACTGTGAAGGAATTTTCTCCTGCCGACTCTCTCAGTTACCTGGCCATCTTTTATAATGTTACTCACCATACATTTAGCCCACGGTCTTTTAACGACTAACCCTAATCTTCATCAATCTTCTTACTTAATTTTACATAAATTGGGCTAAAACAATTTAGGCTTTTTGTAGAAGCCGACTGCAAGCGACTACAGAGATGGCCAGCAAAAATTTTTCAATAAGGCTGAAGAGATTTAAGCCGCATTACAAAACTACTAGAATTGGTTAGCCGTTGTGATAGCGATATCAGACAGAACCGTTAAACAGCCAGTTTACAAAAAGCCTACAATAACAAGCCTAATTGAAGTACTAAGCTCTAATTCATAAATGAGTGGTGTTTTGTATAAGTCCTGGGCTTTTTACAAAATGGCAAATTTTACAATGCTACAGTGACATATCCATAATTGGCTGCAAATCAAGGGTAACTATGACTCATTTCAAACTCTGCTTTATCAAAATTTTCTGATGTCAGACCAGCCATCAGCTTATTGAGTTCCGTACCGATGATCCAGAGAGTATTCTAAGTTGCGATGGATTGAGTTTATGAGTCCTAAACATTGGCCTATGGTCCAAATGTTGAATAACATAGCTGGATAAAGCAAAATTACAAAAATAGCTGGACTAAGATAGTGGCTTTTCCAGCACGATTAGCAAGATAAGACAATACAAATATTAGGATTGAATAAAATATTTATATAACAAATTTGTGTTGGCCGATGTGAGTTTGTTTGTAGTGCCCACCAAACAATGGCGATTAATAGTCAACCAAAGTTGAAAATCTTACCTACGTTGAGTGAACTGAGTATTAAAAATTTCTTCAATCAAGTGAATTACAAACAATAAAAGATTTAAGTAGCTCGAATGATTATGATTTCAGTAATTTCTTTGATATAAAATTGCAAAATTAATCAAACATAAACAACTTTGTATAACTTTGTGTTTATTTTCGAAGAGATTATCAGTTCAATCAACTAAAGTGGCCATTCGTTAACGATTTACAATTGGTGAAACCTTTCTACAGAGACACACAAAATACCCCACAATGAACCACTGTCTATTTCCACAACTTAAGACTCCATCATTTTGCCTACTCCCCAATAATTCATAAGAGAAACAGAATTTTTTACAAATTACTGTAAGGCCCATTTTATACCGCCTAAGAAAGTTTTACTTTAAAAAAATTGAAAATTTATTTATTTATTTCACATAATAATGCATACAGTGTATAAAGCACAAAATATAGTTATGAAAATTTCTCACAAAGGCATAGCCTGAGAGTGGGAAAGAGTTCTTCCAGTCTCTTTAAGGCTCTCAATAAGCTTTAGAAGCTCTCAATTAAAGTCCATTGATGGGTAAACTATCAACTGATCAATGCGTAAAAATACTGCCTCATGCTGCGGTATTACCGTCCACATAGAATGGACCTGTTGGTCAATATTTAACCAATTAGATGTTTAAATGTTTAAAAAATTGGTCAATATAAAAAGGGGAAACCAAGAAAAATTTGATGTAGTTTTAATATATAGCAGTAATGTATATCAACTTAAAAATTCGTGCCTTGGCATTTATTTGAAGTTTAAAAAAAAAAAATAATAATAATAAAATAGTCTATTTTTAGTACAGCTGCTTATGGTTGTAGCTGCACATTAAATTTCTAGTACATTATTAATTTCCTTGTTCATGCCTAAACATTCACACTGGTAGAACATTTACAGAATTGAATAAGATTATGGAAGTTCCAATTCAAATTTCTAAAACCTGAAGAAAGATACATGTACAGTACATGTTTTTGGAAATCAATTTATTTCTAATTAGACAAAGTTTTCAGGACTAATGAATTGTAAAAGGGTATAATGAAAGTTGTCAGGATGATTATCAAAATCATCGCTCAATCGGGACATATTGGAAAACCGCAGTTAATGTTATAAAAAGTTAATTTTGCAGTTATACTAAAACCTCGATAGTTCGACACTTTGTGGACTTAGAGAGTGTTCTACTATCGAAATGTGGAACTATACGGAGCATATGAGAAATTTTACTATAGGTAGTATGAAAATCACAAGTTTAAAATTAGGAAACACTAAAAAATTTATTGAACTTTAACATAACTGATATCCAAATTATTCGGACAAGTATTCTGTTAATATTTTCACCTTTGTCAGTTTCCAATCCAATATAGAAACTATTGGTCATTACTGACTTGTTAAGTTGTCACGGATCGTGTCTAACAATAAAAAAGTGTCGAACAATCGAGGTTCTACTGTAATTGAAATGTCAGTGATCTAGATATTTTATATTGATTCAAGATTTAATTAACTCAGTTCAATCTTAAATTCGCAATAATATTCACAATTGTTTATTTTAACGTTATTAAAAATTAAACTAATTATGAAAATTCATATTCTTACCACTAACATTATAATTTGTTGTTCAAAATTATAAATTAGAAGGTAATCCAATAATTTTATGGAAGGAATACCATATATCAAAATTATGACTGAAAAATAGGGAAAATGATCTTATAAAATTTTAAGGGATTCTCCTCTGAGCAGGCCTCACATTACCTTCGCTTTCACTTTTTATATTCCATTAGCATTAGTGTAGCAAACGAGAAAAAAAATGCACCAGAAAACTATAATTTACAGATATGGTTATAAAAAGAAACAATACCTTAGTGATTTTTATGGCCTTTCCATTTTGTTTTTCACTGTCTTCTTCAGAAATATCTTCTTTAGAGCTATTTCCTAAAACATAAGGTCAAGTTTTAAATCACTTAAAAATATATCATGCGGATGTGATTCAAGATCAATTATAACTGTACAAGATCACTGTGCGGAATATGTAAGTTACTAAATAGGTTAGGCCTCACTTAAAATAATAATTTCACATGCAATTCCCAAGCAAATTTTGAATCTAACAAATACACTATACTCTCTCTTGACAAACTACCTTTCAACCGGCTGCTACTGTAACCAGAGCCTGCTCTGTCAGCATCTTTTAACCAACTAATGACAAAGTTTCACTTACTGGTCTTGATTCAACAAAATGATGATTCAAGATGATGACAAATGCTGTTTATCGGTGCCTCAAATTGAGATTACACATAGAACTGAAGGTTCTAGATTACTCTACCTTACCTTACTATTTTTAGTGGATTTCCCTCTAGGGAATAGGCTATCATGGTAGTAGCCATGGTAAGACCTAAAACCAGGACCATGTTACTTTTTCATTTTGAGGTCCAGAGAGGCCAAAAACACCATCCGTTCGTTTTCATATTCATGTATGTATATATGTGTATGCATATATGTATAATATGTGTGTGTGTGTCCGTGGTACTGATAACTTTTGATAGGGACCTTTGATTTTGATGAAATTTGGTATGAATGTGTAAGTCCAGTTCTATTTTCATGAGTTCGCGAACCAGCATGATCAGGTTATGGAAACAGGGTTTATGGAAAGGGATCAAAAATGGGTTTTTGGCATTTTGGACCTCAAATTTTCAAAATTAAACAATTTTAACTAAACCCATTTAAAAGAGCCTAAAAAACAAACAATTTAGTATTTTTAATTTTTAACTTGGCTTCACAGATTACGGAGAAAAATCAAAAATAGGTTTTCTATGTTAATCTTATGGAAAATCGACCAAACAATGTATCTCAATTATTTATTGGCATAACTAGATAAAATTTGGTGATAAATTCACTAGATAGGGTTTAACTGATATATGCTTACAACACCCATATGGCGGCAAACATACATACTCACCCCCATGGAGTTTATGGGGAAAATTTAAAAATGCCAAATATTGATATAATTTGATATTTACCTTGCCTATCCATTACATTTCCTAATCCTAACAACTGAGATTTTCTAACAACATTTCATGGCAGCAAACCTACATACTCATTCCTATGGTGTTCCTTTGGTGGTTCCTACACACTCAACTAAAGGTGTTTTCCAGCTCAAGAACTATTTTTATCAAAAGATAAAAAAGTTCCACTAACTATAGACCATTGGTAATTCAACAAGCTCTATCAAAGCTAATTGAAAAAAGTTTACTTTTTCAACTAGTAGATTATTTTGAAAATAACAACTTATTAGATGAAGAACAACACGGGTTTAGAAAAAAAATCTATTACTACAGCTCTAATTTCTTACATTGAGAATGTATTACAAAATTTGGATGATGACGATTATGTTGTTGATGCCTTTTTAGATATGTCAAAGGCATTTGATAGTCTGAACCATTTTAATTTATTGCAAAAACTCACGATATACGGAATTTATGGTAAAGAACTGAGCTGGATTAAGTCTTATTTAGAGGGCCGCAAACAGTTTGCTAACATTGGGTACTTGGATGGAAATAAGATGTACAATGTTAGATCTAGGGTTAGGGAAGTGAAGTTTTCTGTGCCTCAAGGATCAGTGTTGGGTCCATTCCTGTTCTTGTGCTACTTGGGAGGGATGCCAAAACATTTATCTGAAAGGGTAAAAATAACAATACTCTCTGCTTGTATGCAGATGACATAAGTATGTCAATTCATGAAAATAATACTGAACTTCTTAAAACAAAAATTAAGGACTCACTAAAAATAATTGAAGATTACTTAAATGAAAAAAACCTTTTACTTAACGAAAACAAAACAACCTTCATAAAATTTAAGTGTAAATTTGGTTTACATTAATTCACGAAAAATCAGTGACCTTCTCTGATGCCCGTGACCCTTCCATCCTTGTGATTTTTCAGTGACAAAGGCATTGTGTTTATTTAATAGTGTAGTTTTTTTAAATACATTTGGAAACTCTCTTCCGAGACTCTGTGTGGTGATTTCTTGGATGAAAACAAACAAAAACGTTCAACTGAACATATTATGTCCTAAAATGCTTAAGCCGCTAGCTGGCATTTTGCTTTTTACAATTAAAAATTCATATTTTGGTAACGGATAGTTGTATAAAAGTTTATGTATTTGGCATGACTTTTTATAACAATAATGTTCATTTTCAGGGAATTTTGTTTTTTTATGTGTACTTTTACAATTTTACAAGATATCTAAGTTTACTAGAGATTGCCTCATGGTAGAAACTCAACCAAAATGCCAATTAATCTGAACCCAAATAACTAAAAAAAAATACTTTATAACTAAAACATTTGTTTTTCCTGATTTTCTAGCATTATTTATTTAATCAGCTGTCTAATGATTTAATCTCCCATAAGATTAATTGAACCTTTAACACGTTGAGTGCGGCAAAGAATATCGAAAATCTTTCCCGCGGGCCTGAAATTTTTTTTTTTCATAAAATCTTACTTTTTGTCTCCAGAAGTCCAGATCGAGGCGGCAAACTGGCGTTCTTGCATTAATTCACTAAAAAAATGGCGTCCAAAAGTGCAGGTCTCCGGTGACCGAGCCAGCCCGCGTAACGACAATACACAGTTTTTTGTAAAACAATATCGAATTTTTTCATTAAAAATGTTTAATATAATTACAGTGGAACCTTGATATATCGAACCTCAATATATCGAACTCCTTGATATATCGAATTTTTTCCATTCCCCTTGAACCTGCCTATTAATCTAATGTTATTTTCACCTCAACATATCGAAGGAATAGTCAGGATAACCTTGATATATCGAATTTTGTAGCGCCGATGCACGTCCTCAGAACCTCTATATATCGACGTTTTGACTGCAAAACCTCAACATATCGAAGTTCAATTTATTGATTTTTCGAATTCATTCATTTTCTTTCGTGTTGCAACCTGTCGCTCTACAGACATCCGCTCCCCCTCCCCCCCGTGTTGTTAGTCCCGTGTCCGTGCTCTTCTGTGTTCTCGGCGCTGTGTTTATGTCCCGCGTTTTCGGTTATATTGTGTCAGTGGTTAATTAGTTCGTTACTACAGTGTTCTTTAAGTGTTTGTGAACTTGTTTGCTACGGTAGTGCGAAGTCTCCGTCACTGAAGACCATGGCAAAACGAAAAACACTATCGTATGAGGAAAAAGTTAAAATCATAGAAGCCGTTAATGCCGGCGGTCAGAAAAAAAGCGACATTGCAAAGCAATTCGGCATTCCACCAAATACTTTGTCCACCATATTGAAAAATAAAGAGAAATACGAAAATCAACCGTCTTCGTTAAAGAGGGCCAAAGGACCTGAATGTAAAGATATTGAAGATTGTGTTCTGCAGTGGCTGAAACAATGTAGAGATAAAAACTTGCCAATAAGTGGCCCACTGCTGCAAGAAAAGGCATGTGAGTTTGCCAATCAGCTCGGAAAACCTAATTTTCGAGCCAGTAATGGTTGGCTGCAGAATTTTAAAAAGCGTAACGAAATTGTTTTTAAAAAGGTCACCGGCGAGAGTGCAAGTGTCGAGAACCAGGTGTGCACTCAATGGGTCCAAAAACTACCCGACCTAACAAAAGGATACAAGCCAGAGGACATATTTAATGGGGTACGCGTCAGATTGTCACCCCGTCAGATTGGCACCACGACAGTTTGGCACCGATCCTAGAGGTGACAATCAGTCGGTGCGCTGCCCGACAGATTGTCACCCCGAGAAGGGCCGGTGCCAATCTGTCGTGGGGACAACTAGACGCCTACCGCTATCGGTGACAATCTGACGGCGCGCTACCCGACAGGTTGGAACCTCGAGAAAGGCGCGGTGCCAATCTGTCGTGGTGACAACCTGACGCCGGCCGCTTGGGGTGACAATCTGTCGTGACAGTACCCGACAGAATGGCACCACTATGCTCAATAGGCCCTCCCCGTTTTACTTATAATATAATATTTATAATTTCCTAAGACCTAATCTGATGTATAAAAAATCAAAAGAAACAAAAGAAAAATTGTATTAAATAGTACTAACTTTTATGATTTGTAACTATAGCCTATACCTAATGACTGATAAAAACATTATAAAATCCTATACTATAACACGAGCAATGTCTGAAGGGATGTGTGTTCCACGATCTCAAAATCTAGCGGGCAGATTTTGCTTAAACTTTGCATTTAAGAGTGTTTTGGCCCAAAAATAAGTTTAGAAACAGCCTCAATCCCGGGAAAAATCAAATTTGATCTGAATTTAAGTTTAAAAATCGTCATTTTTAACATTGTCTTATGGGTTGCTATTTTGGTAACGAAATAACAACTAAAAGTAAACAAAAATAAACGAACATTAATTTTAAGGAGTTTTTAACAGCTGTTATCTGTGAAGAGTCTGTTATAGATTTAATAGCTTGATTACCATTACACTATAACAAAAGTGAATTAAAACCAACGAGCAAGGCTCGGTTAACCTGGTACTAGTCTTATTATTTGCATAAAATTGAATTATAAATTTGTTTATAGAAAGGCAAAAACAATTAATTCATGTTTCGTTATATCTAAATTATTAAATTATTTTTTAGAACTGTTATGAAAATATTTGCCCCATAAAAAATCAAATTTACTACTGATTAGAGTACAATATTCCTAAGCAAAATCTAATTTTCAGCAGAACGTCATCGAGCGGGGCACACGAAAACCAAACGGGCCTGCTTAAAATTTTGATAACGTGACCAGATGAGTGTCAAATTTAAATTATTTGGAAGCATTGCAATAGCCTAACTTAAGTTTTACGTGTAGTTTTAAATACAAGTAAATGAAGTCATAAGCATAGACTATCATTCTAATCCTCATTAAATTACAAATTAAATTATACTAATGACCCTCTGATTTCAAAACTTAAAACTTACTTTTTAGTTAAAAGAAAACTAGAATTTCTACCACTGTTGGATGCATTGACCTTTTTAGGAAACGGTTTTCTTCCAATGCTTATGAAGATACTTAATTCTATTAATTAGACATCAAATAAACGTCTTAAATCAGTAGTTTGCCAGTTAGCATTTTTTATTTTCGATAAAGCAAATTAAATTGTAAATTTTAGTTATAAAAGTTATTTATTAGCAATTTAATATAAATTTATGTTAAAGGGAGATAAAAAGTGTAAACAAAACTATGAGTTGAATAAAGTTTTGACTTTATATCGTAATAAAAAAGTATTAGGATATTTTTTACTTCAGAGTAATGGTATAATTTTGTTCCTTATTTGATCTAGATTAGAATATCTTGCCGAATAACCTGTGACCTAAGAGGCATTAGATAAGTGAAGGATGTCACATTTTAATAATTTTATCGTATTGAAACTTGTGCTGAAAATCGGCCGCAAGTTGTCACTTGACTTTCGTGGCGGGGAGAAAATCTAACCACTTTCAAGGTGTTTTTCACTGGTGTTTTACTAGTACAGAATTTATTTTATTTTTTGCGCGGGGCCTTTGTAAGCGCGGGGCCCAGTGCGTTCGCACCGCTCGCACCGCCCTTAAGGCCGGCTCTGAGGATCGGTGCCAATCTGACGTGGTGACAATTTGACGCCGGCCGCTTGGGGTGACAATCTGTCGTGACAGTACCCGACAGATTGGAACCTCGAGAAAGGATCGGTGCCAATCTGACGTGGTGACAATTTGACGCCGGCCGCTTGGGGTGACAATCTGTCGTGACAGTACCCGACAGGTTGGAACCTCTAGAAAGGATCGGATCCAATCTGTCGGGGTGACAACCTGACGGGGAGTGTTATTTCAGGGGATCGGATCCAATTTGACGCCGGGTGCTAAAACGCCGTGGTGCCAATCTGTCGTGGTGCCAACCTGACGGCGACCCATTTAATGCAGATGAGACGGGCCTGTATTTCCAATGTTTACCCGACAAAACTTTAACGTTTAAAGGGGACTCGTGTCATGGTGGAAAAAACAGTAAACAGAGAGTGACTGTTCTCTTAGGAGCCAACGCAACGGGAACAGAGAAACTAAAACCCCTTATGATTGGGAAATCAAAAAATCCACGATGTTTTAAAGGAATCCAAAGCTTTCCTATGGATTACACATCAAACCAAAGATCATGGATGAGATCTGAGATTTTTGCAAAGTGGTTAACCGATCTCGACAATCAAATGAAGAAAAAGAAGAAGAAAATCCTAATGTTTGTTGACAATTGCACCGCACATGGGGATATCCCTAAATTGAAAAACGTTAAAATTGAGTTCCTGCCGCCAAATACGACGTCAAAACTCCAGCCACTTGATCAGGGCATAATAAAAAATTTTAAAGTCCTGTACAGAAAAGAAGTTGTTCGTCGGTTCCTTCGGGATGTTGAAGAGAACAATCCAACGAAAATCAACGTGCTTGATGCCATGTGGATGGCCTCAAAGGCCTGGGCCAATGTCACTGAAAAAACAATTGAAAACTGTTTTCAAAAAAGTGGCTTTAAAGTTAAAAATCCAGAGGAGGGAGAAGGAGTTGAAGAGGACTGCAGTGTTGTTGATACACCAGCATGTGCTGAAACTAGTAATGCCGATGCAGCTCCTGAACGATGGGACGAGGTTACAAAAACATTGGAAGTTGAAGGTCTATCGTTCGAGGATTTCGTCACATTTGACGACGACCTCGCAGTATGCGGTGAACTCAGCGATGCGGATATCGTTGCATCTGTTACCCAAGAAGCAGACGAGGAGGATGCAGAAGATGAAGATGAAGACCCAAACCCTGAAATTATTCCGGACGCAGAACCTACTCTTCGAGAGGCGCGATATGCGGTTGCAACATTGAAGAAATTTCTTCAAAAGAAGACCACAATGAGTGACCAAGTAATTCAGTCAATAGCAGTTCTGGACGATGCTTTGGACAAAGTTACAGTAACATCAGGTAGACAAACAACCACTTCAGAATTTTTTCAGACATGTAGGCCTACTACCTAATTCTTTACGAAACTTTGAATACTGTACAGTATTTCCATTACTTATTTTGATGAACGGTTTGTAGTAAAAATATAATTAACAGAACTACGTACATTTAGTAACGTATTTAGTTTGATATCTTATTAACTGTTTCATGACAAATAATCTTAAGGAATCTAGGATCATTTGTTTCAACTTATGAACTGTGTCATAAAAATATACCTTTGTAACTTTAGTTTTTACAGTGAAGTTTATGTTATTTAACGTAAAAATTTATGAGACTTTTGTTTTTACTGTATATGCAGTATATTTAATTACGTAATAAATTATTTATTACACATGGATATTGCACTGCAATGTTTTTTATACAGTAATTAGCCTATTGTATAATTTTTTTTAATCTTATGAACTATTTCTTAAAACAGTACAGTTACTTGAGTTTTTACAGTGTTATGGAGTAGATGTTATATACTGTATTTAACGTATGTAATAACATTGATGTAACTTTTGTTTTATACTGTATACAGTAGATTTAATTTTTTAATAATTACTGTACTATCGATTCCACACGTATACTGTACTGCAATGTTTTTTTTCAATCATACGCATTTTACTTAATTATTGTGAGTGGTGATTTTACAAACCCGTGTTGGCAACACTGTTTAGTTTTCTGCATCGTCATTTGTTGTATTATTCCTAATCAGTTAGTGAAGGAAACTCCATTTAAAGGTTTATTTTTACAATATTAAGTGGCTGAAGGTAAGTTACTGTATCTAATAACAGTTAAATTGTACAATATTTACATTCATACGTTGCTAGGCCTATAAAAAATTAAGTTATGGATGGTTGTCTTGAACCTCTATATATCGAACATTGCAAAAATCCACCTTGATATATCGAACCTCAGTATATCGAAGACCTTGATGTAACGAAGTTTTCACATTCCCCTTCAGGTTCGATATATCGAGGTTCCACTGTATAATAATGTTCAAAATTATAACTAATATTTCCAACTATTTACAGCCCCTTCCACCCTCCCAACCATTGTTTTATTTACTCAAACTTCGTCAAGGTACTGGTCGAAGCATTTCTATTATTGGGGTTCCATTTTAAATATAAGACGATAAAACTAAAATAAAAAATATTAAACATAATATTGTGTCACAAAACACGCCAAAACACGGAAGAAACACTTCATACAGAATTAAAAAGTAATTAAAAAAGTTCAGGTCACAATGGACCGGAGCCGGCCCATGGGAACGGCGGGCGACGCACAACCGAAAGAAGGCAGGTTGTCCTGGTAACGCACGTATAAACAACTCCGAACTACTCCGCAACCCATGGCCACACTGACTGATTCATTTTTGCCGAGTCACGGCCGGCGAGACGTGACCGGGCAGGGCGGCGCGCGCGTTTCGCTACCGGTCACCGGTGACCGAGCCGCACCCAAAGTGTTAAAAGCCTGTAAGGCTTAGCCCCGTGGGCCAATGTAAATTTAAATGCGATTCTGCTCATGTACAGGACAATACCTTTCTAACGGTATCCGCAGTTTTCTCATACGATGTTCACAAGCTGAGAAAAAGGAGGAAAAGATACATGCTTGCCTATAAATACAGTACACTCTCGTTCATCGGAACTAATGTGGCGGACGGCCGATTCGGTTGTCAAAAAATTCCGATAAAGCGGAGTCCGTCATGAGTCATCATTTCCACCCGTACGGTGACCTATCGTGATTGTATTCACTCTTGTTTTTAAGATAACACAAGAGATTTTAAGAAAATAAGGCACTGAAACTTAGAACATGGTAACAATGAACCTATAGGAATAAAAACAAGGCAGGAAATAAAGATCCAAAATCTTTATTCTCATATTCCAGCAGTCAACTGACTTCCACGTAACACAGGTGCAGTCGTGACACGAGACAGACAGAATGACAGTTTGGGACCGCGGTCGACGCGGAGGAAGCGTTCACTTCCTGCCCACTTCCTCAATCTATTTTTGTGTGAATACTCCACGGCCTCGTAAATCACATCGATGGGAACAAATTATGGAAAATGCCTGATAACTTTTGATGCAAAATGTGATACTTCACTGTTGTGCGGATAGAACGAATGGAAATTGAAGGCGCTAAAACGGAAAAATTATTTATTTCGTAAGAAAAAAAATTAATAATATCCAGATTTTCAGTTCCGATGAAGCGGAGTTCCAATGTCGCTGAGTCCGATGAACGAGAGTGTACTGTATATAGAAGATAAACTTAAATAGGTATCTCAACACTGATAATTTTATCCAAAGTTTACACATTGACAAATTGCATTATCTAACCAATGATGACAAGTGTACGTAAGGATCTGACAATAAATAACGGAGTCATTGCCATTTTGCTGCAGAAAAACATTAAATTCAATTACCGAATTCAATTTAAATTTAAGTAATCTCCAATTATTTTTTGTGAATTAATGTAAACCAAATTTACACTCAAATTTTATGAAGTTTGTTTTGTTTTCGTTAAATAAAAGGTTTTTTTCATTTAAGTAATCTCTAATTATTTTTAGTGAGTCCTTCATTTTTATTTCAAGAAGTTCAGTATTGAATTCATTGAAATCAATCTTTTAAAAGTCAAAAATCGCAATAACTCTCAGTCATATTCATAAAAATTGTTAGATAGTCATCTAATACCATTAATGGTATTTGTCAACATTTTTGTCAATTGTAAATTTACTGATTTTGAGATATTGGTTTCAAAAATTTTTAATAGCTGCCAATTTAGAATTAAGCATCATAAAAAATATTTTTCCCCTGAAAATTAACATTGGTGTGATAAAAAGGTCATGCCAAACATAAACTTAATAAGCAGAAATAAAAATGATTAAATGTACAAAACAAAATGGCGACTAGCGTCTTAACGAAACATTTTAGAATATTTGTTCAAATGAACAGTTTTGTTTATTTTAATGCTATTTTGTTTATTTTGATCCACCACAATGAGTTTCGGAAGATAGTTTCAGAACACCCTGTATACAAAATAATAGGAACATCAGTAATGAACAATCACATTATCATGAGGTTCAATTGAACCAGCAGAATCCCATTCTAATTCACATCAATCTCCAGGGCTACGCCAAGGCCAACTACACACCAGGCCGGAGTGCTGAGAGATGACGCCAGAACAGTGGTGTGACAGCTGATCAGTGTTGCCAAAAAAAAGTAATTTACCCAATTTTAGGGTATTTAAGCGCAAGTTGGGTAAATATTTCTTTATTTTAGGGGATTTCCAAGTAATGATCAGGGGAATTGCATCAAAATGGCATAGTTTCAGATCAGCTGGCGCACTAGTAGTATGACGTTTTAACACGAGTGGTGGGGGGCATTCCGCCTGGTGTATAGTTGACCTTGGCTACGACCCACAGGCTTTCAAAGTTCCAATGTCAATCTTTTGGAGAAAGGATATCATTAGGATATTTTAGACAGCTGTTGTAAAAACAACTGATAGAAAAACAGGAAGAACAGATGATTCAGTTATAAAATGTTTTTAAACTTCTTGCATATAGATCAACGATCACATAAGACCAATAGATGGAGCACGTCAGGTGCGAGCTGAAGCACGAATGTTTCACTGCGCTACAGGAAAATGGTGGCTGCTGGCCGTGGCTCACCATAGTGGCAAGCGCTAAAACTGTGTTTTAGATCGTTAATTTTTACTGTTAATTCAGAACGAACAACATATTACAATCCGTCTCACTTCACTGATAAATTTTATACTAAAATTTTAAATAATTCGGATAACATCTCAATTGTTTGAGCAAACAGGAATAAGCGGCGGCCACAACATTTAAAGCCTCTAGATCTATCTACCTAGGGTTAACTATTTTTATTGTTATTATTTATGGTTTTTGTATGGAAATAAGGTACGATTTCGTGAAAAAGGCAATTAAATATTGTTGTTATGTTGTAATTCCTAAAAAAATATAGCAAAAAGGGTAATAATTAATACCTTCCACAAAAAAGGCATCATCTAATAAATACGATGGTTTTTACGGGCAGTAACATGTCCCAGCTTGTATGACATGATTTTCATTATATGTTCATTAAGTAAGTTCAGTAATAAAAATTTTAAATACCGTAATCTCTCCTAGTTTATTTTTTATTTCAAAACGCTACTTACTTTAAAAAAATGCCTCGTAATTGTCTAAACTTAGTGCAACCATTAATAACTTTGCTAGAGTAATTTATTGATAACAAAAATTGTAATATACTCTAAGACTATTTTCATCTAAAAGATCCAACTATACATTCAAACATTCTTTATAATGGAAGTAATTACTTCAGTGAATTTTTTTATTATATGATTTTAAATATAATAGCAAAAAATGTAAATCCAAATAGGCCTATTTTTGACATTTTGGGTATAGGGTATTATAAGTTTAAAGTTTCCTTCTTTAAAAAAGTTATTTTTACTCATGTTGAGTGCAATATGTTACGATACTATAACAAAACCAGTAACATCTATCAATATTTCATAATTATGCATAATCCTGTCAAATTAAAACCACAGTTCTGTATCAGAAGTGGGGATAAATGCATTCTGCGGCACGACACGTCGGTCGCGGCGCGGCGAAAAAACCATTCGTATATATTAATTTCCCAACCAAACCACAGCAGCTATTTTTTTTTTTTTTTTTTTTTTTTTTTTTTTTTTTTTTTAACAAAGAATATGATTCAGGAAATTTCACTCTTTGGCTAAAAAAATCCACCATTTTTAAACTTACATGACCAAAATATAAAAAAAGTAGTAGCCGATCAACTTTTTTATGTCAAGTTTCAAAACTCATTTTGAAGTATAAATTTTATTTTAATAGAAAACATTAACTTTTAAATTTTTAATTCTAACTATTAGTGTTCGAGACTTATTGACTTCATTCGTAAAAAATTTCAAAACTACTTTTATTCTAAATTGGCTAAATGTTGAGTTATTTGTAAGCGAAACATTGAGTATTTTGCGACAATCTCAGCTAATTTTGTGTGCATCGTAGGAGAAATCCGCGCATATCGTTAGAAAGTTAGTGAGCAGAATCCCATTATAATTCACATTTTCCTCCAAGGCTACTTCCTACAGCCTTTCAAAATTTCAATAAGTTACTGATCTTATGGGAGAAGGGTAATTTTGAGTCACTAGACTGATATAATATCAATTTCTATCAAAACAGTAATTAACAGAGATGGTCCACTTATACATTTTTTCTTTTTTTAACTAATTGGGTCCAAATCAACTGAAATTTTTGTAGAGTTTCAACCCGGGGGGTGACCTCTATTTGTTATAATTATGAGTTTTACAAAAAAGTCAAATAAATGAGAATTTAATATAGAGATCTGAATAGAAAATTCATTAGAAAAATCAATAATATCTTTACCTAAAAAATGGTGCTCAATAATAGATTATAAATTACAATATTTAAAACTAAACTATGGAGAAATACTTGAAGTAACCTAATATTCATAAAATATTTTTGTTTTTCAGCTTTACAGTGATTTTAGACAGGGATAAGAAACGCATACAACAAAACACTTTCTATATCTACTACTATCCTATACTACAGTAGACTCCCTCTTAACCGGCCACCTTTTAACCGGTCTCCGCTTTAACCGGCCTACCCTGACACAAAAATAACATCATTTTAACCGGCTATGTTTCATCTCAACGTCGGTTTAACTGGCCGTGTTTCGGCTGAAACGTAGTTTTTTTATCTACTGTATCATTCAATTCAACGTTATTTCATATTTACGTTCTCAATCTAATTCAAATGTAACATCCTGGAAGGAAGTAAATGCCACCGGAAGCCAATGTGTTTGGACCTACTATCCAGTTGATCACAATAAAGAAACAAATTATTATTAGTTTAGGTTTGTTGTGGATTTCATGGGTGCGGGATTTTAGCTATAAATCATATACAGTAGGCGTAATGTATTTAAGGTTGTTTTTCAAGTGATTATTATATTTAGGCTATATAAAATTGTAGGTGGCCGTTCTTAAATGAACATCGGTTTAACCGGCCAATTCATTATCCGACCGCGGCCTGGTCCCGAGGTGGCCGGTTAAGAGGGAGTCTACTGTATAATTCGAGCAATGTCTGAAGGGATGTGTATTCCTCGATCTCGAAATCTAGCGGGTAGATTTTGCTTAAACTTTGCATTTGAGAGTGTACACACTACTCCTCTTTTATTTCTGGACCAATTTCACTGTTTAAAGTGTCAAAAGATTCTTCTTAGTTCGTAGTTTTGCAATAAGGTTTTAGATTTTTTATATTTTAATTCTGAAGCCCACAGGAAGGCCTTAAAGTTCGTTTTTGTCCAATGCTTTACATGGGGAATAATTTTTATTGAATTTCAAAAAATAAAACAGCTAATGATAGAATAACAGATAAACACATGTTAAAAGCTAAATAGAACTTTGAATTTTGTATGCAAAGGGGCAAGGTTTTATTTCCAGGTACACAGGTAAATGCAGCGCATTGCGCTGCACAGGTATCCCTAGTTCTTCTATATTTTATGGAAAGATACATAACAATAAGTAAATTCATTACAGAAAATTAGACATGGAATAGATATAATTATTGTATAATTATATCTACTTATATCTATTATATCTCCCTATATATTATAATTATATAATATATAATTAGATATAATTATTGGCAAAGATGAAGTTTTACGGTTTCAGTAAAGAGTCATTTGTTGGTTCCGGTCCTATTTGGAAACCCGACTGCAGGTTACCAAAATTGGGAGTGAGGTGTCCGGGCCGCTCTACAAGTGTCGGGGTGTTCCTCAAGGTAGTTGCCTAGGTCCTGTGTTGTTCAACCTTTTTACATCTGACCTACCGGGATGTATATACAGTTGTACAGCACACTTGTATGCAGATGACTGTCAGCTTCACTTGTCTTACAGACCTGATGAGACCTCTGCGGCAATTGATTTTATCAATGCCGACTTGCAAAATATTGCTGTTTGGTCAAGCAAAAATGGTCTCAAACTCAATGTAGACAAGTGCTCAGTCATTCACACCGCACCTCGTATTCTGTTGCAGGACTTGAGTAGATCTGGAATAACAGTCACGCTGGGTGACAAGAGGCTGTCAGTGTGTTATAATGTCAAAACTCTTGGCGTTACACTCGACAGCGACCTCTCTTTTTCAGCGCACGTCACCCTTTCAGTTCAGCGCGCTGTTGGTAGGCTGAAAGGCCTATCCAGATTCAAAACTCTACTGCCAGAATACGCAAAGTTGCAGCTCATGCAATCACTTGTCCTTCCAGTTTTTACTTACTGCTTTCATGTATATGGAAACAGCATCTCTAAGGAGGACATGATGAGAATTCATAGAGTTCAAAATTCTGCCATTAGGTTTATTTACAACCTCAGAATTTCAGATCATGTGTCCCCCTTCCGAGAAGAAGCTGATATACTTCCAATGGACATGATATGCAGGAAGCTGACTTGCTGCATGGTCCACAAAGCGCTCATGCTGGGCGAGCCTCAGTACCTTTGCGAGAGACTTCGTTTCCGGGACGAAATTTCAACTCGAAGCACCCGTTCTGACCGACAGCTTCACTTTCCCCGGGTGAGGCTGGAAGTTGGGAGAAGGGGCTTCTCATATTTTGGCCCGCAATTGTACAATGGTCTCCCCCGGGAATTGAAGAGCTTATCCTCTTATAGCTCATTCAGGGCCGCAATAAAAAAGATTCATTGTTAGTTGGGAAATTCTTTTATTATTTTTAATGTAATTGTTATCTTTGTATATATATTTTTTTGTATGATATATTTTAGTTTTAGTCTAGACTTGAGTATATTTGAAAACCAATTTTTGTAATTGAAATCCGCTTGTAAATAAAGGCCTTTTTATTTATTTATAATTAGTTTCAAATTAGCTCAATGCTAATCCTAATTAATGCAATTAGCTTAATGTTTTTTCCTTTTGACTCAAATTTAGGCATAATCTTTTGTGATTCAATTCTTTCTTTGACCAAATCAGTCTCTTCCTTCAGGACTGCAGACACTTAGTTATGACTCTGTTACAAGTTTTATTACTCTTTCCACCGCTTAGTGTGGTAGGAAAATCAAGGCAAGTCAATCGACTGAATTTGGCAACCATTTTCTCTCGCCTTATTAACAAACTCTTTTAAAGCCTCGTCACTCACGTGTTTTGTCATTGGAGGCACTGTGATTGTTAAGTCGGACCAATTAATCATATCACTGAAGTCTTCTACCTGAAAATTGATATTTGGGACCACAAATGTTCTTACACCATTTAGGCCACATTGGCTGATCTTGCCTTCAGAAGTCTGCCAATATCTAGCTCTCTTTCAAGAGTTCACCTTCAAGACATACTCTTTTAAGGTTTTAAGGTTGTCGGAGGGATTCTCTATTCCAACATATAACCAAGGTAGTCAATATAGATGACTTGTTAACGTGAGCCATTGTGAACGAGCCAATTTTCTTGGTTTTCTTAAGGAGAGGTCTTGAGAACATCCACCACTTGAGATCGCAACGCACATTTGAAGTAAATATTTTTTTGTCTTATTTTGTTTTTTATTTCAAGATCAGAAAAGTTGTGTTTTATTGGAGGAAACGTAACCACTGGAAGCGCATTACATTTTTCATGCTGCTTTCCTATTTCACCTTTATATTCATTGGGACCTGCTGTTGTTTTCCCATCTAAGATGGTGCAAAGCAAAGGCATCTCATTGCCATGAAACAAACAAATCAGCCACTGTAGTGGTCAAGATAGTGTGTTTTCCAACAAACCAAGTATAACATTATTAACTCTTATCTTGTGTTTGTGGCCGTTCTATCAGATCATGTTAAGAGTCCGCAGTACTGGCCGCCTTAGATTTTTATTTCCATAAAACTAATGCAGGGTGTCTACTGAAATCTGATTTTGGAATTCCAGTATATTTCCAGTATTTCCAGTATATTTTTTAAAAATTCCAGTAGCTCTCGCGAACTATTAATTCAAACAAGGAGTTACAATGATGACAATTTATTCATATAGTCAATATTGAAATAGATTTTTGCATAAATATACGATTATGATTAATAAGTACTTTCCAACAATAACATTTGTTTTATATTTTTTTGACTATTTTTTTTTTTGTGAGGGCCCCTAACTCACTCTATAGCCCTCTGTTCCTCCCATTTATGTGTTTATGTAATATGAAAAATAATCATAAAGCACATTTAACTAAAAAAAATAATAAAATAGGTTAATACTTAAAAGTAAAAGAAAAAAATATGATTACAATTTAAGAAAAAATCAATAAATTTTAAGTATCAAGTCAAACATTTTCTAGGCTCCATCTTTACACAAATGTTTACATTTTACATTTTAAATGTTACATTTTCTTTACATTTCTTGATTAACTACAAGAACATTTCTTGATTTGAAGAGAACTACAAGTTTCCTGATTTTGGTTTGGAAACATACTTAAACAGCAAAATATCTTTTGCATTACTAGTGTACGTCTTGCTCAAAATCGAGCAATTTATTTTGATACAATATAAATGTTACTTTTATTTGTTATTTCTAAATCAATGATATTCGAACAATCCAGTATTGTGAATATCTTAAATCACCAAAAACTATACGTATTTACAGCTGAAAATTAACAGATCCCGGTGTTATTTTAATGGGAAATCTTGAGATTTCAATGGTGGATAGCGCCTTTATTTTCAGTCCGATTCTCATCAGTTTTTGGCAAAAAAAAAAAAAAAACCACAGACCAAGCCCTATCCAATTACCAAAAATCCAATTATCTTTAAAATCGGTTGAAAAATGTAGGAGTTCTCTACACAAAAAAACCCTTAGCGTAGTATAGATTTTGTACAGATCAAATGACAAACTCGATGTATTATACATTTAAAAAATACGCATTTAAATAAAATTACAAAATTCCAGTATCTATTTTGAAATTCCAGTAGGCCTATCTATTTTGAAATTCCAGTATAATTCTAGTATTTCCAGTATGGAAATAAAATTCCAGTATAATTCCAGTATTTCAAGTATTTCCAGTATCAGTAGACACCCTGTAATGTTAAATTTCAAACATCCGCTTTGCCTTTAATATTGTTTGAAAAAGATTCATCTTTATGTCATTTGAAAGGAAAATTCAATACTAAGGGCCCTGTTAAATAAAATGTTTTAAATCATTCTTTTTTAATTTTTTCTGAGGGTTAAGGCTGTTTCTTAACAAATTTTTGGACCAAAAAACTCTTAAATTTATCCACTAAATTTTGAGATTGTGAAAAATACATTGCCACAGACACTCATCATATTATAGTACAGGATTAATAACAAAAGGGCGACCAAATTCTTCTAAATATTATATACATGAAAACGATTTTTTCACCAACAACATATTTTTTGCATATAGGAGAGCAAAAACATGTATAAAAGCACTTTTGGTTGGGACCCTCATTTTTCAAGGTAAAGTAATGTAGTGAGCTGGGAAACATGCTTTAAGAGTACAATAATATTATTGATGCTATTGCTAATACCTAAACATTAACGCACAATCTGTTGGAGTGAGTCAGCATATTAGCTGTTGATAGACTAAGAGCTTTTTGGCTTGGCGCTTAGTACTGATAGACAATTTTAGTCATTCTGAATATACAAGACCCAAAGTTCTTTATTTTAAGAATATCTTGGCCATATATAAAATAATCATCGGGTTATAACTCTATTTATAATCATTTATATTTTTCAGGTCTATATCATTGTTATTTTCAAATGTGCTTTATATATTTTTAACGGAAGTTTATCGTATGAGTAGTTTATATTTTAAATTTTAACAAATAGGTAGCAAAACATGAATGGTCCCTTAGCTATGAAACCAAGGATCTCTGTTAATAGATTCGGATTCAATTTCTTAATCAGGGTGTCTACTGCCAAAGAGATATAAAACTCAGTGACTTTTTGGTGACTTTTGGGGGTGAAAATTGTTAAAAATCAGTGACTTTTTTGTCTCTAAGATAGAAAATGTTGGAGAAAAATTGTAAAAGTCACAAAAATTTTGCTTGCAATCACATTATTTTCGCAATTTATACTAAAAATGTGTGACTTTTCTTGCATTTTAAACAAAAATCTGTTACTTTTTGGTGACTTCGGTGACCATTACCTAAAATCAGTGACTTTCGGTGACTTTTGGTGACTTCAGTGACCAGTAGACCTGTTTAGTCATATTATACAGCTTTGTACATCGAATAGTGTTGTGTGTGAGTGTTTTTCAATGTTGTTATGTTTTGTGCTATTAAATTTTATTTAACGCAGTAACATTTTTTAGATTGGAGTCCAAGCAAAGGAAGTTGAAAGTATAAAAAAAACGATTTCACTGCATTTTTAAATTGTTTTTTAATTAATCCTTGATCAATCCAAAAATTTTAATTGTCTAAACTAAAATTATACTCAATTTAAGAACTACTTACAATTTTCATCTTCCACATAAATTTAACATAAAATCGACATAATTTAATCACTGAATCGTTCTTCATTAGTGGCGATGGTTGGGAGGGGGGGGGGTGGTGTATACTCTTTTATACCCTAGGTGTACCCTAGGTGTTTGACCTTGTAAATTTATGGCAAGAACCAATAACTTTTCTCAAGATCTTTACCATTTGTTTTGTGGTATTTAACTACCGGTACTCTTATTCTAACCTAGCTTACATCAGAAGTGTTAATGTTCCACGACACAAACTGACCTGTTCCATTAGTCATCACTGCTTCCGATTCATCTGCTTGTTCCTCGGTAGAATCGTTTATATTTTCTGATTCCACATTTGTCTTTTTGATTTTCTTTGGAGAAACATTGACTTCAGCAACATCTTCCATTGTCAAATGCACTAAAACAAAAAATATAAATTGTACTCATACAATGGTTCTAGTCTAATTTTAAATTGAATGAGAGGTGAGTGCCATAATAATAACCAGTTTGCAATTACACCCAATGTAAAAACACTTAAAAGTGTAAAAAGTTTAAAAGTGTATTGGTAGTCTTAAAGATTGTAATAGATGAAGGAATTCATTAACTTAATGTTAAGTACATTTCTGAAGGCTTGATTTAAGAGTCATCTTCACCTTTGGGCTAGTAACGCAGTTGGCTATGGTATCCATGTACAGCTTTTGGGCAAAACATTGT
Organism: Neoaliturus tenellus; assembly: GCA_030545055.2. Classification (NCBI taxonomy): domain Eukaryota; kingdom Metazoa; phylum Arthropoda; class Insecta; order Hemiptera; family Cicadellidae; genus Neoaliturus; species Neoaliturus tenellus. The sequence continues at coordinate 71,442,189 of CM061537.1, read as the reverse complement.
AAATTTTATTCTTCTGTTTTGGATGCCGTTTTTCAACAAATTTTCTATAAACTTAGTAATTGTTTAGTTGAATAGTTATAGTAGGTCTCTAACACCTTCAAGTTTGAAAATGTGAAAATATTTCTCTCAGTGACGCCGCAAAGAACCTTACTCAATTTTCCTTACATTTGAGAATTCTTCAACTAATACCATTTATTTCTGGTATAGGCCTCTCAGTGAGGGACCTCAATCTAACATTAATCTCTATTATATGTTTGTCTAATACCACTTACTTACGTATCAGAGAATCTCCATAACTACAGGTTATAGAGTATTTAAATTTGGCATAGACGTTGCTCTTTGCTCAAAAATGCTCACTATGAAACCGTTTTGCACAATCCCTTCAGGGCTTTGCCCTACAGGACTTCAAAATTTCTATCTAATGTTATTCTTATGGCCAATTTTTTATACAAACCAAGTCAACACTGAATTTGAAAAATAATGGGACCTACAATGTTAAAATTTGGCTTGGGTGTTCTTCTATGCTCATAGGTTCTCACTAAGAAACGGTTTTGCAAAATTCCATCAGGGCTCCACCACAGAGGACTTCAAAATTTCTATCTAATGTTATCCTTATGGCCAATTTTTAATATCAATCTAGGAAACAACGAATCTGAAAAACTTTAGCACTTTCGATATTGAAATTTGGCATGGGCGTTCCTCTTTGCTCATAGAGGTGGTCACTAAGAAACTGTTTTGCAAAATTCCATCAGGGTTCCACCAAAAAGGATTTCAAATTGTGTCTAATTTTATTCTTATGGTCAATTCTTAATACGAATCTAGGAAACAACGAATCAAAAAACCAGATGACCTAGGGGATTGACATTTGGCATAGAAGATCCACTTTGCCCATATGTGCTCACTAAAAGATGTTTTTGGAAAGCGCCCCACAGGACTTCAAATATACTTTGGGGCTTATGGGATTGAAATTTGGCATGGACGTTTCTTTGTTCATAGGTGCTCACTAAGAAACAATTTTGCAAAGTTCCTTCAGGGGTCAGCCCCACAGGCCTTTGAAATTCCAATATTATGTTATCCTTAGCCTATAGCCAATTTAAATACAAATTTAGGAAAAATCGCATCCCAAAAATTAAAGGGAACGCGGGGTTGAAATTTGGAGTGAACTCATTGTCCATTGGTGCTCAATAAAAACTGTTTGGCACATTTCCTTCAGGGCTCCACCCCATAGAACCTCAAAATTAGGTCTACTATAAAGCTTACGGGGTTGAAATTTGTCTTTGCTAATGGGTGTTAATTATGAAAATGTTTTTTAAATATAATTTTTGAAAGTCTTTAGGGCACCACCCACAGGACTTAAAAATTGCTAAGATATTATCCTTGTAAGCAAATTGAAATGTGAATAAAGGAAACAACGAATTTCAAAGTCTATAGCACCTGCAGGATTAAGATTTGTAATTGGCGTTCCCTTTTCTCAAAAGTGCTCACTATGAAACGGTTTTCAAATTTTTTCAGGGTTTCGCCAAATAGATCCTCAAAATTACCATATATCCTACGTGGTTGAAATTTATCGTGTCGCAAATGTAGTTTTTTAAATCCTTTAGAGCTCCGATCACACTAATTTTAAATTACTCTGGGCTTATGGCGTTGAGGGAAGTTCCTCTTTACTCATAGGTGCTCACTACAAAAAGGCTTTGCAATTAATAGTTTTGAGGCTTTTTATTGCTCCGCCTCACTGGACTTAAAAATTACTCCAGAGCCTATCACAATTGAAATTTGATATGGACGTTCCTCTACTCATAGATGCTCACTATGAAACAGGTTTGCACATTTCCTTTAGGAAATGGAAAATTTCCATAAATCCAACAAGGTTAAAATTTATTGTGGATGTTCCTCTTTGCTAATAGGTGCTCCCCAAGAAAAAGTTTTGCCAAATTCCTTCAAGGCTCCGCCCAAACTACGTCAATGTTTCAATAGAAATCTTAAGGAAGAAGATTTCTTTCCTCTTTAAAGAGTTTTTATTACCGTACCTATAACTTTAATTAAGTTATATGTACCTATAACTTAATTTAAATTACGGGCAAAGCCGTGACGGGCAACAGCTAGTCTACAATAAAACATATTTTTTACCAATAAATATCCAAAAACACCATCAAAAAAGGGGAGTGTGGAGGCATGTTGTCAGTGATTTTACAAAGGTGGGTCAGGTGTTTTTTATTTCATTTTGTATGGTGTTATGATAATTTGTGCCAATATAATGGTTTATTCTAATATAATTTTCTGTGGTGAAATTGCAAAGTCTTTGGCATACTTGTATGTAGTTGGTCAATGTCTCGGTTGAAGAAGAGTGATTGTTTTTGGGAGGCATGTGTTTTGATTACACCCAGTAAGCAAACTTTTATTGCTGTTAGTGGCTCACGGTTTTTAGTCTCATTCATTAAACCAAGACAAAAATTTCGATTTCGTCAGAGCTACATTTAATTTAAGTATAAACTATTTCAAATTAATTAAACATTGACAGATACAATTTTTTGCATTACGTACTACTTAGTATGAATTCAAATAATAATATTTTAGGAATGCTCTTAGAAAAATTATTGTTCTGTGCTTAAGTCTTTACCACGACTACTACCATATTTGCTTCATCCGATGGGTAAAATATGCTAAAAAAGGTTATTAATATCGTTAAGTAATTTTCAGGGTTTATGTGTTTTTTTTTTTGTTTTTTTTTTTTTTTAACAATGTTTATTGTCAAGCTTGGTTTACATAAAATCTGTAAAGTGTTGTCAACCGACAGAAAGACTGATGACAACATGGCGTCGGTCGGACACCAGTAGAGGCTTGGCCTGGGAGAACAGGAAAATCAATACCAGGATTGCATCAAGAGGGTGGTGTACTCTCATCAACTGCAGGCTGGCTACCTCCACACCCGATCCCGACAATGTTCATCTTCAGCATTTACAATTTTACATGTGAAGCTTTATAAAATTTATTTTAAAAAATCAATAAAATTAACAAAATAAAAAAATGCAGCACAATTTAGAAGAAAATTAATTGATTAATACATTTTACTCTTGGCATTAAATGGGGATTATCAACTAGAAAGTATTTTGCTCTTTAATTATGTTACATGCCATCTTTTAATAAATATAAATATAAAGAATTCAGTTTTATTGCTTGGGTGGGTTTTAAAATGTATTTCAGAGTTGAAACATTACAGTACAATATCTTTCATTTTATATTTCTATAAAGTACAAAGGTCTTTTTCTGAATCTAAAAATTTGACCCTTTGAATAAGTTTAAGACTTTGAAAAAGTAGACCTAATCAATAACGAAATAAAAACATTATGTAACGTCTTCCATTAAAATGGGGGATGGAATATCAATGGTAATTTGCGAGAAATGTAAAAAAGGTAAATGTAAATTATTATAAAACAATTACTTTTTTAAAATCCATCTTTCTTCTTTTCTTAAAAATCGTTTAGAAGCACAATTTGATTTTTTGTTTTAGCACTCTTTGTTTTAGAGCTGTCAGCCTGGCCAAAGCCTTGGTCAAAGACCAAGCCACAATAATACTGTTTTGTTTCTTTGTTTGTTGGAAATCCTGAGGGATTATGGTTAGGTAGGCTATATTATATTTTAAATGGGTTTATGATAGATTTATTGTACTTCACTTTAATTGTTATATTTTGTACTTTGTAAAGAATTATTTCATTTATTTTTTTCATTTCATTTCATAACAAAAAGATTGAAAAATACCTCCTTTTCACAGCTGAGATCAAAGAAATGTGGAAGTAGGATCTAGCGTCTCAAGTCTTGCCAATCCTTATACCACTACAGGTCTTATTACCAAAAATGTCTCATGAAATTTAATTTGACTCGGAATGAATGATAGAGTGAGAAATCAGTTTAAAAAGTCAGTCGTTTTAGGAGCAACATCAATAGTCAGAGCCTTCCTAAAAGTATCTGATTCAAAATATGATGCCATCTTGCTCCCATTCAATGGTGTTTATTTTACCCACTTCGTGTGGACGATATTAATAATCTTTATTGTATAAGGCACCATTTATACATCACAATATAATTATTAATTATACATATTATCATTGACTATGTACACTAACGTGAATAGCCCTCTCATCCAATGTATTTAGTTTGAGGCAAAAATTTGGAAATTCGGTGTACGCGGCACCAGAGTCGCTGCCATCGATCTTGTTATTATTCAGCTGAATTTATAATGCTGCAAAACCACTTTAACCAAAACATAAAAATAACTTTCAGTTATAAAATGTTTCATCCTTAGTTTAGAAGAGTGGTAATACTGATTTATCTATCATATGTTTTGTGTACTTCCATGTACGCCGCACGAGATCCTACCACCGTCAAAAGGCTTAACACACGCCTATGCTATGAGAAGTCTACTCACGTTAGTGTACATAGTCAATGATATTATGTTTTAGTTTATAACTATTAGTGAATTTCAATATAGAGAATTCACTATTACGGTAGTACTCACAGTAAGACCTAAGCCATGATACTTTTTCATTTTAAGGTCCCTAGAAGCCAAAAACCCTGTTCATTCAAATTCATATGTATGTATGTGTTAAACAAATCCCTCTAATTTATTTAATGACATAACTTGATAAAATCATAAAAGCAAAATCCTACTCACTAACTGACTCATCACGATATCTCAGTAACTACAAAACGGATTTACTTGAAACTTTAAACATAGGTTGGTCTTGAATCTTAGGTGCTCACTAAGAAACGATTTTTCAAAATTCCTTCAGGGCTCCGCCCCACACATCTTCAAAGTTACCATGTTATTCTTATGGAAGCAACATTTTTGTATCGAAACATATCATTACATTAAGGAATATTAATTTTGTAAACAGCTGTTCTCATTTAAATTATTGAGGGAAGATAGGTGATAAAAACTGGAATATATTATAGAATTGCACTGAGTGATCTTAGCTAACAACCTAAACCTGACGGGGAGTGATTACTGACACTGACTCATCACAAAATCTCAAGAACTACCAAACGTATTTACTTGAAACTTTAAACACAGATTCGTCTTGCCTCTCAGATACTCACTAAGAAACAATTTTGCAAAATTCCTTCAGGGCTCCGTCCCACAGGCCTTCGAAATTTCAATATAATGTTATAGGCCAAATTTCAATACAAAGTAAGAAACCTGCGTGGTTGCAATTTGGAGTAATCTCTTTTTTCTTAGGTGCTCAATAAAAAAGTGCTTTGAACACCCCTTTAGGGCTCCGCCCTACAGAAGCTCACAATTACTGTATAGCCTACGTGTTGAAATTTGACATGGACGATTCTTTTGCTCATAGATAATTACAAAGAAACTGTTTTGCAAATATAGTTTTTGAAGCACTTTAGGGCTCTGCCCCATTGGAGGTCAGAATTACTTGAGGGCCTCCAGGGTTGAAATTTGATATGGGCATTTCTTTTTGCTCATGAGTGCTTCCTAAGAAACGGTTTTGGAAATATAGTTTTCAAAGTTCTTTACGCCTCTGCCCCACAGGAATGCAAAATTACTTTTGGGCCTCCAGGGTTTAAATTTGAATCGGACGTTCCTCTTAGCTTATAGTTACTTACTACTACGAAACGATTTTGCAAAATATAGTTTTGAAATTTTATAGGGCTCCGCCCCGGTCTTGAAAATTACTCTAGGGCCCACGGGGCTCGAATTTGACATGGACATTCCTCTGTCATATACAGGGTGTTTTGAAACTCTCCTCCGAAACACCTTGTGACGATTCCTTGGATCAAAATAAACAAAATATATCATGTGAACATATGTCCTAAAATGCTTTGCTAGGCCGCTAGCCACCATTTTGTTTTTACAATTAATAATATTAATTTCCGTAGCGGATGGTTGCATTAAGTTCATATTTAGTATGAATCTTTATCCCACCAATGTTCATTTTCAGGAAGAAAATGATTTTTTTCCATGTGTATTATCAAAATGGCGGCCATTTAAAAATTTTAAACTCAAATATCTCAAATTCATTAAAGGTTACCAAACTGTAATATAAACAGAAAAAAAGACAAAGAATTAAATTATCTAACCAATGATACCAAGTTTGCAAGGATCTGACAACAAATAAAGAAGTAACTTAAGTTTAAATGCCATTTTTATGAATCAAAAAACATTGACTTTGCATTAAAATGCATGCAAATTTAGGTTATTTTAGAAGAAAGATCTCAATATAACTCGGTTATTTGTTGTCAGATCCTTACAAACTTGGTATTACAGTACACTCTCGTTCATCGGAACTAATGTGGCGGACGGCTGGTTCGGATGTCAAAAAATTCCGATGAAGCGGAGTCCGTCGTGAGTCATCATTTCCGCCCGTACAATGACCTATTGTGATAATATACACTCTTGTTTTAAAAAAAACACAAGAGATTTGATTAAAATAAGGCACTCAAACTTTGAACATGGTAACAATGAACCTATAGGAATAAAAACAACGCAGGAAATAAAGATCCAAAATCGTTATTCTCATATTCCATATTCATATTCCACTCATATTCCAGCAGTCAACTGACTTCCACGAAACACAGGTGCAGTCGCGACGCGAGACAGACTGAATGACAGTTTGGGAAGCGGTTAAAATGGATGTTCACTTCCTGCCCCCTTCCTCTTTCTATTTTTGTGCGAATACTCCACGGACTCATAAATCACATCGATGTGTACAGATTATGGAAAACGCCTGATGACATTTAATGCAAAATGAGATACTTCACTGTTGTGCGGATAGAACGTATGGTAATTGAAGGCGATAAAACGGAAAAATTATTTATTTTGTAAGAAAACAAATTAATGATATCCCCAGATTTTCAGTTCCGATGAAGCGGAGTTCCGATGTCGCCGAGTCCGATGAACGAGAGTGTACTGTATTGGTTAAATAATTAAATTTATCATCTTTTTTGCTGTTTAAAGTAGTTTGATAACATTTACAGATTATGAGAGAGTTGAGTTAAAAATTTTAAAATGGCCGCCATTTTAAAAATACACATCAGGAAAAAATATTTTTTTCCTGAAAATGAACATTGGTTTGATAAAGGTTCATGCCAAATATGAACTTAGAGCAACCATCCGTTACGGAAATAAAAATTATTAAGTGTAAAAAACAAAATGGCGGCTAGCAGTCTAACGAAACATTTTAGGACATATGGTCATAGAACTTTTTTGTTTATTTTGATCCAAGGAATCGCCACATGGGGTTTCCGAAGAGAGTTTCCAAACACCCTATATTACGCTCTGCCAGCTTTTGCTTGTTGCCTAACTGATGAAAACATGACAATTCTTGATAGTTTATAGAATAGGGCACTGAGATTTGCTTACTATCTTAGAAAGTTTCGGCACATCAGTGAATACAGGATAATATCAGAAGTGCCATCTGTTAGCTGCTGCTGACTTGCAAACCGTTTAGCTGATACACAAAGTTACTCACTGGAAAGCCCGAATATCTAAGAAGGAAACTGGAGTATAGGCACGAAAAAAAAGTAAACACAGCTCTAGACAAGATGGGTTTTTGCGTATGAAGAAGGTTCGGCTAGAAACAGGACAAAAAAAATATATATAATGCTTTGCCACCAGTTGTAAAACAGTTATTGGTCCTTTAAAAGGAGGTAAAGGAAATTGTTTGTTAATTTGGCTTTTGCATTTTAAATTGATTTTGTATTTACATTAACTAGAGATTGCCTCCTGATCGAAATTCGATCAAAATTTCAGTTGAACTGGACCCAAGAAGCTTAAAACATTTTAGAACTAAAACATCTGTTCTTTCTTATTTTCTAGCAGTTGTTTTTACAACAGCTGTCTTATGATTCATTCAATTATCCTTTCTCCATAAGATTAACATTGAAACTTTGAAAGCCTGTGAGGCGTAGCCCTGGAGTCCGATGTGAATTAGAATGTGATTCTGCTCATCTACAGGACTGTACCTTTCTAACGGTATGCGCGGATTTATCCAAAGATGCACACGAGCTAAGAAAAAAGGAGGAAATGAAACATGCTTGCGTATTAATATATAGATTATATTTGTCATATCAAGCAAAAATATGTACAAAACTGTATTTCTAATAACGAGTTGTCTTGACAAGCAGAGATTGCATCTTTGAAGAACGCTCCCAAGTAAAAGGCATTATTTTTATTATTATTATCATCATCTACTAAAGCAATAATAATAGTAAAAAAAATAAAAAAATATCCCAGATCCACCTCTTACTTTTTTACATTTAATTTAGTTTTTATGAGCTTCATCCAAATCGATAAATAAAAACCTAATTGGCCTAAAAAACCAAAATCCCCAAAAAAATAACAAAATTGACCAATTTCAAAAAAAAAATAAATAAATAAAAATAAATTAATGGTGTTCATTCAATTGAAAAGTAAAAGGACCCGTGGCTTAAGTATAAAAAATGAGAATGAGAATGTTTTATTGTCGTTATACAATAATGCATTGACAAAGAAAAAAAATATATCTAATAATGTCGATAAATATATCGATAATGAAAATATCGATCGATCCGATCGATATATCGCATCGGATCGATCAACGCGTTTGATATATCGCATCGGATCGATCAACGCGATTGATATATCGCATCGGATTGATCAATACGATTGATAAATTGCATGGGGTAAAAATTTCTATGTATGTATATCTAATCATATAGGTAACCTTACACTTCTAAATTCACAATTTGGTGTGGTATATTGTTGCTAAAAAGTACAATAGTTAAAATGTTGTTCAAAATCTAAATCTAAATCCCTCAAATAACTTATTAGTCAATGTAAGTTATATATTGGTTGATTTTTATTTTTAACATGAAAACTGAACACTAACACTAATACCGTATATCTATTTTCATTTTAATCCCCTCACCAGTGCACCACACTGCTCACACATCATTTTCTTTGGTACAGTATCAGTTCATTATCTTGAAAAATCTATCACATTGCTCATATCTATGACCCAATTAACTAGTATACGAGGTGGCCCGTGCGCAAATTGCGCATTTTATCATTCTGTATTTGAGAGAAACTCACCTACAGTACGTGAATGTTGATTATGAAGTGACAGAGATCTATTTTTGTTTATTATCTGGCTTTTAAAATTCATCTGAAGGTAATCAGCTGTTAAATTAATTACAATTCACATTAAAAAACTTGCAATAAAAGCTGGTCAACATTTTAAAGCGCCCTCTAGAAATAAATCAAAGGCGAGGGGGGCGAAGCCCGAAACAATATGACCTTTTTAATTACAATTCGTCACAGCGGTATATCCTAAGCTTTAAAATGACACCTCAATCTTAAAAATTGGTTCAGTCGGTCAAGAGAAAAAGGGACGTAACAGACGAAACCCTTATAGAAATAAGAAGATAGATAATATTTCTATTATAAATAGGTTAATAGAAAGTTCTCTGAAACTCATGAGGCTAATCAAAATAACTAAACTATCAATACTGAATATGAAATCACCTGGTAAAATCTTGGTTTAAATGTTAGATAAACAAACAATAGTATTTAGTAAATAAATAAAAAAATTCTCAAAAAACATATGTTTAAAATATTTCATCCGATATTTCATCTGATGAGATATATCGATCGTATTGATCGATATTTTCATTCGGTAGAAATGTAGGCGCTATATGAAACTGTACCCAAGTAACCATGTGACTGTGTTGTGTTTTAGTTAGCCTACAGTGCTCTATTGCAATTTTATTTTGGTTTCTAGTGTTATAACTAGGCCTATGTACATTTTGTACGTCACTACTGAGGATTAGAGATTGAAGATTTATAAGGATAAATGCTAAAGATAAACTAGCAGGACCTTAGTTACCCCCAACACTTCTAAGTAATGTACGATTTTATTATTACGGTAGGCCTATATAATTATTTTGTTCAGTTTATTTTTAGTTTTTGACCTTCGATTTGACATAGGTAGACGAAGACAAATAAAGATCATTTCATTTCATTTCATTTCATTTCATAGGGTGAGGTAGGTTAATTCTGGGACAAAAATCTAAACAATCGATTTTTCTTTCACTACAAGGTGTGTTAGGCCCAAACGAAAAATCATTTTATGTGTGTACTAGGTATGGCTAGGAGGTCCTGTTTCGTTTATTATGTTTACTTTTTCCTAAGAATAATAAAAAAAACACTGTCATATATTTACCCTTGGGTTTGGGGCAATTATGGGACGGGTATGGGGCAATACAAGGACAGTCATATATCTCTATAGTTATTAAAGATAGGTAAAAGAGAGGTAAATAGTTGGACAGAGCATACTCAAATTGTATGGTAGACACTGGGAAATTCTGGGACAGTACAATTTTTAATAAGAAAAATACCCCCGTCGCAGCAGACCTGCGTACTCAGCGAATTTCCAATGGAATTTTGGTATATTTTATATTTCCCCATAAAATCCATGGGGATGAGAATATGTAGGTTTGCCGCCATAATATGGGTTTAGTTGGTAAATATAAGTTAAATCCTACCTAGTGATTGTACATACCAAATTTTATAAGGTTATGGTGTTCTGTTTATTTTCCCCATAAACCCATGGGGGTGAGTATGTAGGTTTGCCGCCATATGGGTTTTGTAAGCAAGTATAAGTTAAACCTTATCTAGATAATGTACATACCAAATTTGATTAAGTTATGTCAATAAATAAGCAAGATATAGGCTTTTCTTGATTTCCCATAAGAACAACATGGAAAACACATTTTTTGATTTTCCCCGTAACCAGTTATGCTAAGATAAAAATTCAAAATACCAAATCGTTTGTTTTTTTAAGCTCTTTTAAATGGTTTCAGTTAAAATTGTTGAATTTTAAAAATTAAGGTCGAAAAATGCCAAAAACCCATTTTTAACCCTTTTGAAACCCCATAAAACCCCGTTCCAATGGTCCGATCATTCTGGTTCGCGAACTCAACCTAGTAGATGCTGGCTTACACCCCTGTACCAAATTTCATCAAAATCGGAGGTTCCGTTCAAAAGTTATCGTGTTAACGGACACATAGATATATATATATATATATAGATATATATATATATATATACATATATATCAATTTGAACGAACGGTGTTTTTGGCTTCTAGGGACCTCAAAACGAAAAAGTATCATGGTCCCGGGCTTAGGTCTTACCGTGACTACTACCGTAATAGCGTATTCCCTATAGGGAAATTCGCTAAAAATCCGAAAAAATGCCGTTTGACCGATCGGAAAATACAAAGTTTTCTAGTAAATTATGAAAAATTTAAGGTAGGTATTAATTAAAAAAACTAACCCCTAGACAAATTCTTTACAGTAAAATCTTCAAAAAAAATTCACTTTCTAAAAAATTAATCTAAAGGCTGATTTTTTGTACATTTTTTCCCTAAAACATCGCCATTTTCCGGGTTCAGTTTGGACCAAGGTTAAGTTATAAATGAGTTGAAATACTGCAGGACTATTCATGATAATTAAAGATAGTCTACTTAAAATGCTCTTGACATCTTTTATATTTATCAGCTATACAGTTCTAATAACTTTTTTCTATTTCGACCTTGTTACGGCTTTTTCAAGCACCTCCTTGGAATGTGTTTTTTTTTTTTTTTTTTTTTTTTTGATAACTTTTGACAGCGACCTCCGATTTTGATGAAATTTGGTATGAAGGTGTAAGACCAGATCTATTTTCATGAGTTCGCGAACCAGCATGATCGGGTTATGGGAACCGGGTTTTATGGAGTTTCAAAGGGGCCAAAAAATGGGTTTTTGGCATTTTTGACCTTAATTTTTAAATTCAACAATTTTAACTAAAACCATTTAAAAGAGCTTAAAAAAACAAATAATTTAGTATTTTGAATTTTTAACTTGGCTTAACAGGTTACGGAGAAAAGCTAAAAATAGGTTTCCAATGTTAATCTTATGGGAAATCAACAAAACCCTGTATCTCGCTTATTTATCGGAATAACTTGATAAAATTTGGTACGTACATTCACTAGGTAGGGTTTAACTGATATTTGCTAACAGCATCCATATGGCGGCAAACCTACATACCCATTCCTATGGTGTTTATGGGGAAAATACAAAATCTCAAGCAAGATCCTTTGGAAATTCACTGAGTACGCAGGTCTGCTGCGACGGGGGTATTTAATAGTGTCCCACCATTTTAAGTTTATATAACTTATCATTCATCAACACAAAAGCCTAAAAGAAATAAAAGCCTTTAAATAGGCTAATGTAAAAATAATTAAAATAGAGTAACTGAATCCGTCCCAAAAATGTACCAAAAAGTGTCCAATAATTAACCCTCTAGCCTTTTATTGAATATTACATGTCCTAATTAAGGGTAGGACTCGAAAGTTTAAACATCATTTTGTTGCTAAAGAAATTGTCTATCTCATCATATAAAATTATATACATAGCCTATACGGTATTAAAAAAATTATACAATTGTAGACAGAGAAAGTTTTTACAACAAAAACCAAAGTTTTCGACAGCAAAAAAATATAGTTTAAAAAACAATTTATTGCACTTTGATACTGATACGATATTGTTCTTATCATTATAGTACCCTATATAACTTATCAAATAACCTAATAAGCTACATTTTGGTGATAAAACATTTAAAATAAAAAATACCCCCGTCGCAGCAGACCTGCGTACTCAGCGAATTTCCAAAGAATCTTGAGATTTTGTATTTTCCACATAGCCTAGGCCTAAGTTAAACACCATAGGAATGAGTATGTAGGTTTGCAGTTATGGGGTGTTGTTAGAAAATGTTAGTTTTGTTTGGAAATGTAATAGTTATTTAAGGTAAATATCAAAGTTTATCAATATTCGGTACTTTTTAATTTTCCCCATAAACCCATGGGGGTGAGTATGTAGGTTTGCCGCCATATGGGTGTCGTAAGCAAATATCAGTTAAACCCTACCTAGTGAATGTACATACTTACCACATTTTATCAGGTTATTCCAATAAAGAAGCGTGATACAGGGTTTTGTTGATTTCCCATAAGATTAATATGGGGAACCTATTTTTGACTTTTCTCCGTAACTGTTAAGCGAAGTTAAAAATTCAAAATACTAAATTGTTTGTTTTTTAAGCTCTTTTAAATGGTTTTAGTTAAAATTGTTGAATTTTGAAAATTAAGGTCCAAAAATGCCAGAAACCCATTTTTTACCCCTTTGTAACCCCATAAAACCTCGTTCACGTAACCCGATCATGCTGGTTTGCGAACTCATGAAAATAAATCTGGTCTTACACCTTCATACCAAATTTCAGTCAAAATTGGAGGTTCCTGTCAAAAGTTATCGGGACCACGGACACATATATATTTATATATAGCCTATAATATAGATTTATACATATATATGAAATTGAACGAATTGTGTTTTTGGCTTCTGGGGACCTCAAAATGTAAAAGTATTATGTTCTCGGACTTAAGTTTCACCATGCCTACTACCGTAATAGCGTATTCCCTATAGGGAAATTCGCTAATAAAATAGGCCTATCATAAAAAATAACTGTCCCTTTTTGCCTAATAACCCAATAATAACGGTTTTAACACGTTCGCGGCGGCGAGGTTTTTGCTCGAACCTCCTCGCCATCCTAGAAGTAATAATTTCGTCACCCCGCCGTAGCAGTAGCACTGCCCATTGAAAACCCACGTGCTCCCGAAATACATTATACCATTCAGCAGTCCTGTGAAAAGTATCAGATTTCTAGCTCAGATCCTGGCTTAAAAATAAATCACGTTGTAAAGCATTGCAGCTTGGGAGCGATCGCACCCATCAGGATGGCATTAGAGATCCGCGTGGGAGCGATCGCTCCCATGCCGCCGCGAACGTGTTAAATAATAGGCCCTAGGTCCTATAAAGATTATTTTTACCATGCATTTTAACTTATATCTTTATAACTTATTAGGTAGGCCTATTATCTAATTTTGTTTAAGTTGCCCTACCTAAAAACTTGACCAAAGATTTAGCCTATTATTTTAATTAATCAAAGGTAGGCTAAGAGGAAAATCAAACAAAGGGCATTTGCAATTGGCAGACATTGTTACAGCCCTTCTCTAAATCTGTGCAAATACCGCAATTGTCGGTCCTTACAAAGGTAATGCATTTACATTTTATAACAAAATTGTCCAATGAAAGGCTTTAAATTTATATAATTGAAATAAAGCGTATACAAAGTTGTCACAACTGCTGTATTACGCCTTTCAACACTTGCGGTACGCGAAGGGCCATTCAAAGGTTACTGCCATTAATGTCCTTCATTATGCTTGCTCTTGCGTTTGTAAAACACTAATAAATTATATGTCACTTACCAAATCATACAATAAAGTCTATATACAAACTACAATCAGTTGTTGCGCGCACAGTGTGAAATATAGACAAAATATACCTAATTCTAGCCAGAACGGCAAACGGCTTCAACAATCCTTCATGGAAGCAACAGTAAGCAACTCCATTCCATTTTTTAGGTTGGCAACGTTAATTGAGTGAGGCTTTTGCCGGGTTTTCAAGGAAGTCTGGCGGGCATTGAATATATTTAGGTTTTTGTGTAACATGTTATCTGCGAATACTGTATGAAATAATTATTTAATTGACAATCGGGTTAAGGAAATACCGGCGGGTAAACGAGTTATCCAGCGGGTGAAGGATTTACCCAGTGGGTAAAGGATATGCCCGGCGGGTAAAGAAAAAACCCGGCTAATTATTTGTCTTTCTTACGGTTTCTTGGCGGGTCTACTGTTACCCGCTTGTTTACCCGGCGGGTCAACAGTTGTTTGGTGAATTACCCGGCGGGTCAACTGTTTTCCAATAGTTTAGCCGGCGGGTCAACAGTTGTTTGGTAGTTTACCCAGCGGGTCAATTGTTACGCGGCGGGTAAACTGTTTTCGGTGGTTTACCCGGCGGGTCAACTGTTTGCCGTTGGTTTAGTTGGTGGGTCAACTGTTTCCCGATGGGTTACCCGGCGGGTCAATTGTTACCCGGCTGGTTAACTGTTTTTTTGGTGGTTTACCCGGCGGGTCAACTGGTCCCTGATGGTTTACTCGGCGGGTCAACTGTTTGCCGATGGTTTACCCGGCGGGTCAATTGTTTCCCAATGGTTTACCTGGCGGGTCAATTGTTTCCCGATGGTTTACCCCGGCGGATCAACTGTTTCCGGATGGTTTACCCGGCGGGTCAATTGTAACCCGGCGGGTTAACTGGTTTTCGGTGGTTTACCCGGCAGGTTAAGTGGTTCCCGATGGTTTACTTGGCGGGTCAACTGGTCCCTGACGGTTTACACGGCGGGTCAAATGTTTTTCGTAGGTTTACCCGGCGGGTCAATTGTTTCCCGTTGGTTTATCCGGCGGGGCAATTGTTTCCCGTTGGTTTACTTGGCGGGTAACTGAATCTAAGTCAATTTTTCTTCTCCAAGATTAATTTTTAGTTGTCTAGATTAAAAAAATAAAAATAAGTAAAAATAGTACGCCATTGTCAGAATGGATAAATTAGTTCAAGGCAAATTAAAGAAGCAAAAAATAACCAATACTATAATATATTTGATTAAGTTTTATATACACACAAAAATATCCATTTGCATTGTTTATAAACACGGAACCTAGAATCTAGGTACATTGATTTATAAATTTTAGAAATATACTGAAAACATATGGTCAAAAACAATAATTATGTTTTAAGCGTAGCATTATACCATCGAAAAAAGATAGCCTCATTGTCATTAATGTATATGAACTTATTTTCATAATTATTCGAAAAGTCCCCCACTCTCGGCTTAATGACTCCCCATTTCATTTATAGTCAGAGCCGTCCTTAGGAAATGCGAGGCCTGGAGCAAAATATTTTTGCGAGGCCTTATTTAACGGTGATAGCTGGGGGGTTGTGGGGTATGGAACATACGACGGCATGTGTCCAAGTTATGTCTAGACGTTTTCCGACTGTATATATATATATGTAATCAATCCATTAGACCTCTATATCTTTGAAATGATTTGAGTTATAGAAATGAAACTTGGCACAACTATTAATTACAGGGTCTCCCTGAACTCTACCCTCTAGCCCTCTACCCTCTCTAACCTCTTTTTCAGGTATTATTCTTGGACCAAAAACAAGCCAAAATATCATATTTAAAATTTAGTGATTTTAATACGAATAGTCACCCAGCCGGTTGCCGCGCAAAAAGCGCTGTTGCGGCGCCAGCTCAACAATGGATTTCATACCAAAACTGCTCCCGTGGAAGCGGTCTGAGCCTCAGTTATATCGCTCTATATCGCTTATTTATGAACCAAAATTATGACATCTTTGGATTCAAATTAAATTTTACAAAAAACACATAAGAACATGAACTTTGCTACCTTATGTAGGTAGTTTTTATGTAATTTAAGGTTAAAGATTTTAATTGGCCACCATTTTGAAAACATGAATTATAAAAAGTTGATTATTTTTATTTACCGGAGTAAAAATGCTAAGATTGTTAAGATAAAACAATGGATAGTAGAGAAATTAAAATCTTATTTTGAGAAAACACGGGTTTCGCTCGTAAACTTAGGCCTATGTAAATCTTTATGATTTAAAAAATTTAAAAACTTAGATTAATAAGTTGTTTCTTAATAAGTTTTTAAGATATTTTACTTTGAAAATTTTAAAAGTCCGCCATTTTGCAACCATATTAGAAATGTTTAAATTCATTTGCATTTGTGTCTTAACGCACTTAATAGTTGTGCCAAGTTTTAATTCCATACCTTTAATAATTTCAAAGACATGGATCAATTAAAAAATCACATACAGACAAACAGTTGAAAAACTGCTAGAGATAGGCAAAGGCGGTCATGCATGGTCCCGTCGCGAGACTTGGTCCCGTCACCCCGCCCGCCGGCCACCGCTATCAAACGATGTTTTGCGTTTGCATCCTTTTAGGCGCTACTATTACGTACAAATAAGAATCGCGTTCGTAGGTTTTTAAATCACAATTATTGAACATATTGCGCGGGTAATTAAACCGATATTTATATCTTTATTATATCATTTTTATTCAACCTAAACGTTTATGCAACTAACTTTTTAGCGGGCAAGGCCTCGCGGCGCGAGGCCCTCCTCAGCGCGAGGCCTGGAGCGGCCGCTCCACTCGCTCCACCCTAAGGACGGCACTGTTTATAGTAGGTATAGGCGCCTCAATGAACAAAAAACCAAGTCTGGTCAAATACATACAGGTATTTTTTCGCTGGCTCTTATACTATTAGTGAATGTAAACACAAAATTGTATCAAGCTCAGGCAATTTTTATTTTCCCCATACACCCCATGGGGGTGAGTGTAGGTTTGCCGCCATATGGGTTTTGTAAGCAAGTATGTTAAACCTTATCTAGATGATGTAATACCAAATTTGATAAAATTATGTCAATAAATAAGCAAGATATAGGGTAGTCTTGATTTCCCATAAGAATAACATTGAAAACACATTTTTGAATTTTTCCCGTAACCATAGTTATGCTATGATAAAAATTCAAAACACCAAATTGTTTGTTTTTTAAGCTCTTTTAAATGGCCTTAGTTAAAATTGATGATTTTTATAAATTAAGGTACAAAAATGTCAAAAACCCATTTTTGACCCCTTTGAAACCCCATAAAACCCCGTTCTTATAACCCGACAATGCTCATACTTATTTATTTTTTAAATAAATTAAATAAGCTTATTTGTTTTAAATAAATTAAAACTTATGAAAAAAGACCTGGTCTTACACCTCCATACCAAATTTCATCAAAATCGGAGATCCCCCTTCAAAAGTTATCAGTGCCACGGACACACACACTCTCACACACACACACACACACACACACACACACACACACACACACACACACACACACACACACACACACACACACACACACACACACACACACACACACACACACACATATATATATATGAATGACTGAACAAATGGTGTTTTTGGCTTCTGGGTACCTCAAAATGAAAAAGTAAAGTGGTCCCGGGCTTAGGTCTTACCATGGCTAGAGTATACTACCGTAATATTCCCTATAGAGAAATTCCCTAAAAGAGACAGTCTGGTGGTGGAAAGAATTACGGATATTGTCGCAAAGTACAGATCTTAAAGAACAATTAGGTAGGGCATAGGGGACCTTTGGAAAGCAGGCCTACTTAGGGAAAGTAGTTTAATTTAGGGCAGAAGAAGTCTTTATATTGAACATATACCGAGTTTATGTTCAATATAAAATGTACGTCAAGGGTAAATATTAGCTGATTTGTATACATTTGATAGTACACATTCTTTTTATTGAATTTCCCATAGGGAATAAGCTATTACCGTAGCTTGGTACTGACATGGTAAGACCTAAGCTCAGGACCATGTTACTTTTTCGTTTTGAGGTGCCCAGAAACCAAAAATAATAGTCATTAAAATTTTTATATATATGTGTCCCTAGACACAATAACTTGTAAAAATGGTCCGATCGACACCAAATTTGGTAGAGATGTGTAATCCTACGTTACTTCGGATGAGTTCGTAAACCAGACATATCGACCTACCGGAAGGGGTAGTTTTGGGGGGTATTGTACCCAAAAAATGGGTTTATTGCATTTTTCATATGTAATTTTTAAAAATTTCAAATTTATATTTTGACCATTGGATTTAGCTAAAAAAAAAAAAAACAAAAAAAACAATTTAGTACTTTGAATCTTTGCTCTATCTCCATTGGTTACCGAGATATTCAAAATTCTAAAGACAGTACATTGTATTTTGGGGCTCCAATGTTAATCTTATGGAGAATAAGGATGTGTTAATGCCACTTGTTAACAAATATTTTGGTATGAAACTTGGTATTCAGCTTCATTGAGTTGAGATCCATCCATTTATGATAAAAAAAATCTTTTTTTGTGCTTATCATGGCAGCAAACCTGCATACTCTTTTCCCATGTTAATCATATGAAGCAAACTCCTTTAGCAATGGACAGATTCATTCATTCATTCATTCGATGGGGCGGACCTAATCCCAAGGCGCATCAGCCGCAAGGGCTTTTTGCGCTCCCCGTATGTATTTCAGAGCTCATCCAAGTCTAGGAACCCGATGAACTTCTGCAACCTGCAGACTAGCTCCTCTTGAGGAAGGAAAGAGCCCCTCCGCAGTCCTCCGAGGGCCCTCTCTCTAGCCTCTTCCAGCTCCATGCAGTCGAACAGCAAGTGATCTGCAGTCTCTTCTGACTGCCCACACTTCCTACATACCGGATCCCCATTGAAGAGACCCATGCGGTTCAGGTGCTTCCTCAAAGAACAATGTCCTGTTAAGAGCCCTGTTACTTGCCTTATTTGCCTCCTTTCTAGCTGCAGAATATTAGAGGCAATTTTCTGAGATGGAGAGTGAAGCGTTAGCTTACTTACCCTCAGTTGTGGTATTCTAGACCAGACCTTACGATGCTCCTCCCTCGCCCATGACGTGACCGCTTGACACGCATACTTACGAGAGACAGCACAGAACGGCTCTGGGCCAGTGAATGCTGAGGACGAAGCTACGTTGGCCAGGGCGTCCGCAGCCTCATTCCCGGGGATCCCCGTGTGACCAGGGACCCAACAAAGCGTCACGCTGTTGCATCTGCCCAACACAGATACCATGGTGAAGCAGTCCCAGACGATCTTTGACCTGAACTCATAAGAGTCCAGAGCCCTTAGAGCTGCCTGGCTATCTGAAAAAATGGAGATGCTCCTGCCCCTGATGCCTTGCACCAGGTTCAATCTGGCGCACTCCATTATTGCGACAACCTCCGCCTGGAACACCGTTGGGTGCATCCCCATAGGAATATTAATGCCTACCCCCGCTTGCACCCCATGTACTCCGGCTCCTGTTCCTCCTCTTACCTTGGACCCGTCAGTGAACCATTCCAGGTCCGCGGGTTGAAGAGGGTTTCCCCCGGATAGTCCTCTCTTGCTGGTAGGAGGACTCTGAAAGACTTACCGAAGGTGTATTTGACTGATATGTGGTCAGAGGGCATGTCTAGCCCGCCCCCCTGAACCGACAGAATGATCCGAGAGTGACCCCGGTGTTCTCCAGTGTCCATCCAAAGATTTTCACATTTGAGTCGGTGAGCAGCTTTCCTTGCCGTGGTCTTGACGAAAAGATCAATCGGCAGCAATGGACAGATATTGATGAAACTTAGTATATGGCTTCATATGGTCGAAATATATATATATATATATATATATATATATATATAGATATATATATATATATATATATATATAGATATATATATATATATTTTTTTTTTTTTTTTTAAGCTATAAACCTACTTTTAGTGTTCCCCATGGCAGCATACCTGCATACTCTTTCCCTATATTTTTATCATAAGGAGAATAGACATTTATTTCCCTAATTATGGGCATGTGATGATATTTGGTTTACAGGTTTATCTGGCCAAAATTAATATTACTAATCTGGAAATTCGCTGAGTACGCAGGTCTGCTGCGACAGGGGGTTTTATTGTTCTACTCTCTTCATTTTACGTTCATTATATTAATAAAAAGAGCCATAAGTAAAAGAAAATAACGATGGAAATATATGATACAATTTAACTAGGAGTACGCTTATTCTGCGCGTATGGGGATGAACGGATAGTAAAACTAAATTTAAGAATAAAAATATCCCCGTCGCAGCAGAAATGCGTACTCAGCAAATTGGTATTTTTATTTTCCCCATTTAAACAAAGCAAGAAATAGTTTCCGTAATACTTACTGTATGTCTAAAAACAATTAACTCCAGCACCGTTTAACACAGCCTTAAGCATCGTTATTTTCAGCCCACAATGCATTTCTTAAGTACAATTAAATTAAATCTCATTACTTCATTACTTAACAAAATAACTTCAGAAACGAACTTGACCTTCCAAATTATGCCTAAAATCTGCTGTGAAAGTTTGAAGTCGATCCGAGGCTTCTTGCAAACGTAATCGTCGGTCAATGAAATCGGGATTTGTCACTACAGTAAGGTTGTTAACAGTCATCATGCATGAGGATTTCACTCCTCTTCGATCCGTTCATCCAATAAGAACAATCGTATAAAAGCTATCATTCATAAGCACATCCATAAGCACATCCTCTCTCATCACCTAACCTACTTAAGTTCAGCTCAGTTTTCAGAGTTATTGATACATCGGTAAAAATCATTGTTAGCACTGTAAATCCAGCTGGATGATAACAAAATCGATTGCAGCGACTTTGGCGTCGCGTACACGAACCTCCCAAATTATGGTACCAAACAAAATGCATTGGATGATGGGTCTACATTAGTCAATGCTAAAACTAGTAAAACTCCAAACTATATGGGAATAAATATGTTCAATATTTTACAAAAATAACTTGAAAGAAATAAACAAATTTTCCCACCTTCAAAAAACAACTAAAACAGTATTTACTAAATCGACCATCTATTCATATATCTATCTATATATATAATACGTGATGCCCTTTTTTGTTAACCACTACTCCTCCCTTATTTCTGGACCAATTTTAAAGTTTGAGGTGTCAAAAGAATGGTCTCAGTTGGTAGTTTTGCAATAAGGTTTTAGATTTTTGATATTTGAATTCTGAAACCCACGAGAAGCCTTCAAAGTTAATTTTTTGGTCCATAAGATTAACATGGGTAATAATTTAATTATATTGAATTGCTAAATAAAACAGCTGTTGTTAGTTAAACAAACACATATGTTAAAAACTGAATAGAAGCAAATGAAACTGGTACTAAAATATCAACACAATTTCATTCTTTAATACGAGGAGTGTATAATCTGAGGTTTTAACCTTTTCTCAAAATAAATGTAGCAGGTAGTTTTTGCTTGAAAGTTTTATCTACGCGTATTTGGGTACAAAAATAAGTTTTGTAACTTAACCCTAGAAAATTCATTTTTGTTTACGAAAGCAATTTTGGAAATTGCAATTTTTGACATGGGTCTTATTGGTTGTGCGACTGGTATTGAAAAAATAATGAAAGGTAACAAATATTTAAATAGAATACTAAATTTGTGTGCATGGGTTTTCAAACTTCTGTAAACTATAAGGAAAAGGGGATAGTTAATTGTAAGTGTAATAGCTTTTTTATTTACTATTATAGCATAAACATGTTTTATGCAGAACGCTACACACATTAAAAACCTGTGTAAAAGACAACATTTAAAAGTTTTTATACCTCCAGTATAGAAAACAAGCTTAATACAAAAATGGTTTTTATAAAGAGAAATTAAAAAAAGCCACTAAAAACAAAATGGACCACACCAACAAAGATGTAGATTCTCTTAATTTTTGTTAGACATGTATAGTAATGTGGACTCATTCATGTACTACCTCATACAGTAGTACTTACAAAAAACAGCCGCAGTGAGTGTTGCATAACAGGACCGGGGAGTAATGAAATGTTGATTTTTATTCTGTTGCCATTCAAGTTTTATGTTTGATGAACTATGTGGATCCAACATCTATGAATTTATTCTAAATTTTATATGAGGGGTTTAAACAAAGACCCTGAGACATATCGGCAAAAGAACAACTACTTAATCTTAGCTAATTTATATCTAAAAGAACGAGCACCACATCTCTAACACTATCACATGGGAAATTGAAGGATTGGTAATGAAGATCAATCGATTAAACACCAATAATGTTCTATCTGATTTTCACTATAGTGAAATTTTTTCAACGGTAAAGTATTACCATGGAGCAAATTTTGATAACCAGGCACCCTAATAAATGCAGCGCATTGCGCTGCACAGGCCCCCTAGTACTTATAAAATTCTCTGAATTTCTTTAAGAACATACGGTAAATATGCTCTACCACATTCGTCACTCATAACACATATACACATACACAAACACAACTGAAGAAAAAGCTGGAGGAAAGAGAATCAATATGATAATTTTCCAGTTTACAAGGACTGCGGTGGAGACATCGATAAATGTTAAAGGGTCTATTTACTTACCGAATTAACCCCAACTAGTGGTGGGGGTAACGGCTCGTTTTTGCAGCACGGGGTTATTTGAAAAAGTTTTTGTCCTATAAAGTTGGTTTGCTCTCAAACAGTGACAGGTTGTGAAAAATAGCAATTCCTATTGTTTCTAGGTCTTGTATTATAGTTGTGAGGAGGATTCTAAGAGAGATGGTTTGATTTCCTAACATACTTGATTACCACAAAGAATGATGGAGTAGTTCAACTTTCTGAATCTCTAGACGTTGAAACAAGCCTTAAGCCTAGCCTTGTGAACGAGAATATCTTGATTTAACCAAGGGCATATTTTTGCCTTACGGCTTGGTTTTAGCGAATTTCCTTTAGAAATAAGCTATTACCGTCGTTTTCATGGGAGCTGCCGTTTGTATCGATGTAGGGACACCTCTGCGATTACATAATTATATATATTATATTGTGGCTTTTTATGTGTACTTTCTGGATACGTAGTGATTATTTGTCGGAAACACATTTAAAACTGCACAAATAACGATTTACTAAAAAATTTAACATGGGCTTATATGGGAAATAGAATTTTCAAATTTGAGTGTTTGTGAACACGATAACTAGTGCAAAAATCGTCTGATCATCATGAAATTTGGTACAGGCATGTAAAGTTAGATTCTCTTGGATGAGTTCGTTAACCAGTAAGATCGGCCCAACTTCAGTAGGGAAAGTGGGGGATTTTACCCCTAAAAAGTGGGTTTTTTTCCACTTTTCACATAGATATTTTTATTTGATTACCTTTTAGTGTACACCATTAGATTCAGCTCGAAAAAACAAACAATTTGGTATGTTTCATTTTTGCTCTACGTCCATTGGTTACCGAGATATTAGCGAATTTCCTTTAGAAATAAGCTACAGTATTACCGTCGTTTTCATGGGAGCTGCCGTTTGTATCGATGTAGGGACACCTCTGCGATTACATAATTATATATATTATATTGTGGCTTTTTATGTGTACTTTCTGGATACGTAGTGATTATTTGTCGGAAACACATTTAAAACTGCACAAATAACGATTTACTAAAAGATTTAACATGGGCTTATATGGGAAATAGAATTTTCAATTTTGAGTGTTTGTGAACACGATAACTAGTGCAAAAAATCGTCTGATCATCATGAAATTTGGTACAGGCATGTAAAGTTAGATTCTCTTGGATGAGTTCGTTAACCAGTAAGATCGGTATCTAAAAAAATGTCTGATCATCATGAAATTTGATATCACACTTATGTAAAGACTTATAGTGTGTGTTTAAATGTGTTATGTACACTTATGTAAAGATTGCCATTGGAAATTCGCTAAGTACGCAGGTCTGCTGCGACGGGGGTATTTTTTTTACTTGAAGATACCGGGGCAGGAAATTAAAAAAAGATAGCCTAGTTGATTATCATGAAATTTTCAAATTTTTTGTTTGTGTCGGAAGAGCTATAAACATCAGCCCAGGTCTCGAGCCTTAGCCTGGTTTTGAGCTCATCCAGGCTCAAAATGGTTAGGTTTCATTAAATTAAATGGTTTCAGGTTGCGGTGTCTACTTTTATGAGTTTCGGAATTCTGAAGTGTTTCGTTACGAAGAACAATGATTTGAGCGGTGTGATCTGAGATGAACAGAACTCTATGAGGGATTTATGGATTGTCTGAACACATTGACTAGAAAGTTATCAATACAGCTCTCTGAGTTTTGAGAAATTCTGGTGGGTTCGTGAAAAATGGGTGCGAGTCCATAGCTCACAAGTAAATTTTGTAAAGCATTTGAGCAACTCATAAAACGTTTTATCAACTCATAAACGTTTTAGAAACATGTAACCTTCTCTGCAAATCTCAGTTTGGATACCAAAAGAAAATAATCAACCAAACAAGCCTTGATTAGCTTCATCAATAAGAATAAGAATAAGAAAATGTTTATTGTTTTTAAACAATTACAGAAATTGTAATCGACATTGTCAAATATATTATACTAAAATATAATAATACAATCAACATCTTAACTTAAAACAAATAGGTGGCATTCGTTCATGAAGTTAATGGGAGACACAGATAAACTATTTATTTGACTCCAATGGCAGATCATGGATGTATATCTAAGGGTGTAAACAATTTGTCATATTCATTTATATCATACAATGCCTTTGTTATAAGCCAGTTCTGTGTAACAATTTTGAATTTCTCTTGGGGCAAAGTTTTAACACTCTCTGGTAGCATATTAAAATACTTTAAACTTAGTTGGGGGAAAGGTTTTTTGAGATTTAGTTAATCGTACATGGGGAATATTTAATTTTGTCTTATTTCTAGTATTATACAAGTGGATATTATCTCTAGTGCTTAAATTCCTTAAATTATCTTTAGCATAAAGCAAACAGTGAAATATATATATATATATATATATATATATATATATATATATATATATATATATATATATTTATGTAGACAGTTACTACTGTCTGTTATCTTTTGTACATGAGTGCAACTTCCAGTGGGAAGAAAGTGTAATTTATTTTAATAAATTATTTATATATATATATATATATATATATATATATATATATATATATATATACTTATTAAGTTCACTTCCTGCAAACAACACTTTGTGCAACTATCATGGTTAACAGTCCCTAGTATATATATATATATATATATATATATATATATATAAAATAATAGTTTACCAGTAATATCACTCAATTCTTCTCAGCAAACTAAAAGCACTAGGTATTTCAGGCCAAGTTTTCAGCTGGTTTCAATGGTCCTATCCCACCAACAGATCACAAAGGACAATTGTTAATCACACTGATGCCTCAAACAGCAACAAGACCATTTTTTCACAGCTAGCTTTTAATCCGACAGGCGTACCACAAGGATCTGTACTGGGCCCAGTTCTGTTCATTTTTTATGACAACGCATTAACAATTTACGCTGACGACACCGACACCTCTCTTTTCACAAAACACAACAACATAGATCATCTTGAGCAAGACACCCACCTTCAAATAAACAGTCTCTCTCAGTTTTTTCCCAATATCAATCTCAATATCAACCCCACAAAAACTAATTTCATTCTTTTTTCAACTGAGCAAAAACGTAGAAGGTTAGAACATTCTCCATCTGTTTTTTATTGGCGATGAGAATATTGAGTGTTCTCAAACGGCAGACTATCTAGGAGTGCGGTTGGATGGTGATCTCTCTTAAGATGCACACATAGATAAGCTCTCAACTGTATTGTCAAATAACACCTTTGTACTCAGAAACTTGGCTTCTCTCACAATATCAACCTGTCTAGGATTGTTTATTTTAGTTTAATAGAAAGTAATATTAGTTACTCAATCATACTCTGGGGATTTTCCAGTAAACATAACCTAAAGGATATTTGTCATAAAAAAAGCCATCTGCAGTATATTAAGATTGAAACCAACTAGTTCATGTCTTCCACATTTTAAGAACTTACAAATTCTGACTGTTCCTTCCTTATTTATGTACGAAGCAATAAAATATGTTGTAGATAATAAGTTGTTTCCAACTCATACTCATTCATACATCACAAGAAATCGGCTCATAAATCATGCTGTACAACATAGACTAAAACTGTATGAGGAAAAACATGAATTTGTAGGTCTAAAACTATTTACAAAACTGCCAGACAATTTGAAAGAAATAGTATGTAAACCAGCCAAGTTTAAAATTCATTTAAAACAGTATCTCATAGAAGAGTGTTTTTATGAAATTCCTGATTATCTTCTCTGAATTATACCATATCCCATTACCAACCCAACTCAAACCTTCTTTCCTTCATTACACAATCTTCATTGACAACTCCGCAAGAAGAGGAAGTAGAAGATGGGAAATGACTGATCTCATGCCCTATGAAGAGGGTCTACGAGACTACACCTGAGGTAACAGGTAACAGGAGTCGTCTCTAGTGGAATGGGATGTTTAAATCACCACCCAGGACAACTTGGTCAGCTGACCGTGAGATTGAATAGAAGTAGTCACTGAATTGATCCAGAGAGATGTCCAGGTCACCCTGTGGGCTACGATAAATTGTGGCCACAATGACCTTTTCACCACAAATTTCAAGCTGAATTTCTGTGGCTTCAAAGTCCTTTTCGATGGTCATGTTGGAGCCAACCAGCCAACCCTCAAGGGCTTAACCCCTCGAGGTTTACTATTCCTATGAACGAAGATGCCAACCCCACCTATAATCATAGGCTAGATTTTCTGTGATAATGTGTGATAAGATCATAACCTTCCAGGGCGAATTGGTCAGCCTGAGATAGAGTTAGACCAAGCTCAGACATTAAGAAGACGTCAGGCAGGAGTCTCTTCATAAAGCAAATAATCTATGGTCTCTCTTTTTTACTTATTTTATCGACATTGAGATGCAAAATCTTGATATTATTTTTGTTATTAAAAAAAGAATTTCTGGTGTGCTTAGTTCTACCTAGCCTTAATATTTCTACCTAGTTATTTGAGCTGACACTATATAAACAAGTTAGTATACTCATTGACACAATTCATGTATACAAATGTATGCTTTGATGAATAAAGGATATTTGAATTGAATTGAATTGAATAGTACGATTCACGAAAATAGTCCGATGAGAGTCGAAACATTGTTGCCAAATTTATTCTGAAACACATTTTTATACTTTATTACACATGGTAAACATAGCAAAAAATGGCAACATAGCAGGGCAAGAGGGGGTGAGGGGGGACACAGCTGTTAAAATTTCCATCGGACTATTTTCGTGAATCTTACTATAAGTTGCTATTAGGTCACAAACCATCTCTTTCCCCTCATCCGTCAGATGAAGGCCATGCTTAGTGAACCCCGTTCTAAATCAGTCCATTTAGAGAAATAAAACCCCATTTCAGTTCAACACATTTACTATAGTCTTTGGTTAAGTAGATCTACTCTATGGTTCAAAGAAGGTTTGTCATGACGACGAGGTACCTCAACTAAAATTACATTATCACTCTTAGGACGCTGTCTGAACTCTGTTATTTTATCGATTACGTGATCAAAGTTACCATCTTCAGTGTCAATTGAGCCACCCTGTAGCACCAGCCAGTCCCTCTCCCCTTATCGACACCATCACCATGTTAATTGGGTAGCAACCTATAAAAGTTCATCAAGTGGAGCTCCTGGAAGAACAGATGTTGTGACATCAAAATCCTTACCTAGTTATGAAGACAATTTGGAACCGCTTGTTCTCTCCTGGCTGTCCGAGATGAGGTTAACTTTGACACAATTTTTGCAAACCCTAGGCCTTGTCAGGGCTGGTGGGCTACCCTAACTTTGGGCGCAGGACGCTCCAATGGAAGGTTCAGGTGTAGACCCTCTGTCAGTCACTTGTTGGGAACATATATTAGTGGCGTCACTCCCGATGGCACACCACTGCACCTCTCCATTAAAAATGGCGCGTCATTTAGGACCTTGAAGCCAGTAAAAGTGGCGCCACTGCTACATGCTAGTGTAAACCTAGCTTAAAACACAAATATTATGTTTAATTGAAGTCTTACATTTAACACTAAAAAAAAATTTAACAAGCAAAAAAAATTGCTAAAGAAAATTCATTGTTCATTGCCCATTACTGGGTCAGCATTGACCACCCGCAAGTGCCGGGGTGTGGTTGAGCAGCGAATATTGCTCGCCATCTTAATTATTTACGTACCCAAAGACAAGAACGTTTAAGTATTATATCTAACTTGGTTGTATGCCTATGGTCCTTGTAGTATCTACTATAAGAACCAAAGGCATAGAACCAAGATAAATAGAATAGAGCAGGTTTTACGGTATCCGTTAACACAGGATAGGTCCGCCTTTAACCTTCGCTGGGATGGTGCCTAGCAAAGGAATGATGCACATAACATGGGTCAGTACTGGTGGGTGAGTGATGCGTTCGCCATAAGTCAGTATGGACCCAGCCCCAGCGAACCTATTACATCCTTTTGTGCTGATAAAATGAGCGATATCTGACACTTTCGGAACTCCCAATTAAATTTGAGTTTAAAATACATTCAGTTTTAAAGACATATACAAGTCTAATCGCACAGTAATTCCTAAGGTCAATTCTATAGAGACGGTAAATTCCGCAGTATAAGGTGATACTTTTAATACACTCGTATAGAAGGCCCCATTTAAAGTCCATTGTTGGGTAAACTATCAGCAGATTGATGCGTTAAAAATACCAATATAAAATAGACCCCTACCTACAAGTTGTGCACAAGTTGAGGAAGCAAAAATAAAAGATATTGAAAGAAAGCAGAAAACGTAATTATCATAAGTTAAAAATAAATATATTTATCTTAACAGTACCAATACAAGAGCTATCATCATAACAATCGTCATTTATTGCTTTTGGTCCCAAATGTATACTGTACTTGATATTTATTTGGTGTTTGGCAATTTTTATATTTGTTCCGTGACTCCTTCAAAAATTTCATCTTGGTCAGAGGCTATTGCAGAAATGTTGAAGAAAGCTGCATGTAACGTTGTAAAAAACAGTGATGCTCCTAAAAAAAAATAATATGGTAAAATTTTATGAATATGATGAATAAAATTGACTAAAGCATAAATCCTCTTAACCAACCTTTCTTTAACTGATCATGACATTTACCGTCCTCTTCTTGGGCCTTCTGTTTGTGCATGAAATTACAGATGATGTTCTGATATCACAATTTATTCAAAATGGCTATTGCTGACAGTCTATCATAACCTTATTATCCATCTTAAACTTCATGGCTGAGCTTCAGTGCTGAGCTTCAGTGATTTGTTTCTGAGGATGCTTACTGATAAAGACACATAAAATTATCTTATTATTTTAAGATAATAAGCGTTTTAAATGATTTTAAGTAGTGCCAGTTTTGGCACTACTTAAAAGATATAACTTTTTATTTTAATACCCAAAACTTTGGGTTTTAAGAGTGCAAAACTTATTGCACTCTTATAGTACATTTATAGCAAACAACTATAAATGTATGAATAGTTCAATATTCCTATTTTGCATTGAGAATAATATATAACAATTTTCACTCCCACAGTTACCATAATGCGTACCTTAAAAATAACAAGTAACAAATACAGCACCATTGCCAAATTCATTCTTAGATTAACAAGACTCCCACACGTTACCTCTGAACCAAACCCCTCCCTAGACTACAACAAAACCAGACCAACAGGAGCTATTCTACAGTATTACAACACATCAAACCCTAAAATTTAACAGACCCCCTACACATTCAAATCAAAACCAAACTTAGTTTGTTTATTAAAATGATCATTGATGGTGGTAAACTGCCTCTACAGATCCAAATTCTTGCTTGTAACACTTGTTTCAGCATAGGCTATCCTCAGCTTTGACACCAGCTGATGATGGCTGTATGGCTGATTTCTAAAATAACACTCTTCATTCATTACATAGCACATATAGTTCAATGCAACCTTCCTCAAGAAATAAGAAACAGCCAACAGTGTGACAGTGTCGCGGTTTTCAAGAGGGGGTTGGGTCGTTGGCTGCTCGGCCTCAGCGATGATGCGGCTGAGGCACTAATCAAATCTCAGTATCGTTAGATTTGAATTTGATATATTATGGATTTTCCCGTGACTTCTGATACTCTGGTGAAACTAAACCTAAAATAAAATTAAATATTAAGCTGTCTTATGTTATCAAATAAGTATTCCAATTTCAATTAAGTGACCAGCGATTATACATCCAGGACTCTTCCTCGCACACAGACCTATAGTCTTGCGAGGAATATATTTCCATTAATTGATTTTATGTATAAATGTCAATGTAAATTTATTGGAATAAACGATCTGAATCTGAATCTGAATAATATGTGTACAAATCAAAATCCTATACTATAATACAAGCACAATCTGAAGGGATGTGTGTACTACGATCCCGAAATCTAGCAGGTAGATTTTGATTAAATATTGCATTTAAGAGTGTTTTGGCCCAAAAACAAATTAAGAAACAGCCTCAATCCCAGAAAAATCTAATTTGGTCTAAATTTAAGTTTTAAATCGTAATTTTTGACATTGGTTTTATTGGTTGCTATTATGGTAGGCCTAACAAAAAAACAACGAACGGTATACAAAAATAAGGGAACATTAATGTTAAGCAGTCTTTTTTCAACGGCTCTTTACTGTGAAGAGGTATAGTTGGTTGTTGGAAATTTAATAGCTTTATTACCATGACACTATATCAAAAGTTAATTAAAACCAACGAGCATGGATCGGTTAACCTGGTACTTTGTTTTAAAGCAACCGAATATTTGTCAAATGCCCATCCCTAGCTACACAAGTATCTCACATTTACTTTCAGCCTCATGCAGGGGATGAAAGAAAAGTCACATGCTTAAGATTGAGCATGAGATTATACTCAAGTTTTATTTCTGGGAATAAAAATCAAAATTACAAAATGAAATTTGAAACAGGTCAACAGTGCTTGGTGCTAGTACAACATTTTTGCATCTGAATAATTTATATAGTCACTCTTCAAGTTTTGGGCACCAAAGTTGTTCGATTTCCAGTTTATCATTAGAATTAAACTGTAACTTAACTAACTTGTTAAGTACAATTTTTTAATTCCCCACAAAAAATAAACAAAAGAAAACAGAAGATAAAATTATTGTATCAAAAGTACAAGGTAAATTTGCAACTACAATATATCTATGAAAAATTTTCAAGTGGAGTTCATTGGTAAATGCATTATAAGACTAATTATGTACAGCATTGACAATACACCTGTAGATAGAACAGGCTGACATTTTCTGACATCTGTTAGTGTTTTGTTTCAAGGCCACTAATGGCATCAAAGTTTTAAATAATTCACCACTAACTCTTTAAGTTGTGGTACTTGATTGAATGGGAAAGCCATTCCACCTAACTGAAATCAGAAATATTTATTCACTATTGATCATCTTAAATGAAATAGGCTTAGTCAGACAACAGGTACAAAAGCAGGTGAAAAATCTATATTAACTCTAGAGCATAAAAATTCATTAATATTATAAAAAGGGTTTTCTAATAGCCAGCTGTAAAATCTAGTCTTTAAAATAGCTACAGGTGCAGTTCTAGCAGTCAGTGGAAGCTTATTAAAAATTTTTACATTGTTCACTTTATGAGAGTTAGCTCATTCAAAGTAACCAAATAAAACCAGGATAGTAGCTATAATTTTCTCCTTAAGAACACCTTACCCTTGACTTTTCTGATTAAAAACAAATACATAAAACGAAAATTTTGCAAACTGCTTTATAAAACTTTATTACTATATTATTCTTAAAAAAAGTTTTGAGTAATATTTATTTTATAATTATCAATCTATCTATAGAAAAAATCCAATTGTTCCAATTAAAATGAAACTTATGTTTAGCAATTTTTATTTTCTTTGCATCAATATATTTACTTTAGTCCCAAATTTCATATATGCAAATTTCATAGAGAAAAAAATAAATACTCACCTAGAACCCAGAACATGGCTGAACCAGCTCCAACAAGAATGTATATGGGAATGGAGCATCCGGCGACCAACGCGTACTGCTGCTCCAGGGACAGGGTGTGACCGAATAGCACCATAGGCTGCTGGGCATTCCGTCTGCTGAGCGAGTAGCATGCACACAGACTAGCGCAAACGGCTAGCAGCAGCAGTGGCGTCGTTATACTGCAGCAAACATTAAGAGTATAAGTTCAAGGCTACTGCTGCTCCAGGGACAGGGTGTGACCGAATAGCACCATAGGCTGCTGGGCATTTCGTCTGCTGAGCGAGTAGCAAGCACACAGACTGGCGCAAACAGCTAGCAGCAGCAGGGGAGTCGTTATACTGCAGCAAACATCAAGAGTGTAAGATCAAGGCTACTGCTGCTCCAGGGACAGGGTGTGACCGAATAGCACCATAGGCTACTGGGCATTCCGTCAGCTGAGCGAGTAGCATGCACACAGACTAGCGCAAACGGCTAGCAGCAGCAGTGGCGTCGTTATACTGCAGCAAACATCAAGAGTATGAGTTCAAGGCTACTTCTGCTCCAGGGACAGGGTGTGACCGAATAGCACCATAGGCTGCTGGGCATTTCGTCTGCTGAGCGAGTAGCAAGCACACAGACTGGCGCAAACGGCTAGCAACAGCAGTGGCGTCTTTATACTGCGGAAAACATCAAGAGTTTAAGTTCAAGGCTACTGCTGCTTGAGGGACAGGGTGTGACCAAATAGCACCATAGGCTGCTGGGCATTTCGTCTGCTGAGCGAGTAGCATGCACACAGACTGGCGCAAACGGCTAGCAGCAGCAGTGGGGTCGTTATACTGCAGCAAACATCAAGAGTATAAGTTTAAGGCTACTGCTGCTCCGGGGACAGGGTGACCTAATAGCACCATAGGCTGCTGGACATTGCTAGCTGGGTATTGCAGCTCGCCTGCTGAGTAAGTAGCAGTCACACACACACTGTTGCAGACGGCCAGAAGCAGCAATGGAGTCGTTATGCTGCGAAAACATGGAGGGTTATTAGAGACTGGCTCATCTCAACTTGTAGTAACAACAGAACATGTTTCCGAATTTTTTCTATGAAATTGCCAGCTTGCCAAAAATATGAAAAATGAGACAACAGTACTAAATTGAAACTTTAGATTAAACTCACTAGATAATCTAGGCCTCATAGCTTAGGTTTAGTAGTAATAACGATTTTTCATCTCAACATGTATTACAAATAAAATAATAAATGAAAATTCTTCTAATACAAGAGTAAAGATTTTTATTTTAATCACGGAAGAAAACTAACGGATTTTACCATAGCATTAAATATTAAGTAATACATTTAGATACTTACAGGCAGTACAGGGTGAGGATGAAAACAATAACAACGTAATTGCTGAGGAAATATGCAGCATTTTTTACAAGTCGTCTTGTAAGCAGTGGTATCCCAGCGGGGGCTTTGAAATGAGCTGTGTTGAAAAATGTTGACCAAGGTCGAAGATTCTGGTAGCACTGACTCAACCACGCACGAACACTCAACGTTTGGGGCAACTGAAACCCACTGAAAAACATATTTAAGCAAGACTTCTAGGAATGCTTCCTCATATCTTCATAAGTTATCTTATACTTATAAAAATTACAATATTTTTAAATATCAACTAAAAATGACTAGTGACTAACATTTAAAGCACAATTAATACAGATGTTTTACACATGTCCTATTTTGTAGCACTGCAGAAACAAGCCCGACACATAAACCAGCATTATGTGAGATACCCATGGCTCTGTGGATACAAACTACTTGGTCGCAAATTTTGTAACTTGTTGTGGTTATTTGACCTTGATTATGTCTCAACTTACCACGTTTTTTTCCAGTTAAGCCTAATTATAATTAATTTTGAATATTTTGATCACCAGATTTTGTACAATATCATACCAAAAGGTATGCTGTAGTGCCTCTTCAGTACTATCATACAAAGTAGGCTACTACATAAAAACTACCAGATTTGTGTTGATTGAAATCAAGTAATTTAATTGGAATATCACATGTAATTGCTAAAACTTTAAGTTTAATTGTTAATCAATCATAACCAACCAATCCAAATCCAATATTGTGACTATTAGTGTAGTAAAATTAAGCCAAAATATGGCTGGAAAATGAAAAAATTTTTGGACAGCCAATTTTTGCTGAAATGTGTTCTATGTCATCCCCTGACCTCCCTCAGAAAAGTCCCCTGAAATCCCCAGTGGGCAACATGCCTAAAAATGATGGGATGGCCCTCGTGGAGTCAGAAATAAGTCTTTCGCCGACTAATAGGTTTATGTATATCAAATTAAAGCTCTAAAGTAGTTTGCCGCAAACCCCATCCCAAAAGGTTGCTTGAGTCTAAAATGGCAGCCTGTCAAACTAAGAATAAAAATCAAATTTTAATCAAAACGCTTAAAAATGTAATAGTATTAGAAATACTTGACCTTTTGAGGTCCGGTTTGCGGCAAACGTTTGCTTGTACAATTACCTTGGCAAATACGGATAGTTTGACATATGCCCATCATATTACCCTTGAACCACCCTCTACATGGACGTCCCAAAGAGGGAGGTTTGAAAAATTTTTCTTAGTCCATAGCCATGCTATACATAATTTTAAAGGCCTTTATAAGGAGAGTACATAGCCAAAAACCAGACCTCAAAAGGTCAAATATGTCGGAAGTTATTGCATTTCAAAGTTTTGATAGAACTATTTTATTCTAAATTTTGAACGTCTGCCATTTTTCTCTCGACCGTTATATTCAGGTCGAGTTTACGGCATTGTGCTCTACATTTTAAGACCTTTAATTTGATATATATAAACCTTCTGGAACTTATTCAAATTTAGTATGCTTAATATCAAAATATATTTTAACTCCTTATAGGCCAACCACTCATTTTTGAAAGCCTGTGGGGCGTAGCCCTGGCGTCCGATGTGAATTAGAATGGGTTTCTGCTCATAGATATACAGGACTATATCTTTCCAACTATATGAGCAGATTTCTCCTACGATGCACACGAGCTGAGAAAAAAAGGGGGTAACAAAACATGCTTGCCTATTAATATATAGATAGATATTATAAAAATTATTATTTAACAACATGCATTTCAAATTTTTTATTCAGGCCGTCAATAATTTTTGTTTAGCTTATTTATTGAAACTGTTCCATCTAAGTTTATTTTTATTCCCAATGGAAACACTAAGAAACCATTATCTATATGCCAACAAAAATACCTACAAAGCTAGTCTTCCTAAATTTTTGTGATGATTAATCTTTTCTTTTGAAAACACTGTTTTCTATATCACTATAGGCAACAAAAACATACATACATATATAGCAGACACAATACCATAGCACAAAAAATGAATTTGACATAATAAAGACTTAAGATACTTTAAATATTTATAATCACTTTTCAAGACACCGACACTACCAGGGCATATTTTAAAGTGAATTAGAATGAAGGATGAATGATTTTTTTATTTTTAAAAAAACCTACACTGCCCGTCAGCATGGGCCAATAGGCCTGTGCAGTGATCTAAAGACAGCAAAGTACGGTCACGGCATTAAGTCACATAGGCTAGCTAGAGGTGACCGCTCATGTTTGTGTGTGTAATGTCGCCGCCCGGGATCAAACCGGGAACCGCTGGCTTGTGAGGCCAGAGCTCTACCACTGAGCTGCCGCTCCCGTAGGTGAGGACTGCTCACGATGTTGTGAGGGAATGGGTGTGATGCCTTGTGAAGCTTTCTTACTGTCTAATATCATCTGATTCTTTAGACAGGGTTATTAATTAATAGCCAAACAACCAATGGCACCTGTACAATACATTAAGGTACAGTTTTACGTTATATTCAGCCATTAATTAATGGGCGATCTTCAATCACAGTGTTTTCAAAATATGTCAGTGTACCAGTCAGCAATAATGTTTATCACACGCGGGTGACTGAAACATCTATAGAGTGGGCCTAACCCTGAGTTAGTTGTTGAAAATGTAATGTACGCTTCACCAGTGTATTAATTTTTGTGTCTCACGTCAAATTGTCAATTGTGTCAATTTGTCACGTCTTTCTTTATTTATTTTTTTCATGCTTCATTGTGATTGACCTTGGTACAGTAATTGTACTTATTCAGATGTAGGCTGCATAGGATTATAACAAAAGTACATGAAACATATTTAATGTAACTTTTTTGTATCAATTTGAATTCCTAAGCAAAATTAAATTGCCGTCAAAGAAAATTACTTTTCTAGTTTTTAATACTTTCTAGTTTTTTTTATTTAAGCAATACTAAGAAGATTATGCTGGTTATTAAAATAATAATAACCAATATTTAAATACAGTCCATTTATGGCCTCAGAATAAAAGTTTCATAAAAAATGCTGATTATAGGAAAAAATTTGACAAAAGCATATGAAACAGGCACATTATTAGATAACAGTAATCTGATAATGTGTCTGCCTCATAAGATGTGTAATTTTCTTCTATGATCAGCATTTCTGAGTAATTATAGTAATTTCATGAGTTATTAATGAAATTAGTAAAATTAAGATTAGCCAAGGCCATAACCAGAAGATATGAAATTTACTAGGCCTATCAAGAGTATTAAAAATTAAGAACACTGATATACACCAAGAATATTATTTCCATAAATGAGGGCTCTCCCTCATTCTAGAAGTCCAATTGGCTTATTCAACGGCATGTGACTTTCAATCCTTAGGTGTTGTTTAGTCAATTTTAACTCTCAATTTGTTCCTCAAGCGTCATCTGGCAAAAATAGGTTTGATTAAGTGGAATATAGCAAAAAAAAAAAAAGCACAGAAAACAAAAATACCACACCCAAGTAAAAAATATGTACATATTTATCACATAGGCCTACAGTAAAAAAAAAAAATAATAATAAATAAACAAATAAATAAATAAAATAAAATATAAAATAAATCACATAACTTATGCAATGCATGAAACTATCTAATACACTATTTATTTTTTACTTTGGTTGATTAATTTGTGACTGTGAAAAATTAACAGATGATTATAAAACTTCACAAATCCTATTAATGAAACTTTAAAATAACATATCTTGAGATATGCTTGGGAGTAAATTTTTCTGGGTAGGGTACTTTTTAAAAAGTCCTTACACCGTTGAAAGGACCGTTGAACCGTTGAAGTCGTTGTCTACCAATCATCACGTATACGTGATGAAATGTTAAAAAAAAAACCCTTTAAATAGACCAGCGTCACGTATATCAGCTCTAGCTGATTACAGCAGATTGACGATACATATAAGGGACTCTCAGGTAAAATCCAGTGGACAGACGGCACATATATGAGACGCAGTCACAGTTCAGTTAAATGACTCGCCACGCTCATTTGGTTCACTTAATAAATCTAAAGCCTGTTTATTGGTCTATAGGCATGTGTGAAACGGATGCGTGTCGCTTAGTATCTGGGTATGACCTAATTTTTTTTTACACATTTTAAAAGTTGGCTATCCTTTCTGCTCACATGTTGCTTTAAGTATTTGTTTACTACTCATTCCACGTTTTTTATTGTGTGACACATTGTCCTGTACATTTTAGTATTTTTACTGTCGTAAAACTATTTTTCATTTGTTTCCCAGTCATCCAACTCATGTCAGGTATGTGAGACAGTCGGCCCATTGCAAACATAGAATAAAATATTACTATAGACAGATGTCACAAATATGTGATGCAATAAAAATGCTAATATAGCACTGAAATAATATTTTATTGCAACTTTTATAAGTAAATATCTATATTAGGCTACACTTCAAATAATATAAAAATACCGGAAAAAGAGTTTCGGTCTCAGGGTTACTGTTGGTCACAATGACTGTAGTGAGAGTTTTGAGTACTAAACTCGGTCTGCTGGGAACTCCCAGCGATCCAAATTCCCGACTGTCGGTAGCCAAGGTGTTAATTTACAGTTAAAACCATATCTCAAAATATAATCTAAAATAAAAATTGGAAATTCGGCTAATGTTACCATATTTTATAAAAAGTTGTAATAGGCCTAGTTTTATTTAATTACAAACTTTTGGTAGTACACCCCCTCAGTATTCATAGGTTTTTTTTTAAATCAGGATTATGACATTCTTTCTGATGGTTACAAAATTTAATTTGATATATTTTAACCTAAGTTATGTTTTTTGGAGATTGATAATTTTTTAGCACATCAAAGCACATCTCACCACGTTGTGCGTGTGACGTGCTTGTAAGTCTACAAGATGAAAAAATTTGAAATAATAAAAATTTTACCAAGTGGGCACATTGTAATAAGGATGTCCTGTTTACTTTTCTTGTAAACAATTTTTAATAAAAAATTAATATTTAGGTAATGAAGCAAATATGTTTTCTGAAATTAAAAGTAGAAAAATCCGCTAACTTCATCTCTACAGAATGGTTTCCCTCATAAACAGGTGTAATGAGGTTTACAACTTAACAAATCGAAAGAGGTTTTTACAACGTAACAAGAGCAGAAAGGTCCCAAAACATTTCCTCGATTTTAAACTAAAGAAAAATCTGAATTTTATTGAAAAATGTCTTTGGAATGGGCGGGTTTACAGAAGAGTTAGGTATGGAGGAGTGGTACTCAACATTATGCCTTACATTTTAACTGACAAGTATCATTCTTATTCTTTTGCTCAAAATGTTGATATTTTATTTTTGATGACAGTTTATAGTAAACAATGAAGACAATTTAACAAAAAAGATGGGGAAAACTTAAGTGTATTTTCAAGCTCAGGAACCCCCCTTCCAACAAAATTAATCACCCTGGTTTGCAAACTACCTTTAAGGACAATTGGCTTCGTTTTCAAACAAAGAATTTTCTTAGCTTCTCTGCAGAAGAAAATCTGCAGGTAGATTAATGCAGGTAGGTTAATCCTTAAACCTTGAGATGGCAAAATGTGTCTTTCAATCAGCCATTACACATCGCCCAACAACTCTCCCCTAAGCAGCTCAAACGAGTTGGCACAAACGACTCACCCAGCTTCTCCCTCGGGATCGGGAGTTGGAGACTCAAGACTCTTCCACAGTTTCAAAAACTGTGCTT
The DNA here is from genome assembly GCA_030545055.2 of Neoaliturus tenellus. Classification (NCBI taxonomy): domain Eukaryota; kingdom Metazoa; phylum Arthropoda; class Insecta; order Hemiptera; family Cicadellidae; genus Neoaliturus; species Neoaliturus tenellus. Next base: position 71,402,577 of record CM061537.1, on the reverse strand, counting down.
CTAAGCTGAAATATTTTACAGTTTAACAATAGAAACTGCCAATTTTCTCATTTAATTAAGTTAATGATAATTTTCAAGTAGCTGAAAAAGTAAATGAACAAAAGAACAATATCAAACTTAAATATGTTATTATTATTTGGCTAAAAACCTAAAGAAAACATCGAACCCAGGGTTCTGAACCAACTGGTAAAGAGTCGACTATAACGGAAACAAGGTATAACTATAAAATTAGGCCTAGGTCGATTAATACTCCTGGGATCACCAATTGATCCAAGTGGGAGTCGATTTCGGACCCAATGCAATTCAACTCTAACGGTAAATAATTATATTACTTAACAATAGGTTGACGTAACATACTAAAAAGACTGGGTTTTCAACTGTTCCCTACTAGAATGTTCAAAAAGTAACTCTTGGCATATTTATCTTATAATGGAATCTAAGCATATTCAATTTTCAAAACAAGTTATGGTAATAGTCTAGGTATTAAGGTTGGTATTACCTCAAAGACTTGTCCGGGGGTGGAGGGGACATCGTCCCACTAACATTGATTGCAACATCTGCCATCACAACATTCAGTCCTATAACAAAATTCATCATAAAATAGAAGAGTAGAGCTTGTTATATAGTAAAAAAGGTAAGCTATAATGAACTGAATATTTTTATTTTCAACTTCCTTAGACTTTGATGAGTTTTATTAACGAAGATGGAGGAAGATTTCTTTAATCATACTTTCAAAATACATTTAATTTTATTTATTTATTTATTTACAGTACGGTATCTAGTGACGCACTTACATGTAATTGCTAACGAAATTTCAAACGGAACTAACAAGATCTAACACGGAACTAACCAATACCAGTAAAATATGTGGGTATCTTAGGATGGGGGTACAGTTTCATATAGTGCCTACATTTCTACCAAATGGAAATATTGATCGTTACGATCGAAATATCGTATCGGATAAAATATCGATATATCGCATCGGATGAAAAATTTAAACATATGTTTTATGAGATTTTTATTTATTTAGGCCTAGGCCTACTAAATATTATTACAGGCTAAACCAAGATTTTACTGGGTGATTTCATATTCAGTATTGATAGTTTAGTTATTCTGATTAGCCTAATGAGTTTCAGAGAACTTTCTATTAACGTATTTACAATAGATGTTTGGGTCATAGATATGAGCAGTGTGATCGATTTTCACAAGATAATGAACTGATACTGTACCAAAGAAATTGATGTGTGAGCAGTGTGGTGCACTGGTGAGGGATGAAAATGAAAATAGATATAGTAGTGATGGTGTTCAGTTTTGATGTAAAAAAAGAAAAATCAACTAACATATAACTTACATTGACTAATACGTTTTTTGAGGGATTTAGGTTTAGATTTTGATCAACATTTTAACTAGGCCTATTGTACTTTTAAGCAACAATTCAACAAATTGTAAATTTTGATGTGTAAAAATAGGTAACTATATGATTAGATATACATACATAGAAATTTTTACCCGATGTGCTATATCAATCTTAACGATAGATCCGATGCGATATATCAATCACATTGATCGATCCAATGCGATATATCGATCGTTTCGATCGATATTTTTATTCGGTAGAAATGTAGGCGCTATATGAAACTGTACAAAGTTGTAAAAGTTGGTCCACATTTTAAAGCACCCTCTAGAAATAAATCAACGGCCAGGGGGCGAAGCCCGAAATGATATGACCTTTTTAATTATGATTCGTCACTGTGGTATATCCTAAGCTTTAAAATGACACCTCAATCTTAAAGATCGGTTCAGTAGGTCGAGAGAAAAAGGGACGTAACAGACGAAACCCTTATAGAAATAAGGAGATAGATTGAGAGGCAGATGACTAACCTTAAGTGCCTTTTGGAACAACACAAAAGACAATGAATTTGTACAATGCTTGTCTGGAGAGTTGGTAAGATAATGACACTACTTTGGGTAGCCTAAGGTAATTTGCTGGGCCAATCAGAATCAGGCCTCACCTGAAGCTTATTTAAGTACGATATACTTTAGCTATATCAAGTTAGATTATTGCATCTTATTGAAACACTATCGTAGCCTAGTGTGTTTAGGGTTAATTTCTACATTGCTGGTTTGAGGGGCTAATAATTTTTAGAACAACATGTTATATAAAAAGACAATAATAATGCTCTGAGTGTTAAAACTTGGTCATATACTAAGTTTCACATATACTGAAATCTAATGTAGACCTTGAGCTCAGTTTTATATACTGAAATCTTTTAGACCTTGAGTTCAGTTTTAACAGCAAAGTTAGGACTTATCTAAATGAACTGAAAACCCTCAATTAACGAAAAATACACTGTTTGAACCATAGGCCTTATAGTTCCTAAATTAGCGGGATTCATAACTACTCTTAATTCTGGATTGTCATTAACTCTTAAGTTTGGGAAAAAATTTCTTCAAGACTAAAACAATTCCTAAATATTTACATCTCCTGTGGTGCCCAGCCTACATGGGTAATACATGTTTATAAATAATTAATTGTACAAAATATTATTGAATCTTGAATCTATGAGTGTGAAATTTTCTGAAATATATTAATAATAAGGAATTATTCTCACCAGAAATTCTTTATGCCAAGAAACAATATATATTTTGTCTTGAATCTTGATTGTGTTGACGTTGAGCTAACCAAGTCGAATTTTGACAATCTGTTGTTGGCTGATTGCTGATGCCTCCAGCTGTGAAAAAATTAACTATGACAAACGTGGGTGGCTCAGTATTGCCAACTCCATGACGGAGTCTCCGTCAGCTTTTGAGGGGGTGGAATAACTCCTGAGCCACCACCACAAAGTCATTGGGACCTGACCAGGAGACCAGGTGAGGTCCGTCTGTCTTCAACAGGGTAAAGAGATCTTGATTCCTGTTCTAGCGGTTTTATTTAGGGCCAGTTTGGCCAAGGAACATATTCCAGCAGCCTTGAGCAGCTCTCGTAGAGTCTTCATCCCAAAACCTGGTAAAAGCTACGTAAACGGATCCGAAGTCTTTCCATCCAATTTTACTGTCTTCTTTTCTTTTGAAGTCTCTGGAGAATCTGGTGTCAAGGTAAATGGGAGAAACACTGTAACACTGATCTGTTCTTATATAAGATCCACCCCCTCCATGAACAAGCCTACTTGGCAGGAAGATCGTGTGATTTTGCCCCGCATTAACTGGTAAGCTTGATCAAAAAGTCACCAAAGTGCAAGGGGGACGCACTTGGGGCCTTTGTCGAAGTTCGAGGCACCTTTTACAAAACTGAGACTCAGACCGTTATCATTTATGACTTTACCCGTTATCAATGCAGCTAAATAAAGCTTATGGATTCTACGAGGTTATACGGAGGTGAACTGAAGACCTCTTGAAAAAGATGAGAAATGTAAAACTATCATTTTTTAATGAGGTGCTAGAAGCAATAACTCTAGAGAGGTGCTTCTCGAGGTTGTCCCCATAGAGCGTTATTTTAATAATTTTATAGATAATAATTTTAATAATGACGCAATCTATCTGACATTGTCAGTCAACGATTAAGCACTCGAGTGTCAAGTAAGTAAGGTGGGGTTTGGTCTCCACTTCTCTGGAACCTTGTGGTTGAAGATCTCATCAGAACTTCCCATGAAAGTGGCTTGTTCAGCGTGAGATACGCTGACGATATTGTGTTGTTCTGGGGTCAGGTAAGTTCAACTATACCGTCAGAGAGATCTCATGAACTGGGCCCTGAGGTCTGGTGGACGCTGATGCACAGAGGTAGCAGGTCTCTCACTTTCTTTCACTAGGATGAGGAGGAACCTGAGAGGGATCAGTCCCTTAAACCTGCAAGGCTCTAATGTAGGCAGAACCAGAGGTGAAGTATTTGATAGTTTTAATTAATGGACCAAACGCTTCGCTGATGACAAAGCACTATCTTTACGTCTCTGTGATCAGACCTGCCAAAATACCTCCAAATAAGGTTTGCTTTTATGGTGGCCCAAAATAGACTCGGGGTTGGCGGCGAAGGGACTCGCGGAGTTCAGAGACTCGCCTGTCTCATCATCACAGTAGCCCTGAGTACTATAGTTCGAGGGCTTCCCTAGACTGTCTCCTCAACTTGTTGCCGATTGAGCTATTTGTCAAGACCATGATAAGGAAAGCTGCTCATCATCCGACTCCAAAATGGATAGACACGGGAGAACTTCGGGGTTGCTCTCAAATCATTCTGACGATACGAGGGAATGTGTTGGACATGCCATCGGATTACATGCCAGTCAAATATATTCTAACAGTAAGTACCGTATTTCAAGATCCACCTTTCTGCTAGGGAGGATTGGCTGTCCGGGGGGACCCTCTTCCACCGGCGAACCTGGAATAGTTTCCTGATGGGTCCAAGGTAAGAGGAGGAACATGTGCTTGAGTGATTGAGGAGCAGGAGGATAGGGGTGCAAGTGGGGGTAGGACTTTGTCTTACTTGAGGGTGCACCCCACGGTTTTCCAAGCGGATGTTGCTGCAATCATGTGCCAGAGTAAACCTAGTGCAAGGTATCATCAGGGACAGAAGCATCAACATGTTTTCAGATTGCCAGTTGGCTCTGGGGGATCTGGACTCCAAATGAGTTCAGGTTCACCCCATCGAATTAATTAATCTTATTTATAATTTTACTATAGGAATGTCACATGATAAATATGTGTTATTATTAATTAAATTTATAAATATGTATAAATAATATTTAAATCAGAAAAAAATTGTATAAAATTGTTGCAATAAATACATACTTATAAAATTATATATTAATCAATGTTTCCAACCTATGCGTCTTCCCACGGCCATCTCTAGTACAAGGCCATGTCCTTCGAACTGGCAACGCGGCAACGGTGTCTACCCGTAGTAACGTTCTTTTCACTCGCGCTATTGTTGTCAATGGAACTTACACGAACTTATTTCCCGTTACTGCACTTTAGTATGAAAGATTTGTAAATATCCTTAGTTGGTGGGTCAATTATGACGTAAACAATATAGCATGTTTTAATTGAATGACAATTTTCAATAGAAATACAATGTTTATTCAACTAACTGCTTATATTCGATGATTTTCTATTTTTTAAAAAAAGCTTATTGAACCATTATTTGTTTGGAATAAATTTAGTTGTAATACTACACACATATACTTATTTACAAATTATTTAGTTGTTTAACAAAATTTTCGCCATTATGGACACAATTTTAGAAACTATTACGATTGTTAAAGGTGGCTATATGTTGTTACGAAACGTCTGTTATTTATTCTTTGATCTAAAATATGCTTAGTAATATGTAAATCGTTCGTTCATTACTATATTTTGAATGGAAAACAAGCAAAAATTTATTCTGTAAGTTAATGATAAAATGTAAATAAATTCAGATTGAAATTTATTGTATTTTAAATTTAAAAGAACCTCATAAAAAGTTTTAGTTTAAAATATTACATTCTATAGTTAATCTAGTTAAATTGGATGTTTTGAATTTTTATTCACTCATGTACTGAGAATTAATTTTCATGAAGATTATAAAAATAATAATGTTTAGGTTATTTAAATATGCAAAAGATTATAACCATTTCGGCCATGGATTGCTACCAATCACACACGCTAAATTGTTTAATGCTTCCTTTTTTGCTATTTTATGGTTAGTAAGTAATATAAATTACAAAATTTATTCCTTATGTATTAATTTTGAATTTTGTACAAAAAGAGTTTTATGTAACAAACATAACACCGAGTAATCATTCATCGTGGCTTTATCCACTCCGTGCGCGCACCATAAAGTCTGATATAATTTCATCTAGAAATGAAAATACCGCTTTTAGCGAGTTATGTCTGCTAATTATAGTAAGTTTGACTCTTCCTCTAAATTACCGTAGAGGCTAAAGCTATACTTTTCAATAAAAAATTACAATATAGGCGATTAAAGTTAACGGTGCACGACTCCCTCCATTTACTGCAATGCTACTGGCAGAGCGCCGAATACTCCCGGTGCAACGTTGCCACTTCTCGCTCGCCATGGCCTTGTACTAGAGATGGCCGTGGTCTTCCGCATAGATATATACTAGAACACCTGGATCGGTAACTCCGTGTTGCGAAAACGAGCCGTTACCCCCACCACTAGCCAGTATTCATGGTCAGTGTTGCCAACCCTGTGCGAGTAGTTATGTACTTTAATTTTTAAAAATTAAAAAAATAAGCTACAGTAATACTGTATTTTTTAGTCTTTCTTACCTATGAAATGATAAATTTCAGCCTTGGGAATGTGCACTAATACATCCAAAAGCTGCACAGTACAGAACTATCTTTCATCATCATAATTATAATTAAACATTTAAAAGAATGTAAACAAACAAGAATGCAGCTGACGCACCGACAACAATCATGTCAGCTGATATTCAGCGCGGCGCGGCGGCGGCACAGCGGCGGCAATACTGGCTAGTGGTGGGGGAAGCCGGCTCGTTTTTAGCGCTATTCCACCATTTCAGTTACCGATCTAGGTGTTTAGTATATATCTATGGTCTTCCGTTGGTCATTACTGGTCAAGGTCTGTAGAGGGAAAAGCATAACTTCTTAATAAGTTCAGCTGAATAGCTATCTTTTGTGTTCCGGATATGAAGCGTCAAAACTAAAACGGAAGTCAAGTTACACGTTATAATATTACCATTACAAAACAGGGAAAGGTAGGCTAATAGTAGGAGTCATGTACAGAAGTCCAGATGCAGACATTGATACTTTCTTTGAGAAACTAAATTGTTATTTTGAAGATCTTAAACTGGAAAATAGTAACTTGGGTGTATGCATTTGGAGGCAACTGAAACATTAATTTGCTTAGTAACGATATAGAAAAAGAAAGGTTTCTGAACTTAATTAACAGTTTTGGAATACATGGATTAAATGAGCCAACCAGAATAACAGAAAGCACTGATACATGCATTTTGTAACTTTGTGACGAATTTCACAAGTAATGTTATTGTTGTTTTTGAGCCCCTAATCTCAGATCATCAGGCTATTAAAGTAGGCTTGCCAGGGATAAAAACCAAATCAGTCCAAACAAAAACTAAAATTGTTAGACCCGTTAGAGAAAAAAATCTTGATGAACTAAAGATTTGGTTGCGCTGTGAGAATTGGGACAAAATATACAAAGAAAAAGATGGGAATAAAAAATACCTACGTCGCAGCAGACCTGCGAACTCAGCGAGTTTCCAATTTTGGTATATTTTCTATTTCCCCATAAAATCCATGGGGATGAGAGTAAGTAGGTTTGCCGCCATATGGGTTTTGTTGGTAAATATAAGTTAAACCCTACCTAGTGATTGTACATACCAAATTTTATAAGGCTATGGTGTTCTTTTTTTCCCATAAACCCTATAGGAGTGAGTACGTAGGTTTGCCGCCATATGGGTTTTCTAAGCAAATATAAGTTAAACGCTTCCTAATGAATATACATACCAAATTTTATCAAGATATGTCAATAAATAAGCAAGACAGAAGGTTTTGTTTATTTCCCATAAGAATAACATGGAAAACATACTTTTTGGATTTTCTCCATAACCATTTAAGCTAGGAAAAAATTCAAATTACTAGATTGTTTGTTTTTTAAGCTCTTTAAAATGGTTTAAGTTAAAATTGTTGAATTTTCTAAATATAAGTAAAAAAAGCCAAAAACCCATTTTTAACCCTTTTGAAACCCCATAAAACCCCGTTCTCATTGTCCGATCATTCTGGTTCGCGAACGCAACCTAGTAGACGCTGGCTTACACCCATGTACCAAATTTCATCAAAATCGGAGGTTTCGTTCAAAAGTTATCGTGTTCACGGACACATACATACACACACACCATACACACACACACACACACACACACACACACACACACACACACACACACACACACACACACACACACACACACACACACACACACACACACACACACACATATATATATATATATATATACAAATACATATATATACATATCAATTTGAACGAACGGTGTTTTTGGCTTCTAGGGACCTCAAAACGAAAAAGTATCATGGTCCCGGGCTTAGGTCTTACCATGACTACTACTTTAATAGCGTATTCCCTAGAGGGAAATTCTTTAAAATATGAGAATTTTATCGAAACCTTAAACTATTACGTAGAAATATCCTGCCCACTTAAAGAAATAAAAATTAAAAGTGAAGCAAAACAGAAATGGAGAAGTGAAAGGTTACAGGAACTTAAAAGAATTTCTATGGATAAATGTAAGGAATGGAAGCAAAACAAAACAGATTTCAATAAAAACAGATGAAAAATTCACAGGTTAGGTATAGGGACTGTATTAAAACCGAATGGTACAATAGGTGAATGGGTGAGGCAGAAAACCAAGCCAAGGAAGCGTGGAACATAGTAAATAACTAGTTGTTGCCCGTCGATACTCGACGGATATAGCTCCGTTAGTGATAAATGAAACGCTATAATAGTACAAACATGTAAGGTAGTCTATAAAATGTACTTCTTTGAACTGCCATAACAAGAACAATAATATATTTTACAAAAAACACTACAATTTTAGTCGGAGAATCGGAAAAGTAGGCCTATTCCGTAAAACCAATAATGTTGCATCCTTGTACTTATAGGCCCTACTCTTTAGTATTTTATAAACTAATTTGATTGTTTAGGTATAAGGCGCAAACCTAAGTAGCCTAAGGAAACCCTTCTATTAGGTTCAACAACATCAGAAATAAGTAGACCAATATGCACTTGTAGGCCTATTGGATAAATTGTTCTTAACAGTTTTTTTTTCAAGAATTAGGAAAGGTTAGAGTGTTGTAACTTATGATGGATGGCCGATCTCCTTAACAAATATTGGTGTTATTTTAATTAGGTTAGAATAGAACGTAGAGAAACCATTTATAACCACTTTCATATCGTAATATTTATGCTGTAGTGCGCAAGTTTCAATAACTATCCAAATTTAAAGAATACAAATTTATTTCACAGAAAATTACATAATTTTAGTTGGAGTGTCTGTCAAAGTAGGCCTATAGGCATATTCCTTAAAAACAATAATGCTGCACCCTTAATATGTAACACAGACACTCTTTAGTATTTTATAAACATAAAAAATCGATTGTTTACTTAGGCCCAAACCTTAGTAGCCTAATCAAAGCGTTATATTAGTTAAAAACATTAAAAAATAAGCAAGCCTAAACTATCAATTTGTAAACTTGTTAGTTTAATAAATAAGTTTTTAGAGAATTTGAACAGGCCTATAAATATTTTAATGTATCTATTTTGCTTAAAATAAATATCGGTACCATCAGTAAAACATTTATTAGTGACGCCGTTATTGGACACATTACAAAAAGTATATAAGTGAAGATTGGTCTGGAACCCGGGCCGTCTGGATTAGATAAGTCACGCTACCGACTGCGCCACAAATATTGTTGTTAAGCGAAGTAAATGTAAAGCATTACAACGTTGCTTTACACAAACGATGCAAACGACAAATTGATTGCACAGAATTTCCGATACATCAGTTTCTTTTAATATAAATGTGAGAAATTTATTTAAACTAAACCTTTACAATTCAGTCTTAATTTTAAAGCAATCAGCTATTTTACATAATCAAGCAACTTTCTTCCCATTTAAAGGATAATACATCATAATAATTGTAAACGTTTTTAGGTACTACTGACCATAATAAACCAAATCCTTCATGAACTTTTTGTTCATCCACTCTGTATTTAGACAAAATACCTCGTGTGTTTACAATCAGCTGATTGAAATGGTGTTAAATAAATAAATTGTTAAGGTTTGAAAATGTCGACATTTTTAATTTAAGGGAGTAAGATAACGCTAATCATAATATTAAGCAATGATTAAGCAACTTTCTTTTCATAAATGACAATACATCATAATAATTGTAAACGTTTTTAGGTACTGGCCATAATAAACCAAATCCTTCTTGAGCTTTTGCTCATCCACTGTATTTAGACTAAACACCTCGTGTGTTTATAATCAGCTGATTGAAAGCGTGTAAAATAAATAAATTGTAAAGGTTTGAAAATGTCGATATTTTTAATTTAAGGGAGTAAGATAACGTTAAAGTAAATCAAATCTGCTAATATACAAAGGTTTACGTTTTATTTGGTACAAACTGCGTGTAAATTGGTCCAGTGGAAGTCTCAGACGAACTGTCCAAAGGATTGGAAATGTTGGCTTTTCTCTCCATGTTAAATCTCCATAAGAAAAGTTTATTTTTAATTTTTGACCGATTTAATTTAAATATTTTTGAAATACGAATAAAACCTGCTAATATAGAACCGAAAACGTTTATTTAGGTACAACCCGCATGTAAATCGGTCCAGTAGAAGTCTCAGACGAACTGTCCAAAGGATTGAAAATGTTGGCTTTTTTCCCCATGTTAAATCTCCATAAGAAAAGTTTATTTTTCATTTTTGACAGTTTTAATGTAAATATTTTTGAAATACGAATAAAACCTGCTAATATAGAACCGAAAACGTTTATTTTGGTACAACCCGCATGTAAATCGGTCCAGTAGAAGTCACAGACGAAGTGTCCAAAGGTTTTTTAACTTTGTGTTTTAAATATATAGATCATAGAGGTAAGGCAAACAAGAGGGAGGAAAACATCATTCAAAGACAATGAAAAAATAATAGAAGACCCAAAAATTGTTAGTGACAAAATTAATGACTACTTCATAAATGTAACAAAAGATTTGGCTAATGATTTGAGGACACCACAAATGGGATCTTTTCCTCAAGACAATCAAAATAATAGATTACGGTAGGCCTTAGTAACTTTAAAGAAATGACAGAAAATGACTTAATAAACATTCTCAAAAAGTTTAAACCTAAATGTTCAAAAGGATTGGATAAGATCAATATGAAAATGGTGAAGTATTACCACATGGAACTCGTAAAACCAATGGTAAATATATAATAAACACCTCACTGAGGGACGGAATCTTCCCAAACGGCTGCAAAAGGGCGAAAATCAGACCAATCTTAAAAAAGGGGGATGAGCAGGAGGTGTGCAACTATCGTCCGATATCACCCCTCCCCATTTTTTTCAAATTTTATTGGAAAAAGTGGTTTGCCAACAGCTTGCGACTTACCTAGAGGGGAATAACCTTCTATATGTGAGAAGCAATATGGCTTTCGCAAATCAAAGTCAACCAAATTGGCATTTGATTTTCTTAACGACTGTATCGATGCAATGGATGCAGGAGAGTCAGTCATAAGCTGCTTTGCTGACCTATCTATAGCATTTGATTGTGTTGATGCAGCATTTAAATATGAGTATATGAGTATGTAAATGTTGCTTAGGAAACTGACGAGTCTGGGGATCAGTGGCCTAGCAACAAACTGGGTTAAATAATACATGGGGAACAGAACTCAAGTCACAGAAATTTTTCACGAAACAACTAATAGCATAACTTCAGTAAGATCCACCGAAAAGCAAATTATAGCAGGAGTGCCACAAGGCTCGATACTTGGGCCCCTGTTATTTCTTGTTTATATAAACGACGTTACAAACAAAACACCAGAAGAAAATCTTTTCATTTTAGCCGATGACAACCCTGATCACCAAAAATAGAAACTTGGATACCCTAGAACAAGAATAATTTTTCAAAATAAATGAACTGGCCCAGTTTTTTGAAGAAAACCGACTGAAATTGAACCCAGACAAAATCAACTATCTCTGTATTCAAACAGATGAAAAAGCGGCTCTAAAAAAAAAAAAAAAAAAAAAAAAAAAAAAAAAAAAAAAAAAAAAAAAAAAACAGAGTACCAAGTCTTCAAATTGGTGATACAGAGTTGAGTCAGGCAAAATCAGCAAGCTTTCTGGGAGTGGTGTTGGACGATGGTTGAGCTGGAGTGAGCAGTTGGAGAAGATCAAAGATAAGAAGGCAAAGGGGAACTTTGTCCTGAGAAGTCTCAGGCCATTGGAGAACCTGAGTCTATTGAAGGGTGTTTACCACTGCTTACTCAAGTCGCACATCTCTTACTCCATCGCGCTCTGGGGTGCTTCTGAGACAAATCTCAAACAAGTTTTCACATGTCAAAAGAAATATCTAAGAGCAATGCTCAAACTCCACCCAAGGGAACATTGTAGGGATCATTTTATCTCATTGGGGATTTTAACAGTTCCTAGTCTTTACATTTTTGAAATTGCAGTATATGTTAAAACTTTTCTTCCTGAGTATGTAAATTTAACACATCAATACAACAGTAGATTTAAGAATAATTTTCAGAGCAGCACAACCTTAAATTGTATAAAAAACCACAATACATTGGCAGGAATTTTTTTTCAATAAATACCAAATAATATACAGACAATAGATAAGATAGTCAAATTTAAGAGTGAGCTCAAGTCTTTCCTCATCCAAAACTGTTTTTACAGTTTGGATGATTTTTTCACCCACAGAGCCAATAGGTAAACCCAACCTCACCTTACGCCTAACCCTACCCTTCCCCTGAGAAGGAGATAAGGAAAAGAGGATGACGCTCCCAAAACTCATGAGTCTACGGGAAAGCAGAATAAGTACGAAGTAAGTAAATAAGTACACAGCTGATTGAAAAAGAGAATCAAACAATCTTGCCGGGTACGATATTTATCGTAACGACACTATATTACTATATTTTACATTTTGGATTATTAGTTAATAACAAACCATTAGGTAATGTAGCCCAGTCAAAATAGGTTCGTGTCAGAAGTAATTCTGGAGGAGCTGAATTTTTCAACAGTTGATAGACTATGATAAGGTGTGCATTTTCCCTAAAGTCCCGAAAAATCCCCCTTGAGCTTTCCGCCCTACGCCCCTTTAAAGTTAAAGTTGCAATATGTTAGAAAATCAACTACAGTTTCGTAAGGAGAAAAGCAATCGAAGTGGCGTTGCTTTTATTTTGTTCCCAATACAATTTGCTACAAAAAATGTAATTACCACTTATTACAAAAACCTTAAAGTTTTGTGGCAAAATCGACATAAACGAAAAAAAATTGATTTTTTCTTTATATCATATAAAAACCTTCCATTGCAGCTCCTTTGTTTGAAGTTTATAAGTAAAACCGTAAACTTAAAGTTTGCAAAGTTGCAGATATTATATTAGCTTTACAATGATATATAATATCACCATCTTCGGTTTGAGGATAACGAACAATATTGTATTTTATTTTATAGGGGCAGCAAAAAAAGGCTCGGGTCTTGGCCCCATTTCAGTACAGACATTATTGAATATTAATGCATTAATGTCTTCCCGTCTTATTTTATATAAAGGATGACTTAGAGGAATGGAACTTCAAACATCCATCTTTGGCCATTAGTACTTCATTTTGTAGTACAATGTGATTTTTAGCCCCAATTGGGGATGGCGCACTAGGAGTCACAGGAAATTCTTAAATGTGCTTAAACTTGCTTTGCTGGTAACAAAGAGTGGTAAAATGTTGGTTTCTTAACACTTTTTTAACCATTAAAAACTCGTGACGACATCCACGGATTTTGCAGGAACTGATGGAACTTGACACCATTGCTCTTAAGGGATGTAGCCCACCTGGCACTACAGTCATCTTGATTACCGGCAGTATTCTCTTTTACAATCTCTTACGTCTACGACCGACAACAAAGCCGCCATTTTGCCGCGTTGGTTGATCTATTTTCCATCTTCTCCCTTCTCCTCCCCCTTTCCTTTCCTAGGGATCGAGCTATTCTTCTGCCAGAGTCATTTACTTTCTGCAATTTATATATTTTTACTAATTTGTAATATTCATGGATAGGGACATGGATGGCGATTCACGTGACAGGTAAGATATTATTTAATTTTAAATTTACTAAGTTACGCTATTTTTTGAAATAATGTTAAAACTCGGACCTAATAATTTTCTAAGCTACTGACGCCGCCGGCTTGTCCCTCGACTTTCCATAACTTCCCAAACAAAACCCTAGGGGAAGGAATCAAGTAGTGTTGGCTATGCTATGCCATTTTTAATTCAAAAAGTAATGTAAACTGCTAGAATATTTTACCATTAGGTATAAACTATTATGAGCATGGCAGATAGGGTAACTTATTAGCTTGCTAACTCAACAACCACACTTTCTTACTTAGGCCAGGCTTTTGTTTTGTCAATGGCTGGCTGTCTATGAAATCGAAAATTCTTTAGTGCCTATTTAAAAAGGATAAAATGTACATGGTGAGATTCAATTACAAGATATTTTAGGCCTGGTTATCAAACATTCTTGAAACTAACCACTAAATGAGAACCATAATTATTAAGCCTAAGTTTAAAATAATAGGCTAAATTAACATTGTTCATCTAGAGTCATCATATAGAGATAGTCCGAGACACCGTAGACAATGTAGGCCTACAAAGTCTTTTAACCCTAGAAAGCGCGCGCGTTGTAGGCATAAATTTTCTCCACGCCCATTTTTCAAACAATGGACGATAGGTACAGAGCTTCCCGCCCTCCTAGGCCTATACCTTTAAGTCGACTCATCGACTGCCTGACCTTGAGGTTTTGGGAAACATCTTAGCAATAGGCCTAAATGTGTCCTTGATAGTTGAGAAAAGCAGCATGTTGCATTCTGTTGAGGACTTTTTAACCTGCACGCGCTCTCGCTTTAACACTTTTTGTGCATCAATGCTGTTGTTATCTTTCATGAATTTGATGAATTACCAATTATGAATTTGTTCAAGTTTATCTCCTAGTGTGTTATTGTGTGTAATTACACAGGGTGGTAGTGTTTTAGTTAAATATTAATGATTCCAAGGGACTTGAAGACTGGCAATAATACCAAATTTAGGATTTCCACAACAAGAGGCTGTTCAAAATGTAGGCAAAAAAAAAAAAAAAATAAAATAAAATAAAAAAAAACCAAGATTTGATTTTAGTTTAAGAAATATGAATAGAGAGAGACAGAAAAGATGTTTAAAAAAATTCAAATTTAGGGCCAATCTAAGTTTTATCCTCAGTTCTTTAAAATAAAACCAGTAATAATCCCTTTAGGGCCTAATGGTGAATCAGTGGTACTCTTTAACAATTCTGTCAACTCGTTAAACAAGGTCATTTCGAACGACCAGATTTGGAAAGACCTGGTTCAACGAGTTGACAGAACTGTTAAAGAAAATACTCTAACAGATTCACTATTAACTTACTGCTTTAAAAAAATAATATATATATATATATTTTTTTTTTTATTAAAAACCTTTGTTTTAACTTTTTTGGAA
This sequence comes from Neoaliturus tenellus, assembly GCA_030545055.2. Taxonomy (NCBI): domain Eukaryota; kingdom Metazoa; phylum Arthropoda; class Insecta; order Hemiptera; family Cicadellidae; genus Neoaliturus; species Neoaliturus tenellus. The sequence goes on along the minus strand of CM061537.1, from coordinate 71,387,315 downwards.
TTTTTTTGTTGGAACTTTTGCTCTGAATGTGGAATTCTCGGCTAGTGGCAACTTTCTTGGAGGAGGATATTGAAAAGCTTGTCCACAAATATGACAAATGTCTCAATCTCTTCAGTGATTATGGCAAAAAGTAACCTTAAGTGTATTAATCTATTGGTGTTGAGTTAGAAATATTGTTTAAAATAAACATGTCTTTAATTTATAGCCTATCGAAAGAAAAAAAATGCCCTCGTATAACCAAATTCAAGGGACTGTAATGAGCGGGACTGTAATGAGGAAATTTGGCAATTGTCGCCATTATATGGCCTGACATAAACCAAACGCATTATAACTGGTTGTTATTTTGATCTGTACAAAACTGACTGAACATCAATGAGTTGTGTATTATTTTGTTGACTGATTTCAAGTATTAGCAATGGGGACAGTAGGTAGTGAGTTTCAATAAAAATACCTACCTGATTAGCTGTTCTCTGAGACTTATGGAACTTAACTGGGTATGATAAATAACGCAGACCAGCTGTATTCAACAACAATGGTGGCACCTTCTTCTACCTAACTGCCGACTGCAATGCTATAGAGCCAATGCAGTACAGTACAAAATGCATGCCTGCACAGTCATGGGGACCGTAACGAGTGGAAACCGTAGGGAAAGGATAAAACTGCAAGTTTTTAATTGTTTGTAACTTAAAAGTGAATACTAACAGTTGTTTTATGATCCTTACAAACATTGTTACTAGATAAAAACACTTAGAAACATATTATGGCAAGATTTTTTTATATTTTTGGCCCTTAAGTTGGGGAAATAAGGATAATAAGGTCTCTTAACAACATATAGAAAATAAATGAATGCACTAAAACACTTTTAATGTATGTTTATTTCAAGAAAACACAGTAAATACCCCCGTCGCAGCAGACCTGCGTACTCTGCGAATTTCTAATGGAATTTCAGATTATTTACTTTCCCAATAAAAACACCATAAGATCGAGTACCATGTAGGTTTGCTGCCACTGGGTGTTGTTAGTCTTAGCTAATTAATAATTGGTAAATGTAAACACAAAATTGTATCAAGCTCTGGCAATTTTTATTTTCCCCATAAACCCCATGGGGGTGAGTGTAGGTTGCCGCCATATGGGTTCTGTAAGCAAGTATAAGTTAAACCTTATCTAGATAATGTACATACCAAATTTGATTATGTTATGTCAATAAATAAGCAAGATTTAGGGTTTTCTTCATTTCCCAAGAATAACATGGAAGACCCATTTTTGGATTTTTCCTGTAACCAGTTATGCTAAGATAAAAATTCAAAATATCAAACTGTTTTTTTTAAGCTCTTTTAAATGGTTTCAGTTAAAAATGATGAATTTTAAAAATTAAGGTTCAAACATTCCAAAACCCATTTTTGACCCCTTTGAAGCCCTATAAAACCCCGTTCCCATAACCCGACAATGCTGGTTTGCGAACTCTTAAAAATAGACCTGGTCTTACACCTTCATACCAAATTTCATCAAAATCAGAGGTCCCCTACAAAAGTTATTATTACCACGGACACATAGATAGATAGATAGATCCATATATATATATATATATATATATATATATATATATATATATATATACATACATATTTATGAAAGTAAACAAACGGTGTTTTTAGCATCTGGGGACCTCAAAATGAAAAAGTAACATGGTCCCGGGCTTAGGTCTTAGCATGGCTACTACCGTAATAGCGCAGTCCCTATAGGGAAATTCGCTAAAAGGGTTATAAGCATAAATATCAGATTATAAAGTGTAAAAATATATTTTTTTTTGGTCCATGGAATGGGAATGTCAGATTTTGAGAGCCCAAAATCCCAAGCTAAGTTATACATTTTTTCGAATTTCATGGAGAACAAGAAAATATATAATTAAGTTTAATACAGGCAAGAAGCGTTTGAAAAAAACTATGACGAATAAAACAATTATATTTTACAGTAGGCTACTTGCCCTAATTCCATAAGATCACGTATATGTAAAATCAAGCTAGGAACATTACAGCAATTCCTACTCATATTTGTGATTATAAACTCAACAAATGAAACTTATTAATTTAACCCACTAAAGTAAACTAACAGTATTAATAACACGTTTAATCATTCATAACTTTAAAATAATCGGTAAAATATTTAACTTATTTCAATGTTTACAAAGTTGGCAGATAGCAACAGTTTTCTTCCAAGACTTTCACTGCATATTACAAATAATCAATCATGTTCCATGGGGTAGCGGAATTCTACCCCCAGGAAAAGTACCCCTATGAAAAAACGCTACGTCATTTTGACGTCACAAGGGACGGAGCTTAAAGTGGCATGGAGTTTTGCTCGCGGCCGGAAAAGTACCCCCAGTTTTATAAATATAGGCTATTATTTAATTTGGTTGCTCTAAATTAACACTATAACAAACCAAACACCAGTCGGATTTCCACCCCCAGAATTCTAGACAGTCTTTCTTAACTCACTGTAAATTTTCAGCTCTCACTGTAAATTTTTAGCTGTAAATTCTCGTTTTAAAATCAAACTAAAACACATGCTTTAATGTAAACAAAGAAAGATTTTCTTGAATAAAAACTCATCGTTGTACCCGTCTCATGATAAAAAAAATGTTTCTATTGTTTATTTGCATACATACGCTGGGTCTTAAAGTTTTCTTTTATTTAAATGAATAAGTAAAAACCAGCTGTAAACTTTTAATAATTTATAAGATTATAGTAACGCTCCTAGTTCATTTTGTAGCCATTTGATCAAAAGAAATTTTATTATACAGGGTGTTTTTTTCTAAAATTTGCACCTTAATTTATTAAACACTAAAATAAATATTAACGATCAGTTTGCTGGAAACATGAAAATTTCATCCCCTCATCAACCCCCTTCTCACCACATCCCGTAACTCAAAAATTTCAAATACGAACCCCCAATTTTTATGTTTTTGGATTGTACACGTCTTTTTGAGACACTTTTATTCTTTGTGAGGTTAATTTTTCTCTTAACCTAACGGTTAAGGAGCTAGAGGCAATTAAAGTTTCATTTTTAGTTCCATAAGAATAACATGGGGCAAACTTTATCTGCCCATATCTCTGAAACCATTGATTAAAATGAGAAATACTCAAGAATCTAAAATGTCTTAAATTAATGTTTTAAGAACATTTTTCTCATAATAACAAAAAAATTTTTATGAGAAAATTAATTAATCTTTAATTAATTAATTAGTCTTTAATTTGAGACCCTCCCATCTTCCTGCTATGTGTACAACGCTCATAATTTTGCTCAAAAAATTTCCCTTATAGAATTATATAAGGTAAATGTCCTAAATACCGACACCTTAAGGCTGAATTCCAGTTTATATAAGCAGAAAAACATTTAAAGGTTATGTAATGCTTGAGTATTATGAATTAATTAATTTCGCCATTTCAAAAACTTTCAGATTACATTAAAATATTCAAGAAAAATGATAATCTTGACCGTTTTTAAGCACCTAAAACTTGGGAAAACAAGTTTGTCAATTTACCAAATATACCGACGACAATGCAAAAAATACCGACATCTCATGTCCTGATTACCGACATTTTAACACCAATTTGAGAAAGAAGAGGAGCATTATCGTACTAATAAAAATATTTTATGGTTGTTTGTTCTTTTATTTACCCATCCCACAATTTTTGTTTTAATATGTTGTCATTATCCATCTCCCAAAATGAAAAACTTTAAGGTCTGACGATTCTTTAATTGGGTGAAAAAGACAACCTAACTCTTAATTTTACAGAAAATTAATTAAAAAAAGTTTAATAAAATTTATTTATACTTGACAAAAGTAAGTTCAATATCTTCAGTATCATCTAGATGCAAAATTGCAAACAAATACCGAAATACTACGAATTTACGCTATGAGAGAATACACGACAGAAGTAGAAAACGAGGAATAGCCGGCAGACGACACCTTTAATGGCGGCAGGCCGGCAGACGGCAGCCGACTCTGCCGAGTGCCGACCTTACTTTGTTATGCCAAAATTGAAAGCTGTTGAGTTAGTTTCTGTATTATATTGGAATATTATTATAACAAACCTAAAACATTAAGAATGGGAAATATTTTATGCAATATGTACAATTAATTACATATTCTTTATTTAATACAAACAAGTTACCATACATAACACATAACCTCAATAAATTACAACAGTACAGTTGAATATTTTTACCTAGAAGCAGTCAAGACTAAGTGGACTATCTTTGACGCTGAACTTCTTTTACTTGCAGTTTAATCATGTGTTTCTAACATTCTAGATATAGTGTTTCTAACTGTCAAATGTTGATGTTCAATCAAAACAAACAAACCCTGAATGCACATCTTTTTATATATTTTTTTGATAAACATAAGTTATAATGCATAATTGACAGGACACACATGCTTATGCTACTAGCAAAAGAAGTTCAACGTCAAAGACAGTCCACTTAGTCTTGACCCCTTGACCGCTTCTATGTAAAATAATTCAACTAACTGTATAAAAGTTTGGTGAAGTTTAAGGCAACCACGAAACCACAAATATCAGAATAATATTTGAGATAACTTTATAATGAATATTTATAAAATTCATTACAATTCGGTATAATATGAAACTAAAACTTGTTTTATATCAAGTGATGGTATTAATAGTTGGGGAAAAATAATACCGACAATGGTGACAACACTATGTCGGTATTTGGTGCATCGATGAAATTTTGTTTCAAATACCAACATTGCTAATTAAATTACAATAAAAAAAATATCAGTATTTATGATTAATATTTGGAACCCTTATTATTTGGTCTTCAATTAAAACATAAGTTTAATACAAACATATAATTATTCAAATACTTATTCCTTAAGCCAGATCTTTATGTTCCCAGAGGAAACCTGTAAGATTCTTAACTAAAATCATAAATAAGAACAAGGGCAGACAAAACTTACAAGCACAAACTTATAAAAGGTGGAAAATTGTTTCTTTTTATTTTTTCTCATAGAAAAAAAGACCACAAACTCATCTGACTTTGAAAGTAGCCAATACAGATGACGAACAGCTTATATTTTGTGATCAAATGTGACCTTGTCGGTATTTGGTACACTGTCGGTATTTGGGTCATTTACCTTATATAGATAAAGTTAACATATTATTATTTTATAATAGAAATTTTTTCAAATACCAGAACACACATAAATTAACAATTTTGTTAAATACGTAAGGAATTGTGTACGTGGAAGTACTTTTCCGTGTGTTGGTTCCCGGTCTAAACCATTGGGGGTAGTTTTGCTGGGAATAGTATTCTGGGGGTAGTTTTCCTGGGGGTAATATTCCGGGGGTAGTTTTGCTGGGGGTAGTATTCCAGGGGTAGAATTTCAGGGGTAGTTTTCCACCCGTAGTAAACTTACAAAATATGGCTTAAATTGTTTATAGAAATAAATTATACAAATAGGTAACCATCCAACGAAGTAGAGTATAATATATTCTCTTCAAAAGTTTGCGGAAGAGGCCTATGTATGTATGTCCCTAGACACGATAACTCTCGTAAAAACGGCCCGATTGAGACCAAATTAGGTAGCCATGTGTAATCCTACCTTTATTTGGATGAGTTCGTAAACCAGATTCACTGTGAAACATGCAAGATTATTTCAAACAACCAAATATGAGGCTGCTAGATGGAAGGTACATGTATATCATTTTACAACAAATATAATTTTAAACAAATATAAATAATTTTGTAAAATGTAAAATAGAAATTAATATGTCGAGTAATGCTATAGTCTTCAAAAAGTCTAGAATTAGTCTTGAATTTTGAAAGAGAACTACACTAGACACCCTGTTAAAATTTATATATAGGCCTATGTATGTATGTCCCTAGACACGATAACTCTCGTAAAAACGGTCCGATTGAGACCAAATTAGGTAGACATGTGTAATCCTACCTTTATTTGGATGAATTTGTAAACCAGATATATTGATTGACCTATCGGAAGGGGTAGTTTTGGGGGGTTTTGTACCCAAAAAATGGGTTTTTGGCATTTTTTATATGTAATTTAAAAAAATTGCATACCGGTACTCTTTTCCCATGTTAATCATATTGAGAATAGGCAAACTGTTTTATTTATTGGCAGATATTGATAAAACAGATATGATGTATATCGTTCAAATAATTTTTTTATGGTTAAAATCTACTTTTAGTGTTCCCCATGGCAGCATACCTGCATACTCTGTCCCCATATTTATCATAAGGAGAATAGACATTTATTTTCATAAATTTAAATAAATTTTAAAATAAAGTCTTCAGATTTCTAATAATATTAAATTTTTATTTTTAACGCCAATAAAAATTTAATATTATTAGAAATCTGAAGACGTTATTTTTAAATTTATTAATTTCTAATAAGAAGAGCTTATGCAGAATGATTCATTTTCATATTTATGAGCACGTAATAAAATTTTGTTTACAGGTTCATCTGGTCAAAATTAATATTACTAATTTTAAAATTCCTTGAGTATTTAATTTAGTATTTTGAATTTTTAACTTAGCTTAAATGGTTATGGAGAAAATCCAAAAACGATGTTTCCATGTGTTATTCTTATAGGAAATCAACAAAACCTCCTATCTTGCTTATTCATTGACATATCTTGATAAAATTAGGTATGTACATTCATTAGGAAGTGTTTAACTTATACATGCTTACAAAACCCATATGGCGGCAAACCTATGTACTCACTCCTATGGGGTTTATGGGGAAAAAAAGAACACCGTAACGTGATAAAATTTGGTATGTACATTCACTAGGTAGGGTTTAACTTATATTTACCTACGAAACCCTTATGGTGGCAAACCTACATACTCTCATCCCCATGGGTTTTATAAGGAAATAGAAAATATACTAATATTCCATTGTAAATTTGCTGAGTACACAGAAAGTAAATAAATACAGTAGAACCTCGATAGTTCGACTCTCAATAGTTTGACACTCCTGATAGTTCGACACGGTCCATGACAATGTTAATAATGACCGATAGTGTCCATGTTGGTGCCTGACAAAGGTGAAAATGTAAACAAATTGGCGAATGATTTGAATGTTGTTTATGTTAAAGTTCAATTAGGTTATGGTTTCACTAAAATTTAGTGTTTCCTAAATTCAAATATGACTTTTATACTCCCATTGTTAAAATTTCCCATATACTCCCTATAGTTCGACATTTTGATAGTTCGACACTCTCTAAGTCCACAAAGTGTCGAACTATCGAGGTTCTACTGTACTGCTAATTTATAAAAGTTTAGTTTTTAGCGAATTTCCCTATAGGGAATACGCTATTACGGTAGTAGCCATGGGTAAGACCTAAGCCCGGGACCACTTTACTTTTTCATTATGAGGTCCCCAGAACTTTTTTTATGAGTTCGCAAACCAGCATTGTCGGGTTATGGGAACGGGGTTTTATGGGGCTTCAAAGGGGTCAAAAATGGGTTTTTGGAATGTTTGGACCTTAATTTTTAAAATTCATCATTTTTAACTGAAACCATTTAAAAGAGCTTAAAAAAACAGTTTGATATTTTGAATTTTGATCTTAGCATAACTGGTTACAGGAAAAATCCAAAAATGGGTCTTCCATGTTATTCTTGGGAAATGAAGAAAACCCTAAATCTTGCTTATTTATTGACATAACATAATCAAATTTGGTATGTACATTATCTAGATAAGGTTTAACTTATACTTGCTTACAGAACCCATATGGCGGCAACCTACACTCACCCCCATGGGGTTTATGGGGAAAATAAAAATTGTCAGAGCTTGATACAATTTTGTGTTTACATTCCAATTATTGATTAACTTAGATTTTCTAACAACGCCCCATGGCAGCAAACCTTCATACTCGATCTTATGGTGTTTCTATGGGGAAAGTAACTAATCTAAAATTCCATTAGAAATTCGCTGAGTACGCAGGTCTGCTGCGACGGGGGGTATTATTTGGTTCAAACTGTATGTAAATCGGCCCAGTGGAAGTCTCAGACCAATTTTATAAAACATTGAAAAAGTTGATTTTTATCCCCATGTTAAATCTCTACTCAAAAATATTACTTTTCATTTTTGACCCATCTAACATAAATATTTTAAAAACATGTAAAATGTGCTTAAAATATAAGACCGAAAACATTTGTTTTGGCAGAACCCTCATATAACTCGGCCCAGGAGAAGTCTCAGCCAATCTATCCAATGAAATTTTTTGCCTTACTTTTTTTAAATATACATGTTTTCTATGTTATTCTAGTAAGAAATCAACCAAACCTTCTTTCTTGCTTATTTATTAAAAAATTAATGTTGCTTATTTATTGCTTATTTATATTTGAATTCGATAAGTGCACTCATTAGGAAGGAGTTATATTTGCTTACAAGGCCCAAATGGCAGCAAACTTTATACCCTCACCCTATGACTTTCATGGGGAAATTGAATTTAGGCCTATACCAAAATTCCTTTGGAAATTCACTGATTATGCAGGTCTGCTGCGATTTACAGTAGGCCTAATATTTTTAGGGTCAAAAATAAAATCTGGACACTTAGTACATCATGTGCTCTTACTTGAGTAGTACAGTACACTCTCGTTCATTGGACTCGGCGACATCGGAACTCCGCTTCATCGGAACTAAAAATCTGGAAATCATTAATTTTTTTCTTACGAAATAAATAATTTTTCCGTTTTAGCGCCTTCAATTTCCATTTGTTCTATTTGCACAAGAATGAAGTATCACGTTTTGTATCAAATGTCATCAGGCGTTTTCCATAATCTGTACCCATCGATGTGATTTACGAGGCCGTGGAGTTTTCGCACAAAAATAGAAAGAGGAAGGGGGCAGGAAGTGAACATCCATTTCGACTGCTTCCCAAACTGTCATTCAGTCTGTCTCGCGTCGCGGCTGCATCTGTGTTACGTGGAAGTCCGTTGATTGCTGGAATATGAGTGGAATATGAATATGGAATATGAGAATAACGATTTTGGATCTTTATTTTGTGCGTTGTTTTTATTCCTATAGGTTCCTTGTTACTATGTTCAAAGTTTAAGTGCCTTATTTTCATAAAATCTCTTGTGTTATCTTAAAAACAAGGGTGAATACAATCACGATAGGTCACCGTACGGGCGGAAATGATGACTCGCGACGGACTCCGCTTCATCGGAATTTTTTGACATCCAAACAGGCCGTCCGCCAGATTAGTTCCGATGAACGAGAGTGTACTGTATACTCTGTTGGAGTAAAGTAGTAGTATCACGAGTGATACTTTATGAATTGTAGCTGGTGACTTTACCCACGTTCTTACTATGCTATTTCTTAATTGCTTAAAGGAGGCTAACTATTTTAAATAATTATTTTTTACTTTGAATTTTAAAAGTGTTACACAGTGAATTTTGACTTTGAATTTTTTACATCTGATATCCTGTATTGTCAATTGTAGGTCACCTGGCAGAGATGACCGGGCTCGTGACAGGGAAAGGTCTCGTCGAGGTGACAGGCCCAGCAGGTTCTCCGGGGGTGGAGGTGGTGGGGGTGGGGGCTTCCGAGACAGGAGTCCCGTCCGAGAGAGACGGCGGGGGCCTTCCGACAGGCGAGTTTACGTGTCCAACATCGCATATGAGTTCAGGTGGCAGGAGTTGAAAGACCTTTTTAGACAAGAAGGTAAGCCTGGTACTAAAAGCTCTTTCACAATGGTTGTTTTAACTTACTAGGAGCCTAAATAGGCTGTATTTGTTTGTTAAGTCAGTTAAAGTATTTTTTTTCATAAAATGGTGCTTTTAGATAAATAATTACTGTACTAAACAAAAATTAAGTGATTAGTTAGTTCTGAAATACTGAGAAAAATAAATTTTTTTGTTGAATAATTTTGTTTAAATCAGTACGGTACATTGATTGAAACTTGAAATAATTTGAAGAGCATCTGAGTTTTTAATGTTGTGCTATAATTTTTCAGGATTAGTTTTTTTCAATCTTTATTTTTCATGGTCTTTGTTTTTTACAGTTGGAGAAGTTGCCTTTGTCGAGTTGTTTGTTGATGAAAATGACAAACCCAGAGGATGTGGTATTGTAGAATTTGAATCAAAAGAATTGGCACAGAAAGCAGTTGAAAAGATGCACAGATATGAACTTAAAGGAAGAAAATTGGTTGTTAAGGAGGTAAGTTACAGTTTGTTGTTAATTTGTCATAGACAATTTTAATACACTTACCTCCCGGATACAAAGAGATTTGTAACTTACAGCTACAACTATTTAAAAAATATGCTATGTTCAACCGTATGCTGATAACATTTTTGTGACTTCGTTTCTCATGAATTAAGAAATGAAAAAGAGTCAAAATTGTTTCAAGTTCATTTTAAAGGAAACAAAGTATTTACCATAGCAAAATATTTTAAGTTATTATTCTAGTACTACTGAGTCTATAGGCACCTTATTTGTGAGAACAATTTTAAAATGGTAAGAATTTTTAATTCCAATGTTCCAGGACTTTGACATAGAGCGTGACAGGCAAGGTCGTCCAGTCGGTGGGGGAGGTGGGGGGAGGGGCAGCATGGGCGGGCGTGACCATGACATGGGCGGTCGCTTCAACCAGAACAACTCCCGCATGCGGGACGTCGACCGGGGCATGGGTGGAGGCATGGGCGGCGGCATGGGTGGCGGGGGCACCCCCGCCAACAAGTGGGGCAACACCTACGGCCTCAGTCCACAGTTCCTTGAGTCGCTGCACATTACCAGTCCCCTGGTCACCAGAGTTTTTGTGGCCAATGTGAGTAGCCTAAGAAACTAATGTTTTTGGGGTTAGAGTAAGAATGTTGGTAACTTAAATGATCCTGGTTTTTACCTTCACAGTTGTTGGATTTGAAATTTTGTCAATTTCTTCTTACCTTTAAATCTTCTTAAGTATTTTTTGGGGGGCTGCAATTAATGTACAAAAATAATAGTTTTACTAACGTTTTTCTTAAGGTTTAAAAATTGTTCTTAAGTGCTTTAGACCGACATATTCCAAACCTTCACAGTTTATAATCAGCTACATCTTCTATTATAACTAAGCAAACCAATTGATGTTTTTCACACGGGAGTTCCGGACACATAAAAACAAACAAGCATTATGAATCACTTGAAAAGCAGTATTCGCAAGATATAATTTAGGATACTAATAAAGTAATCAGCTGGTTGGTCTGAGAAAGAATAAATATAATAAGTAAAGCTCTCTGCCCTGTCACTGCTGTTTAGTTACTTAAGAATGTAATTATTTTACTAACACTTATCTTTATAATCAATTTTTTTTAATAGCTGTGAATAAATCAGTCATCAGTGATAGGCATCACGTCGATTTTGCTGGTTTCAGAGCCCTCTGGTGATTATGATATTAAAATTTGCCATTTTGTTAGTTAGTCTATTGAAAGTTAATTTATTAGACTCTGGCAACCAAAGTAAAATAACACTAGTAGTATCTGGCATTAAATCGGCATTCTGTAGCCTGTATCAGATTTATTTACACAAACAATTTTATTGAAGAATGAATGTTGTACTTTATTGAATAGTAGGGGTGGGCGAGTACTCGAGTTTTCGAGTATCTGTTAAGTATTTTTTGATACTCGAAGCTCGAGCGAGTACTTGTGACTACTCGTTAAAGTCGAGTTGAGTAGTTATTAAATTAAAATATAGCATTTCTGAAATGTTTTTCTATTTATTTAAACCCCATTTCTTTAAATTGTAAAATGTTTTTATTGTGAAAGTGATACATTTTAAGACTAAAGAAAGTTAGATGTGAAGACGATGAAAATGCTTCTAACGGTGCTTCTCAGACAGCACTCTACTGCTGACTGAACTCTTTGTCTTGTCACGCGAGTGACGCGCACGGTTAGTGGTAGAGTCAACATTGCTACTGATTAATAAAATGATTCATTTGTAGACCTTCATAACACTGGGAAAAAAAAATTAATAGTCAATTATAATTTGACATCTAATTGCATCAAGACAATGATTTAAAACTGATTCAAATAACTTTAGACAAAATAAAGAGCTGTGTTGACATTAGCAGTAAGAATAGTACGGCAGACAGAAGAGTAGGTACAAGAGAACAATCAGGTTTACCAATGGCTAACCTCAAATTGCCAGAGTAATACCATTGACTTTAGGTACTAAATCAATAGTATCTAAATAAATCTAAATAAATATCTAAATATCTGAATAAATAGTATCAATAGTCAATGGTAATACAATTTTATAGTTGTATGTTATTTTTCTAATCCAGCATTCACAAAAATATATGTTTATTAATTGATAATAGGGGTCTGCGGTGCACCGAAAATTCGGTACAGGTACGGTACAAGGCAAAATACCGTCATCGGTTCGGTACGGTTAAAGGCATCGGTACAAATCCAGTTCGGTACAGATTACAAAAGTCAAAAATATTAATGTATCTACTACTTATATATTTGACTTTAGAAAAACGGAATTAATTAATATTTTGTCGTTATCTCTTTGTTTTTATGGATTAACGCATAAAAAGAATGACTTGACATCGTCGCTCAGCAAAGAGCAAAGTCAACTGACGAACGATGTAGTCGGCGTTCGCCGACTGCCGAGTCCACGGATAGGAATGCAGTTTACAATTCGCGGTCCAACACCATTTAGACAATCATGTTCTTGTTGGCAACAGCGCTCATAGCGGCTGATCAAGTACATTAGCTCTTTATTCAGTGACAACTACAACAAACTACAGTGATATTAATGCCCGCCGCCAGAGACGCTAGCGTCAGTAAGGACAGTTGTTTGATGAGAAGTGACGAGAACTGTCGACTGCCGATTGAAAAGATTTGTCCTAACCTCTAAAGTGACCCGGATTGGCGGATTAGCCGAATGCAATTAGGAAATAATACACGACCGCTTTTCGCAAAGAGTAAGACCACCCAAAAGCTGTTTGTTCCTATGAATTTATCGATCAAAAAAAACTAGGAACATTCCAAATTTTTCAATTTGTTTAGCCAACACATTTTATTGGCTTTATAGTTCATATTTTATTGGCTTTTAAAATCGTTATATATGTTCTTTCTAGAGGTTTAGATGTTGTATAAACGTACTCTTTGGCGTTTACTTTCTCTTTGTACTTTGCCTACTCTTGTTGGATTGGTTCAATTGGTTATTTTATTACGTTTGCTCTGTCTCTAGTCACAGTCACAGTCAGGCTCACTAGCCTACTAATACATCACGTCTTTGTTTAATGACAGTTGCCCTGGAAGTTTTATGAAATAAGTTTAGGATTTGAATTTAAGAAAATGTGAAGCACAAACCGTTTAGTAGTAAATAAATCATTAATTGTAATCATGATTGATTCTAACACTGGCGGTACCGCTCCAATGATGGCATCTACCGCTTCCACAATAGGCCTAGCCTACTGCGGCTACGAACGCCTGCTAAAAATGGTTTTGAGTTCCGCTTTGATTTTTTTTCATTAAGTTAAAAATTATTTTGTTCTTTTATATGTTTAGGCGATGAATTGAAAAAATACTGATACAGCATGTAGGCTATGGGCTTTTGTTTGAAAATCTCTATTTATGTTTGCAAGTTTTTTATCAGCCAAAAATAAATCTGTTTTCAATTATTGTTGTGATGCTGCTACTCACTTCATGTTAATTTTTACTACATAGCATTAACACATTGGCGGCGAGCGTCCACGATCGTTGACGCAGGGGGGCGGCGCCAGGTGCGTGCGTCAACCATGGTGGACGCAAATTTGCTGTTGCTAAGCGACATCAGTGTTCCACCAGCATTCGTGCGGTGTGAATGGCTGTTATTGCGCATGTGGGGAGATTGTTTTCATCAATTTTTGTCAACGCCGTTTTCGGTTTTTGCGTTTCCGTAGTAACATATGTTTATATAAACTTTGTTTGTTTGTAAATAGTGTTTACATTAGTTTTTATCAAAAAGGATTTGCCTCCTAGCCCAAGTTGTTTTAATTTAGTGCCTGAAGAAAGGTAATACGACGAAAACCTAGATGAACAGGATCTAGACCGGGTACGGTACGACACCGACAAGGGGGAGGACGATGACCCTGACTACGAGGCCAATGCGCCACAATGGTAAACGATCAACTTTCGGGTGGGCTGGTGCGGTTTTACGTAGTAATTTACAAGTTTTTTTTACATTTTACAATGGTTTTACTATCCTTGTGTTAAATCTAAACAATTAGCAAAGTTTTGTGCAAAACTGAAAAATTAGTTAGTGACTGATCGCGTGGAAAGACGTCCCCAGTTGCGGCGCGTCCACGATGGTGGACGCAAATTAAAATGGCCGAAAATCCAATTTATTTCTACCGGATGGTCTTCCTAAATGTTTTTCTGTCATAACACACCTAAATGTAAGTAAAACCAATAAAATTTGTTTTCAGCATATGGTAACCAATATTGCATGATTTTCAGCAGTCAACGTGTTAAACTAATATCACCAGCATACATGCACAAGTGTGAAGTGATTATGATATTTTTCCTATTAAAGTTGTAACCTAGCAAAATATGTTAAATGAGGTAAATAAATAGGTATTTGAAGTGTTACCCATCGATATTAATACCGCTAGGCCTATATTGATAACGCGTACCATACCGTACCGATTTTGTACCGAGAACCGAGGTACACAAAAATTGTACTGTACCGAACCGTACCGACCTGAAAATTGCTGTACCGCAGACCCCTAATTGATAATAAACATATTTTTCTCTCAAATTGCTTTCATTATAAGACAGACATTGAATTTATTGTTCTTTGTGATTTTTTAAGTCCTAACAAACAGGCTTCATGGCTGTTCACTAAAGCTAGCCTTTACTCAGTTAAGAGACATTCTGCCACTAGCAGACGAGGGAATTAGGTGAATTCCAAAACAGTGAAAATTATATGTACATAGCTTGAGTTTTTAGGAGAAGTGAAAATAATTCCTAAACAAAATGAGTGGTGAAGATTTTCTTATCAACAAAGACAAAGGAAGTAGATAGAGTTGAAAATGACAATTTAAATCCACCAATTACATTTAGTGATTCTGATTCAGCTGTAGCATCCAGGTGTCTAGGCTAGGCTTCTGACTCAAAGTAGGTCTAATATGCCAAATAAAAAAAACTGTGAATAGGGAAAAACTTTTATTTGGTAACATCTTAAAGTAAGTGAAACATATGAAAGTGAAAAGTTAAGTAAGTAACTGTAACTGGGGATTTTCTTTTTTTCATTTAATGATGGTTAGAGGCTATTTTTCAATCTTTTATTCTGTATATTCCTTAATCCCTTTTGTTACTAAATCAAGTTTTTAGCTTAAGTTTTTTTTAATAATCAGCGATTTAAAAACCAATATTTTTTCCTTCACACAGTTTTTAAGCAAATTAAACTTAGGACTAAAGTGCATTACTGTATTTTTTTTAGCCCTTGTAGGATAGGCTTGTTATTTTAGTATAGTAGGCTAGTATATTTTTATATTTGAGTATAGACTAGTTATTTTAAGGCAATTTTCAATATTTTTATGTTCACGTATTACTCGACTCGACTCGACTCGAAACTCGAGTATTCTACTTACTACTCGACTCGACTCGACTTGACTCGTTCCAAAAATGTGATACTCGCCCACCCCTATTGAATAGTCTAGACTCAAATAAGTTTTTGAACTTACTCTTACCGATAGTAGCAAACAGTGAACTTTTTTCATTTGATAGGTACTGCTGACAGTTCTTTGTAGTCCTATTAATTTTATAGGTTAACTTTACCACTTTACAACAAAGTACTTAAAAAGGTACATTATTTTATTTTATTTTTTCAGCTTGACTACAAAGTTGATGAAAAGAAATTGCGAGATGTGTTCAAGCTGGCAGGTCGTGTTTTAAGTGCGGAGATAAGTTTGGATAAGGAAGGTAAGATTAATTTTTTCTTTTTTTTGAACTAGGTATTACCTTCTGACATTCCTTGTCGCTGGTGGTTAAGCTGCGACGCGTTTCGTCACTACAGTGACATTTTCAAGCATCTTCGCATTAGCGTTTCGTCATAAGTTAAAATCAAACATTTACACACGACACAGACACATAATAAATAAACTTAAACGTGATATATGTTTAAGTGTTACCGGTATTATTTATTATGTGTCTGTGTCGTGTGTAAATGTTTGATTTTAACTTATGACGAAACACTAATGCGAAGATGCTTGAAAATGTCACTGTAGTGACGAAACGCGTCGCAGCTTAACCACCAGCGACAAGGAATGTCAGAAGGTAATACCTAGTTCAAATTAATTTCGACATTCCAGTAGTAGGATATGAATTCAAATTAATTTTTTCATCATTACACTTGGTAATTTAAGTTAGCAAGTCAAGCTTACTACTGTCTCAAACCTGGAATAATACAGACCTTTTTATATTTTTGTGACTCAACGTACGTCATGTATTTGAAGTTTAAAAATAAAATCTGTAATGATGAAACAAAGAAATGATTTTTTTTCAGTAAAGGCTCTCTTCTCATTGTGCTGCATGCAGAGCTCATTTTATATTGCCACTCATAATAAATCTTAACTAGATTTACCTTGACTATACCTTTGTTTATCTAGCTATATTTGATGATGATCCTGACAAATGAATCAACTTGTTTTTTTCCAGTAACAAAAGCAAGCAAGGCATACAATCATCTTATACTAATCTTCAATCCTTACTTGGCTTAAATTATGCCTTGGACGCATTGCTATATTTCAATAAATGTAGACCTATCCATCTATTTAATTAACACTAGTATACGTGTTGCTCGAAATCGAGCAGTTTATTTTAATACAATACAAATGTTACTTTTAGCTCTAAGTCAATGACATCCGACCAATCCAATATTGTGAATATCTTTAAACGCCAAAACTACACGTATTTACAGCTGATTATTAACAGATGTTTAAAATGCTTTATTTAATCACAATGTTATTTAAATGGGAAATTTAGAGATTTCAACGGTGAATAGCGCCTTATTTTCAGTCCGATTCTCATCAGTTTTTGGCGGAAACAACTATAGACCAAGCCCTATCCAACGACACCAAAAACTTGAAAATCGGTTGAAAATTGTAGGAGGAGTTCTCAAGACAAAAAAACCCTTAGCGTATTAAATAAGTATAGATTTGTACCTGAGTGCATGTAAGGTGTGCCAGACAATCCTAAATAAAATAAAATAGAGATTTTGCTTATTTTATCGCTGGAGATGAGATTCTAGAGTGGTGGTGTTCACACAGATTTTGTGACTGCATGCTTTTGGTGTTTGATACGATTTGTGTGTCTGTCACAGGCAAGAGCAGAGGGTTCGGAGTGGTGGAATACGAGCACCCGGTGGAGGCGGTGCAAGCCATCTCCATGCTGCACAACCAAATGTTGTACGAGCGCAAACTGTCGGTGCGGATGGACCGCGTGGACAAGCCGGACGGGCCGCCCAAACTGCCCGAGGGACTCAAGAGCATCGGCATGGGGCTCGGAGCCAATGGCACTCCGCTGCAGGATGTCTCCAGTGAGTAACCGATAATAGATATTCGGTTATGACAATCCACAGATTAATTTTTTTTTTTTTAACTACAAGGGATCAAGATTGAGTTGACCATATTTGACTCTAAACTTCTTTAATTTGATGTAGTCTTTAAATCATGTGTGTCTTCAAAATCAAGTAATATCTTTGTTTATCATAAAACCCTATAAACAAATATAAATTTTATTTTATTTTTTTCATTGAACCTCAAAATTTGACAAGTTGAAACATGTGATTATTTGTCATTTGGTGATTATGTGTTATCTGGTTTGTTGATAAGCTGAAGATGGCTTCAGACATTAAGCCGAAATATATTTACTTCTAAAATTTTAACTGCCTAGTTTCTTACAAAGGCTGCAAAATAGCAAAACTGAAACTGCAACTTACATGATCGTAGATACCATGTATTTAAGAATAACATAAATCATAATACAGTAGACTCCCTCCTAACCGGCCACCTTGGGACCAGGCCATGGCCGGATAATGATTTGGCCGGTTAAACCAATGTACATTAAAATTATTCCAACCTAAAATTTTATATGGCTTTGAAAAAAAAACAACTCTAAATGTATTACTCTATATAATTTATAGCTAACATCCGACACCCATGAAATCCACGACTAAAATAAACTAATAATAATGTATTTCCTTAGTTTTGTGTACTGGATAGCAGGTCCAAACGCATTCGATCACTTCTGGTAGCATACACTTCCGTCAGGACAGTACATTTTAGATGGTTTGAGAACGTCAATATGATATAATGTTGAATTGAATGATTCAGTAAAAAAGAAAACAACGTTTCCGGCGAAACATGGCTGGTTAAAGCGATGTTGAGATAAAAAATGGACGGTTATAAAGATGTTGTTTTTGTGCGAGGGTAGGCCGGTTAAAGCGGAGACCGGTTAAAAGGTGGCCGGTTAAGAGGGAGTCTACTGTATTTTGTAGCCTATTGATGCTAAATCTCATGTAGAAAACAGTAAAAGCCCAAAGATTTCAGAATTGTTAAAATCGGACTGAAACTTTAAGCAGGAGTTCTTTGTATCAAAATAATGTCGCAGTTTTTTTATTGTGTTATCAGCATTAAAATACTTTTTTCTTAATTATTATATTGTTTTTGTACCCGGAGGTAACCTCCGTGAGCACTCTTGCGTTTTTTTAAATTAATGTGCTTGAAGGAGAGCATTAATTATAATTAATTAATGCGTGTAAATTTAATCTATTTGAAAGTGTAATGGCTTCTCATTTCTCTTAGCGTATACGGAGAAACAGTCTGGAAACCGATGAATGTTATAAGTACTGATTGTTATTAACAAGCAACAATTAGAAAATAACCAATTTGTCGTACGTAATAGGATAGTTTTGTCATACATCATAGATAAGTTAAATAATATGTGGTGCTTTTTTCTGTTAACAGGAAATCTACCCAGCATTGCACAAAATATTCAACCCACAAATCTGAACCTGGCCAATACAGTTGCTGCTCCATCACTGACAACGGCTGCTTTAGGTAAAGTTTCATTCCGATTTTCTTCATTTTTTGTAATTAAGACAGAAGAGTTTGTTTTATTTGTAGGTCTATGTTATGTCCAACTAGTCTGTTTCATTTTATTATAATCAGCTGTTATACCCCGTTCAAAATAAATGTGCGGTCGAAAGACAGAATTTTATTTCCCACTAAAAAGAAAATTCCCTCAATACTTTCCTGAATTCCCCGATTTTCCTCACAATCAGATGTTATTTTAATTTGGCCCTTAAAATTTAGAGTATAAAATAGCGCTGATGATCGTGTTTCTTCCCCTACTTACCGTTGGAAGCGCTTCTTGTTACATCTCAAATGTCAAAATTAGAATGTTTGTTTACGAAAAAATCAAAACATTGGCATAATTTGACATGAGATATTAAACAGCTGTGGTAATTCTCAGTGATTCTGATTGGTTGGATTCTTGACAGCGGGAGGAACGGGAAAAATGGGGGGATTGAAATCTGCGTTTCGACCGCACATTTATTTTGAACGGGGTATAAAAATATTCAAGATGGGTTGTAAAAATTTTCCTCATTTCTCAAGTATTTTTTTACCATCTATCTTCTTATTTCTATAAGGTTTTCGTCTGTTACGTCCCTTTTTCTCTCGACCTACTGAACCGATTTTTAAGATTGAGGTGTCATTTTAAGGCTTAGGATATACCGCAGTGACGAATCGTAATTAAAGTTAGCCTTTGATTTATTTCTAGAGGGCGCTTTAAAATGTTGACCAACTTTAATTGCAAGTTCTTTAATGTGAATTGTAATTTAACAGCTGATTACCTTCAGATGAATGTTAAAAGCCAGATAGTAAAAAAAAATAGATATCTGTCACTTCATAATCAACATTCACGTACTGTAGGTGAGTTTCACTCATACAGAATCATAAAATGCGCAATTTGCGCACGGGCCACCTCGTGTTACATAAAAAAACAATTTGTTTATATTGTTAAGTTTCCATTCAAATTCATTTAACTAAAGCCGTTTACTTGTTACTTTTATGTATTGTACCAAGGGAACCAAAATTCTTGGGCAGATTGGAAAATTTTGCCCGTGCAAACAGTGTTTGTTTTAGAGTATAAGATTAATTATTTAGTACAAAACAGTCTAGTTGTTAAGTATCTTATTGTTATTAAAAAATTTTACCTATCAAGTTTTTAGAGGTGCACAATATGTTGATATAATGATTATTCTAGTTCAAAAACAATGAATTGGACAAGACCCCGGAAAACAAATACCTTTTGTGTGTCTACTACAATTTATACTATAATCCTCACAAATTTCACCAGTTCATTAACGCCAGTTTAATAAACTGCTTGCATTAATTTACACAAAAAAGTAGATTTTTATGTTTTCTTGTTTTTTTCCAGGTCCTGCTGCTGCTTTGGCTGCCAGAGGTAAGTTTTTAAAGGTTTATCAAAAATAGTAAGGATATTATTAGTGAGGTACAGGATAAGCAAGCTTATTAGAAAATAAAAGCATCCTTTTCCAGCACAAAAAATAAATGCAATAAAAGAAAAACATGTTTCAAGGAAAACTGGCCTCTTTGTCAACCTGGAGAAGGTGAATGGCCCATTTTAAAAAGGAAGTTTACGTCTTTCTTTGTGGGGCAAGTCTGCCTACACAAGTGTCAAAGAATGAAAAAATGATTGAAGCCTAGCATAAACTTAAGACCATTGAGTTGCGTTATATGTTTATATGCTGTTTTCAAACTTTTTTCTTCTTTGACTCTTAACAGACCTGCCCTGCAGAGAAAGAGTTTCACTTTTATGTTTTCCTTTAAAAGCCCTAAAGAGCTCGTTGGGCCAATGGCCTTATGAGAGTGTCCTAATTTTTAAATCTTTTAATGTTTAAAACCTATTGATTATTTTGTTTGGTTTTATCAGCAAGTACAGTATTTATAAAAAGCATTCCAGTTGAAAAGGGATCTTAATATGATTATTTTGTGGGAGTTAGTTCATAGGAATTGTTTGTTATATTTGCACCACTTTTCTTTAGCTTGATGTGCACTGGATGTTGGGACTAACAGAGATAATGGGAAAGCATTATGTAACAAGACTTGTAGTGGTGTATTTGAAGTATTGTACCTCCCATGGCTGTTAACCAAGTTTTAATAATAGTATAAAATATCACAAGAGAGATACGCTTAGCAGTATGCTTTTTAAACATTGCCATTTTACCACTGTGAAGGTGATTTTTGGTTGTTTTTCCTGCCTTATATGTTGACTTTATTGTGCATGAAGTAGAGTTGGACGGCACCTAACCGGTTGCGCTCTGTTGACCAGACATGCTTCCCACCTTAGGTGGCGCGGGCGCTGCGGCCGGCCTGGGTCTGGGTGCTGGCGACCTCAGCAGCCTTGGTGCTGGAGGGTTGAACGCCGCCGCGCTAGGCGGCTTTGCACCTAACAACCCGCTCATGGCGCAATTGGGTGCAGCGGGCAGCAGCCTACTTGGCGCAGCAGGTAATCTATGAATTCTTAATTAACAATTGAACGGTAAATGACAGTTTAAATAGTTAGACAATCATTTGAAAAACCTTACTACAAGTTTGTAATAACTAATGTTCATAACACCTTGCTTACAGTTATGTTTTTTGTTACTTAGACATGCAAAAAGACTAAAAGTCCGTATTTGCTAATTTTTTGAAGGTAATTTTGCATACAGAATGCTGTAAGAATTTCATCAATAAGTTACTCATATTATATCTTTATCATTAATTGTATGAGTAAATAACTTTGATAATTTCCATCTATAACCACATGAAGGGTAAATTGGTTAAGTTCCGTTGATTGCCCAAATCCTATTGTAGCCTAGCTGCAACAACGAGCTTTGAACTCATCACCCATTAATGTTAATCATCATTCACAGTCGACTCCCGATTATCGGCAATAACTGGTGGCCTGACTATCGCTGCAGATATAATTTTCTGTTAATCCAAACACCAAATGCAGCATATAATAACGTAAAAACTATTAAAAGATCATTAAATGAGAAAAACCTATTGAAAATGTGAGAAATGATAGATGAATAAAAAATTTTAAAAATTCAGAAAAATTAAAATTTGGGGGGAGTCAAGTATATGGAGTTATTGAAGTTTATCATAAATTTCTTTCTGTTTGTGGTGTTTTGGTTTGCATAGTAGGTGTACGTTAATATGTTGCAGACTTGCTTTTCATGTATGTTGTTTGTAAATTACCTATGAGCATTTTGGAATCAAGGAGGACTTACAATAAGTGTCCATGTGTTATCGCTGTGTTTAATTCTCACGGAATTTGTTTGAAATCTAAAGTTAATATAGTTAACAAGACTGCATCTACCTGACTATCGGTTCTAATGCCTGTGTACTTGTTCTGCCATCCAGACGGTTATTACTCTACCATTTCAGGTGGCCTGAGTAGTAACCTAGGTGGTGGCGGGTTGGGAGGCGCAGGCCTAGGCGGCGGACAGCTGGGCGGGGGCCTGGGCGGCGGGGCCATGGGTGGCGGAGGCGGTGGCCTGGGCGGCCGTGACTTTGACTCGTTGAGTGCAGCGCTCGGCGGGGGAGG
This sequence comes from Neoaliturus tenellus, assembly GCA_030545055.2. NCBI lineage: Eukaryota > Metazoa > Arthropoda > Insecta > Hemiptera > Cicadellidae > Neoaliturus > Neoaliturus tenellus. The sequence goes on along the minus strand of CM061537.1, from coordinate 71,364,683 downwards.
GGGCTTCTCATCCAACAACATGGAGCGAGACTTCCACCGGCCACCACCCAGCAACATGGCCGGCAACGGGCGTGGCGAGCCACTCAGCGACACCATCATGATTAAGAATGTGAGTGAAATAGATGCAATCTTTTGTTTTTTCTTTTAATAATTGTTAAATATTTTTAAATTTAAGATAATAAGTACTATATGTGTAAAGACGATTTATCATTGGCACCCGTAAATTCGCATAATGGCACCAACCTGTGTAATACTATCACTGTATTTTGATTTAATTATGAATAGATGATGAACTCAAATGAAAAAAAAGAAGTAAAACTAAATGACTAGATTTTACTCCTTATTAACAGATGTTGATGTTTTAGTTTTTCAACAGATTTGCTATAGCAAAAATTGAAATTCTCTTGGTTTTTCCCCCTTTCCTTATAAGAGAGTAGGCCATGTGACACAAAACAGGTTTTCATCTTTCTTTTGGGCCACAAATATACAAAATGTGTGTTCTCTGTCCCTGTTTCATGTTCTCACATGGCCTATTTTCTCTTTTAAGGTAAGTCATCTTTAAAAATTACAAATCTTCGTGGTTCTCCTGCCAAAACTAAAATTACAATGTGTGTTTGATGTTGCAACGAATATAACTTAGTTTCGTCTTTAGACCTAAGTTTTAAACAAGATATAAGTATACCTAAGTTTTATTTTGTTTCTGGAAATATTTTTTTACAAACACATAAGCCTATCTACTGTGTTACCGTATGGAAAATAGATTAAACCAATTGAATGTTTGTTTTTTTAGCTGCCACCTTCAGCCACTTGGCAACAGTTGAAAGACAAGTTCCGTGATGCTGGAGATGTCAAGTTCGCGGAACTGAGAGGAAAAGACATTGGAATCATCCAGTTCAACAGCAAATGGGACGCCGAGCGGGCTCTCAGTATCCTTTAACATCTCTTGTGTCAGTCATAATTGTGATCTGACGTACCGGTACCAGTTCAGTTTAAAGAATTATGATTTAACATGAACACTTTTGAATCTTGGTGATCTCTCACAGTCTATAGCTCAATGAATAAAGGTCTGAAAGCATTGAGCCCATTAACATAGGTCCAACATTGAGTTGACATATTGACCTGTCCAACGCATATTTGCCCACGGAATCAACAAGCAAGCAAAAAGACCTACATAAAACCAAACATAAGCCCTATAAATCTTAGCCCAATCTAAATTTTGGCTTTTTTTGTGATAGTGAGTGGCAACGATGTCTAAAAATTAAACTTGCTTCATAAAAAGGTGCTTTTTCCCAAGATTGGTAGGCTATAAGAAAAGCATAACTTCTTTCTAAAGGTCTGCCTTAAAACTTTTTTTGTTCTGGACATGATGTGTTAAAACTAAAACAGAAGAAAAGTTATAAGATTTACCTTTAGACAGCTGATTGAATAAGCGGATGAAGCAATGTTGTTATGGGTACGATATTTATCATAATGAGTAATGACACCATATGACTATGTTATATTTGGATTAGGGATGTGTCGATACCAAAATTTATCGATTCTCGATACCGATACCGATTCTTCAAAAATTGATTCCCGATTCTCGATACCGATACTTTCGATACCATCGACAAAAAAACCTAGCTTAGCTGTAAGTAGTAAAATTTATCCCCTCAGTTACACATTTCAGACTCTGGTCTGCCTCTTAAAAAAATAAAAATTTTAGATTCATTATCTTAAACCTTTTTGTAAAATATATTTGCAAGCACTACAATAAACACGCATAGGCTATTATTTATTTTCAATGCTCAAAAATGAAAATAATTAATTCCTAAGCAAGATAACTATAAAAAACAGTAATAATTATTTAACTTGAATGAATAGATAACCTAAAAATCAATTCACTATAGAGATAGTCAAATCACAAACACTAAATACAGTTTAAGAACACACAAAATTAACTAATTAACTTTCAATGTTAAGAAATGAAAACGATGTACTCAAATAAGCAAGTCAACAGTTAACTATTATGTAACATGAATATTTAATAGGGGTGGGCGAATATCATATTTTTTGAACGAGTCAAGTAATACGTGAACATAAAAATATTGAAAATTGCCTTAAATTAACAACCCTATACTAAAATATAAAAACATACTAGCCTACTATACTAAAATAACTAGCCTATCCTACTAGGCCTACAAGAGATCACTTTAAGTTTAATTTGCTTAAAAACTATGTGAAGGAAAAAATATGGGTTTTAAAATTGCTGATTATTAAAAAAAACTTAAGTTAAAAACTTGGTTTAGTAATAAAAGTTATTAAAGAAATGTACGGAATAAAAAGATTGAAAAGTTAGCCTAAGTTATAACCACCATTAAATGAAAAAAATAAAATCCCCTGTTACATTTACTTACTTAACTTTTCACTTTCATGTTTCACTTAGGCTACTTTGAAATGTTTCCAAATAAAAGCTTTTCCTTATTTACAGTTTTTGTACTAGGCATAAAAGTTAGGCCAAAGGCCCACGTTATTTATTTATACACGGAATATTCCATTTTCAATTATCATACAAAATAATTAATATTACAAGAAATTTAAAGATTCTACTTTGTGTCACAAGCCTAGAATGCCAGGATGCTACAGCTGAATCATTAGATTTTTAACTCTATCTACTTCCTTTGTCTTTGTTCATAAGAAAATCTTCACAACTCATTTTGTTTAGGAATTATTGTCACGTCTCCGAAATACTCAAGCTATGTACACATAATTTTCATTATTTTGGAATTCACATAATTCCCTCGATTTGCCGTCTGCTAGTGGTAGAATGTCTCTTAACTGAGTAAAGGCTAGCTTTAGTGAACAGCCATGAAGCCTGTTTGTTAGGACTTAAAAGATCACAAAGAACAATAAATCCAATGTCTGTCTTATAATCAAAAGTCAAAGTCAAAGTCAAAATTTCTTTATTCACAATTATATACAAATGTACATAGGAATAGTGTCAAATGCAAAACAGTAATACTCTTAAAACTAAAATTACCTATTCGGTTAAGAATCAAATTTTTTTATGACATATCTTTGTTGTGAACCATCCCCAATATGTTATTTTACCTATTTCTACAAGGGAGGTGGAAAAACTCCTCTAATGAATATATGGCTGCACCTACTAAATACTCCTTCAACTGATTTTTAAATTTAATGGGATTAGCCTCATGTTTTATTTTATCAGGAATTTTTTCTAAAAACTTTTCTCCCGCATGAGATGGTCTTTTTTCATAAAATTTTAAACGATAGTGAGTTTTATTATAGGAATTTTTATTTCTGGTATTATAATTGTGACTATAATTAACAGTGTGACCAGTGTTATTTTGTTTTGAGATTAAAATTGAGTCCAAAATATACTAACCGTATACAGTCAGAATATTTAACTCTTTAAAATGGTTTTTGGCCGATTCATCATATTTTAATTTAAGCATAATTCTGATTGCTCTTTTCTGCAATTTTAGTATGCTGTCTAAGTTAGCTTTTTTTGTGGCTCCAAATAAACAAATACCAAACAAAATATGTGTATGAACAAAGGCGTGATAGATCTTTTTTAACGTTGTTAAATTACAGAAAAATGAAATTTTTGAAAGGGCATAAATTCCGGAGTTGATTTTTGTTAGGACTTTACTCACATGCTCATTCCAGTCGAGATGTTGGTCAATTGTCAGACCCAGAAAATTTGAGCATGTTTTTTGCTCAATGAGCTGTGAGTCATACATTATAATTGGCTCAAAACAGTCTTTCTTTAGAGGTGTTTTTAATTTTATAAAATTTGTTTTTTTGTTATTTAGTATTAAATTTTTATTTAGCAAATTACTTCCCAAGTTTTCTAATTCAATAAATGTGGTTACTTCTATCTGATCTAATGTCGGAGATGATATCATTAGATTAGAATCATCTGCATAGAGGCATAGTTGACTGCTTGGTTTACAGGCCAGCGCATCATCCATGTCCTTTAGATAACATAGAAAGAGCAAAGGCCCTAATATTGAACCTTGTGGGACGCCCAATTTCACTGTTTTTATTTCTGATGCTGTTTTAACAATTTTATTATTTACTATCTGTGTTATTTCAACGTACTGTGTCCTGTTTGAAAGGTAAGATTCAAGCGAATTTAGTGAATTTCCTGTAACACCGAGATGTTTTAATTTTTCTAAAAGTAAAGGGTGACTCACACAGTCAAAGGCTTTTGATAAATCCATAAATATGCTGATAGTGTTATGACCTCCATCAATAGACTCGATGATGGATTCTAGAAAAGAAACAGCTGCAGCAGTAACCGATCTTCCTGCTCTAAAACCGTGTTGAATTTGGTCTATTAAGTTAAATTGTTCAAGGTATTCACTTAGCTGTGACTGGACTAATTTTTCATATACTTTTGAAAGCATTGGCAGTATAGTATGTATGTATATGACCTGTATATAATACAGGTCGATAGCTAGAAACATTATTTACATCATCTTTTTATGCACTGGAACAATTTTTGCCTTTTTTAACTGATCTGGAAATAATTCAGTGATGAAGGAAGAATTTATCAGGTGAGCCAAAATCCTGCTTATGTCAGATTTGATGTTCTTAAGGAGTGTGACTGGCATCTCATCATAGCCACTTGAATTTTTATTTTTTAACAATTTAATTGCATTTTCCACCTCCTTCTCATCAACAGATCTTAAATTAAACTTGGTTTAAATAACAAATTGTCATTAAATTTATTCTCACAATCTGTGCTCTGTAAATTCTTTTGTACCTTAGGGTCGATATCTCCAGCTATATTTATAAAATAATCACTAAAAAAATTTGATATAGTGACAGGATCATAAATAGTTTGCCCATTAACCTTTAGTGTGATATTATCATTTTTTTTTTTTAATTTTTTGTGCCAACTTCAGAATTTATTATATTCCAACAAGTCTTTTGAACATTTACCGATTTTCTGATTTTTTCCTCAAGTATTTTGCCTTTGCCTTACTTAATTCTGATCTGTATTCAATTTGTTTTTCTCTTAACATATTTTTTATCTTATATTGTTTACATTTTCTGAACTCTTTTGTCATTTTAATAAGATTGTATCGTTTAGCCTTGAGTTCTTCAGTGTCCCAATGGTTCTTTTTTTGTATTTTTGTTATATTAACTTTTGGAAAAGCTGCATTGAAATAGTAATCAAATTTATTTTTGAAAGTAATATACTTGTTTTCTACTGGAGAAAAATATACATCCTCCCAGCTTTCTCTTTTTAAAAGATTAGAAAAGTATTTGATATTTTCTTGAGAAAATTTACGTAAGTCTAGTTTTATTACATTGTTATGCTTATTTATATAACCCTCTGGTGATATTTCCAATATTTGCCCATCATGGTCGGATAGACATGTTATTAGACCTTCAATTTTCCACTCAAATGTTGAGTTGATTTTTATAAAAAAGTTATCTATGGCGGTTTTTGATGTTTCTGTTATCCTTGTTGGAAAATTAACAATAAATTTCATGTTATGACTTTTCAATGTGTCTTTTAATAGTTTTTTACTATGAATTTTTTTCAAAACATCAATGTTGATATCCCCACCTATTATAATATTACAAAATTTCTTACTAAAAAAATCTATCAGCGTGCTCAATCTATCCAAGAATATTTTAATATCTGAATTTGGAGACCTATAAACACCAATTACTAGGAACTTAAACCTCCCAATTACATAGCTGGAAGTGCAGAATTCAAACTGCATTTCCTCCAATGCAGTAGCGGCTGTAGCGTAGCAAGCAGTATTCCCAGACTTCAAAACATCGTACCACACGATAATAAATTATAGCACCCCACAAAAATGTCGTGTCTATCAATGTAATTAGTGATTGATGTCGGGAATGATTTGATTTTGTAATATTTTAGGCACGCAAAATCAATCATTTTCCAAAACTAGCATTAATTATCTTGAATAATTACGGCAAATCTTTGGGAGGAAAATCAGTGTGATGTCTGAGAATGAGTACAATAACTATATTATCGTGTTCTTAGAAACACTGTCGTCTACTGCGCAGAACAACAGAATCAAATAACCACAGACTAAAATTGTGACACTCGGTCAATTCTGGTGTTCCCCCATCCCACTTAATTCCAAATCGGTGGCTGTGAAGTGCTAGCGAGGGTTCACTAGCGCGCGTTGTGATTGGAATCGGAACCTAACTCTACAGCCAATCATGACCACTATTAGAATGGGTTGTTTTACTCCATCCGCTTGAGTCGCTAATATATCAGATTTGTTTTGACGACCATTGGCTCGAGTACGCTATATCTTGGGGACACCCTAATGCCTGGAGTGTCAATACTAGTGTTGACAGGACTGTCTTCATTTTCAAGTTTTCGAGAGGGATGATAATAATTTATCGAGTCGTGTTTTAATCTAATATTGTATTCATACCTAGAACGAATGCGATCGTCAGTATAATTCCAAATGTAGTTTTTATGGGGTTTAAAGGTTTTTTACACTCATATACACTATCTATCCGAAAAAATCGGATATTTTTTGGATAGTATCCGACGCCTGTTGTACCTTCGGATCGGATCGGATATCCGAATCCGATCCGTATCCGATCCGGTTTTCCGGATATCCGCACACCTCTAGTAATATACCACATTAGATAAACAATCAATAAAGGTTAATATGCAAAAATAAATTCTACCCTTGTGTACTTTTGAACTCCTTGCTGCTGCTGTAGTAGTAACGGTTTAGGCAATTTCCAACTCAAACAAGAATAATTAATGTTTCCTGCAATGTTGGCAACACTTGCAGGTTACAAAGAGTAAAATATTGACTTATATAACAAAATTTTTAACCGTTATATACTTGGTGGAGAGAGCCACGGTTGTCGCCGAATTGGCACCACTGCTCTTGTGGGGTCTAGCTCACCTGTCCCAAGACTTTAGTCATCTTGCTTGTTTACTGGTTAATCGTACAATGAGTTCTTGCTAAATTACGACCATGATGATGAATAGCATTGACCACCTGCTAAATTGATAAAACAAATTTTAAAACTGTGGTTGTTTAATCTTTTTAATATATAATTTCTTTAAACATCAACTAAACTGTAAATGGTTAAAATTATTGAATTATCCAGCATTGTGTGAGGAATATGACTGGTAATTTTACAGGTAAAAATTTCTCTGGAATAATTTATCTGTATAGTAAATTGAGCTACTAAAACATAAATGGAAACAGCCAAACAACTTACAGCAGAACAGTACTTGGCAGCTTAGGCAAGTCAATTCAACATATTATTATTTATTATTTGCAACTCGTTCACTCCACTTGTTATGTAGTGTGAGCTTTTCACTTGTTTCCCTTAACCTCCTCCGCAGACATGATGGACCGTGTGAGGTGGGACGGCCGCACACTGGATGTCCGTTACTACTAAGCCAGTGAGTAACTGTCTCACCAGTTACTGTTTTATTGTTCTATGACCAACGGACTCATAGTGTTTTATGTCACTTTTGTGGATTAGGTTCTTTGAAATCTATACGTTTCGATGTACAAGACTTTGGACACTCCAGTTTTATTTTTAGGTAGTTTACTCGTTTTAGGCGTTGTCTCAGTATTTGTTCATTGTAAAAAATCAGATTTGTCTCAATCGGCTGGATTATTGCTGGTATACTTTGATAGATAGTACCTTTCCCTTTTTTTCTCTATGTGTTTAGATTAAAGACATTCTACTGTGCAGACATGTTTAGCTTTTTATGATGATGGGCTGTCCGACTTGCAAGGAAGGTGAAGAAAAATGTAGAAGTCCTGAAGCTACTTCCTGTTTGGTGTTGTTTCACTTGAAAGATTCTGTCTGGTAATTGAGTAGAGAAGACACTCCAGTCATGTTTTGTAATATTGGACCAGTGTTTTAAATATAAGTATACTCAAATGTGTGTTGTGTTGAGCTTTGTCTTTATGCCCTTTGATGAGTAGTTATCGTGCAAAATTTCCACTTTGTACTTTCTTTTTTATTTAAATACTTATTTCTTATTATTGACATGTTTAGTCTGAATTGTAATTAAAATGTCATAGGGGTTTTTATTCAGTTGTTATCCTTATCAATATTTCTCTTATCTGAATATTTTCCAGTGTGATATAAATTGTATAATACATTGGAGTTTTATTGGTCTATTTGAAATTTTAGTGGAAATTTTGCTGTTTATTTTAACATTGTAGTAATAGCCTCTTTACTTGACAGCTGATAATCTTGGCTAGAAATTGTCCCATGAAAGTGCACATGAATTTTAATACATTTTTAAATAGTTAAATACTGTCAGTATGACATAGGGTTTGTAGGAGCCAATGGGTGAGCAGGTTTTGCAGAATTCATCGGACAACACTTGGCTTAAAATGCTGATGGTCAGTGATTGTTTAATATTTTTGAAATGGTATTTTTTAGGGTTTATTAAGTGGTAAAAAACAGCCACTTAATAAAACCCAGAAAATTTTGCGTATAGTTCGAAAGTGACTTACCAGATTAGGTCCGGTATAAATACATTAACTCTAAAGATGGGAATGTACATTTTAAAAAATAGCACTCCAATCCCGCAAAACATCCATGTGTTTAGCGGTTTATTGTGAAAAACTGCTATTTAACCTTGTTTTTGGATTTTGGTCTGGTTTTCAAGATTCTCCTATATTCTCTACGTTTTTGTTAACCATCTGCAGCGCATTTGTCCTTTATTACAATATTTTAATGCAAAATTATTTACACAATAATGCCTTTCTTTAAGATGTCCATAATATTTGGTAATATTTGCAACCGCAAGTGGTAGAATGTATCTGCTCCAAGGTAGTATATGTTCTTCACTCCATGTGGCAAGAGAGTACATCTTAAAGGTTGTAAAATGTTAACACTTAATTTTGATGTAACACAAGGTTTTCACCTCATTCGTTTGTGGATATTTTTTCTGTTTCAATGTGGATTAAATTAGTAAATAATGCAAATTGCTGCAGTTCACTCATTGTTCAAAAAATTGTTCCCTTGTAATCATTTAAGTTAATTTAGTTTTCAAATAGTTATCAAATTTTACCCAAATGGTTGTTAATTGTATAATTGAACACAAGTCAGCAGTTGTCACTTACGTTGGTTAGGTAAAACCTAAATTATGAATAATTCCTAGGTATTTTGTCAGTTGCTTACAGTCTAATATTGACTAATGCTTAACAGCTTGTCAATAATACAGTTGTCCCATGTGTCCAAAATGGGTTAGGGTTTAAATTCGGAAGAAACCTCAGTTATCAGAGCACCTTCAAGGTTGATAATGACATCCAGCTAGGAAATATGAAGCATTTAACCAAAGGATCAAGATTTAAGATTCCTGATGCTTAAGATAAGCCAGAAACTTCATCCAGAGCAATTAAGGTTTTCGTCTAGCTAGCTGGGTTTTGGTATTTATAGTATCCATTATTTTATCTTAACCTTGCATAAAATTCATTGCTTGTTGGTTTAAATAAAACCTTTGAACCAGAAGGAGTCAATTTACAAGTCTTGAGAATAATAATTTTTCATTACTCTACACACAAAAGTACACTTTCTAAACGTAAAATGAGCTAAGAAAATAGGTTATTCCCACTAATGCACGGCAAAATTACATAACGTTAACTTTCTGTGCTTTTGTGGTGTACGGAAAGTAACTGTTATGGGATTTTGCGGTGCAGACCGATCAGCTGTTGCATAACACTGAGTTTCCGTGCGTATGTACCTCGACATTCGCATGAAAACTCAGCGTTATGAGTTCAATTTTTTCTTGATACTAAGTTGAATAAACAAAAATATTTATGTTGTTTACAAGTTTTTCGATATCATAATGAAAAATAATGTTCAATACTCGTCTCAAAAGTGCCATTGTGGGGCTCGATAGCCTTTTCCACGCTCGGCTTTGCCTCGTGCGTATTAATGCAATCTCTCCTCGCAATAAGTCACTTTTGAGACTAGTAATCAAAACTACTATTAGATTGCTTTGCAGAATCATTGCATTATGGACTATAGGGTTTTCTCTTTTGCAGTTTCAACAAATTAAAGATTTAAAAAAGTATAGGCTCTATATCTTTTAAGCTGATGAACACCTTTTCCTAGCAATTAAGAGCTTTTTCAAATACAGTAAAAGTTCTCATAACTACCCTGACCTTAACCCCAAATGAATTTACTGCCCTCAATCTAGGAAATATTTACATCCGTTGTTGCAGCCAATATCTTAATTTTGTGCTAGAAATAAACGTTAAGGTTAGAAAATGTTGATAAAGACCTTCTCTGTCACATATTAAAGAATGGTCATTGTATGATTGTTTAATATTTACCGTGGAGAGAGAGGATCCATACCTGACCTCATCCAAAAAATTCCCATACTAATATTAAGAAAAACCATACCATACCACCCACTAAGTTCCCATATGTCATATTTCCATACCGTATATTGTTCTTGTCTTGGATAGCGGTTTTTTTGCATCAGTTTATTTCTTTTATGCAATATTTTCACTTGAAAAAGTTCTTTTTTAGTTTTTCCAACAAATTTTAACCAAGTGCCATTTTATCAACGTTCTTTAGAAAAACAACATTAACAATATTTTTCCCTGGAACACTGAATGAACATATGGAAAACAATAAATTATTACACAGGCGACTATTTTCAGATAAAATAGGATTAAAGACAAAATTAAGGAATAAGAAACACATATGAAAACAGAAAATAAATCATATTGAAAAATATGAAAATGTGTGGGATTTGAGAATTTGGGGTCAGGGATAGATCCACTTCCACAACGGTAAATATTGCTGTTGAAAAGATAAAAAATGTGTTGAATTTTGGAAACGTACAAGAAACTGCCACATTGACTTCAAATTTCAGAACTGTTCCGTTAAAAACATAGTGTTTGGCCGCCTTACTTATACATTTAATTGTTTGTAGTACAATTAAATTTTTATGACCATTCCGTGTATTATTAATTTTTATCAACATTTTGGTAATCTGCCCCAGAGCCTGGTCCTTATAAGGGCTTCTAAGCATTCAAGATCTAAGTGGTTGTGTACTTGCGATTGCTGAGTGTTTTGATCCTCTGCTCTTGTGACGGCTAACCTACTTTCCCGAGGTTTTTTAATACCCTGGCTATGAGCGCTTAACAACAGTTTGTAATTACAAGGAAGGAGAACAATCTTCATCTCAAGAGGGACACGGTTCTATGTGCTCAAACTTCAGTATCAAACCCTCATCTGGGCTGCTGTATTGTTTCGTGTGGTTTTCCAATTTTCTAAGTAAGTGATAAAAAAAAAAAAATACTATTTCAGTGTAAAGTTTATCCACTTTGCAGAATATCTTCTGGACAGAAACTGCTTGGGATCCTAAAACTGCTACTTACACAAAGTCAACAAAGCTGTTTCACCGGTCAACGGATGGTAGGGTGGGTTTGAAGGACACATTTGTTATCTCAAACCCATGCTGTGGTGGTAAGAAGTGAATCTTGTTTGAGGACTTGAAAGTAAACCACATTGTAAACCAAATCAAAAATTAATTGACTATTAAAACTATAATTATATTTAAAACAACACATGACTAATAAAACATTTTTTGAGAGTCAAAATAACATTCATTCATATATTATCTTGCTTTTTTATATCTTGTTACGGGGTGTCCACATTCTGGAAAGTCAGAGATAGTCAGGGGAAAAAATTCTGGTTAGTGAAGGTCAGGGAAACAGTAAAAAAGTCAGGGAAATCTGGCCAAATGATAAATTTGAGAGGTCTTTTCATTCAACACTAGTGTGCCGTAACTCTGATTATTCTAGAATTTTTCCAAATTTTTCACAAATATACTAAAATTAAATTAAATTTAATCCCTTACTTTGATCTTGGAATATTAAAAATTATTAATCTTTTTCTTTCTTGTACTAAGATGTTAATTAGTTTGTTAGCTGTAAAAAGAGTAAATTTAATAAACTGTGGCATGATGCTGAAATATTTAGTGAATTTAGTAATTTATCATTTTGGACTAAAGTGTTGCTAATTCAGTGTGCCCGGAAGCATGGCATTGTCTTGGTCTGATGTTTTCCACTGAAGCAGCAAATGATTTACTGATATTTATCATCGGCGGTCGTCTCAATAAGTCTGTATGTAATGAGGTGTTGATGGTGCTGATTGGTTTTTTATGTGGAAGATATTTTGGAGCATAGTAGTAAGCCAGATATCCTCAGTTAATACACATTTCAGTATTCTATTTGTTTATACTTGCCTCAGCAGTACTTTTTTTTGTATGTTGTATTTTGAGTTAAGTTCGTGAGTAAGGGAAATCAGTGGTAAATGGTCAGGGAAAGTCAGGGAAATTGATGACAAATTTTCGGTGACACCCTGATTTAGGAATCCAATATGTAAATGGAGCAGCTATAATTTAATGGACATCAAAATTATTGAGTGAACCAGCGCATGACGGCTCAAGTTATACCAGTGCTGTGTAGACTGCAAATTTAATGCGTTTTGAAGCTCAATTAAAGGTGCAAGGGGGTGCATCACTGTAATGTCTAGAAAATTGTGGACTAAAATATTTCTCAAAAGTTGAACTTCAAGCATTAACCTCAAGCTAGCAAATACATTTTTTAATCACTGGATGTTCTTTTGGGTTACCTTTTGAACATGTTGGTAAATTCTTACAAATGGAAGATTTGCTTTGGATCTTCCCTTCTTATTCAACATATTTTCAACATGGATAAAGTCCACTTCACTTTATAATTTTAGCTCATTTTAACCCATCAGAGTGTGCAACACAATCCGTGGGAGGAAGAATCATGCGATGCAGGGAATGGAGTCACAACTGTGAAAACCAGTGAGTGCTTAGATTCAAACCCTTGACAGATGCTGCAATTGTTGAAGCCCATTGATCTTGCCATCATTCTAGCGACTAATCAGAATACCACCTATCTTGAATGCGGATTTACTGTTAACCGATCTGTCAAAATGATCTCTGCACAAATTATTTGACATTTGAATGTTTTCTAAGTGGGATATGCGCTATTGTTTCATACACGAATAAGAGGAATAATTGGCAAATTTTTTGCAGAATTTCAATAGGTTTATCTTTGCATTTTTCAAAGTTCTTTTTAGCCCCGGTTGATGTCACCATACACTGAAGATGGACAGCCATTTCGGGAAGTCTTGGTTGTGGATGGATTGTGAAATCTTCGAAGGTCACCTGGAACTTTGGTCTGGAAACTCCTGTTTTGTGAATTACTGCAGGTATTATTTCTCCGAGTTATTGGTGATGTATTCAAAGGTATTTATTGCTTTGTAGTAATATGTTTTGGTTTTTGTTACCCGTTGTGCATTAATGGAAATTTTTACAGGGTTTAAAAGGAAATTTAACGAAAGCGGTGAAATAACACATCAGGATGAGTAGAAGTAGGGCTGGTGTTATCTGAACATACAGTATCAAAATATCAGCTCAAGTGAATCTTGGCTTTCTTTACTTTTTTACTCAACTGACAATTGGTATTTGCTAGGATTAACTGAATTAAAATATTTTTGCCTTCATTTTATAGATGTGCATGTAACAATGGAAAAAGGTGATTTTGATGATGTGTCTTGGATCACTGTCAATGGATGAGGCCTTACATGCTAGGCTCTGAATTTTCTCCAGTTTGAACATAAATGTTCTTCCCTGTTCAGATAATACAAGTTCTACGTTATTTCAAAATTCATGCAAATTCTTTGTATTTCTTGTTGAAATGTAACAAAATTAACGTGTTACTTGTGTTTTAGGAGTATCTTAATCAAACATTTCAGAGGTCATTGTAGTTTTAACTGGAATATTCTAGCTGATAATTTAAAAATTTACTTATTTTTGCTCTTTATTAAACAGTGATTTGTTTACACTGGGGTTTGAACGTTTCTAATATCTTGATTTGTGAAATAAAAAAGAGGTGTTTCTTGGCAAGAAAATTTCAACTGATAAAATAGGTCCGCAATGGCGATGACAATCCAATGAACAGATGATGTAAATGACTTCTTTTGGATTTTGGAATTTTTCTGTTAGTAGGTTTTTCCAAGCCTTTCCATAATGTGCTTGTGGTATAAACAATGCTGTGTGACTGTTCTGTGTTCTTGTGAAGAAGGGGAATAATTGCCAATTTGTGTGTGGTGTGAAGTTCACTTTTATCACATGGTAAATTTTTTCATTTCGGAGAAGCACAATGTTTTTTATATTTTGCACTGCAGTTGGATTACGTCATTGGATTTTTTATATGTTTAATTTATAATAAATTGATTGATTAAAAACTACAAACTACAAAGTTAACGCGAAGGTGGAATAAACTTTTCCATCTTTGAAACAGAGACCTTGATTTTCAGATTAGGGTTCAACACTTATTAGAAGCAGAGTAAGTATTTGTGTGATTTTCAAATGCTGTAACATCTTAACCCTTCCTCAGCGTTGGTCGTGTATTGACGCAAATTGGAGTTTCAATTACCGGATGCCGTTGCTCAGTGGTAGAGCTCTGACCTCACAAGCCAGCAGTCCCGGGTGACAACAAGCACAAATGTGAGTGGTCACCTCTAGCTCGTCGTTTTTATTTACAAGCGTTTTTAACAGTTAGTTAAAGTCTTTAGTCTACTTTTAAGTTAAAGTTAAATTGTTGGTATTATGTAGCTGATCTGGAAAGACTCACTGTCTGCCAGCGGTGGCTGATGTAATACTTTTGTCATTGTTTTTCATTAGAAAGTCAGTTAGGGTCTTTGTGTTGTATTGTGGATTGCATTGGTGTTTTGGGAAGTAATTACTCAGCACTACAAAACAATGAATTTCGTAGTGAACGTTTCATGTGCTATTCTTAGCTCCCTTGTTGCCAAATGTGAAATTAAAAGAGGTTAATTGATTATATATATATAAAACTAATATTTAAACATTTAAAGTTCTCTTTCCCGTTTTTGGAAATTTGCCTTCTTGCAGAAAATTTAATGATGACAGTCCTTACAACAATACAAGTTTGATTTAACACTAATGTACAAATAACTATGTGTTCAACCTCATTTTGCAGTTTTTACAGTTGTCATTTTTTTAAATACTTTAATTTCAAAGCATTTTTCTAATCCATGATTCTCCTCGGGTCTGATTTCAACCCACTAGGTGTTTCATAAAGAAGTTGCTATTGGATTGAATGTTGCCTTTTATATTTTGTTATTTGTTGGATGGCAACCAAGAAGTTAGTTGCCTAAAATTTTTTGAACTAGAATTAGGAACACCAAGAGGTTGAACAACATTTGGTTCAAACTTGATGTGTTTTTCATGGATCTCTGCAAAATGTTTGAGGTTGTTAGTTCAATCCTTAATAACACTATTTGGGGTTGAACAATTTTGGACAAATTGGTTCACTACTCCATTTCTAGTGATGTTCTAGCACCATTCCAGCCACCCTAGAAGGAAGATTGCCTGTCAGCATTGGGAGTCTTGGTTTTGACTGAATTGCTGGACTCCTTGAATATTGCAATTTTTGAACAAACAGCTATTTGAATCGCTCAAGGTATCAGATTAACATTTTTTATTGTTGGTTAGATGTTTGAGACTAGGTAGTAAATATACTGTTGTGTTTTAGTTATTTAATATCAAAAGAGAAATGCAGCTAAAATGATGTTCTTTTAAGTTTTGTTCACTACCAGCTGGTGCTCATAGATGTTAGCAAGAATATTCTGTACTTAATTTTCCATGTAACCAATTATTTTTGTCACAAATATATTTTGTAATTGTGAAGTTAAGGATGTGCTTATGTCAGATCTTGTAACTTCACCTTGAATAGGAGCACTTTTTAGGCCATTGCTTATTTTCATAGAGGCCGCTTTTACCCACCCTTTCGAGGTAAAGTTTGCCAACGTTTGTTCATCTATCTTTCCTTCAAAACCGATTTTGGGCTGTAGGTTTTACGTCAGGACACCATGTTGTACTGATTTTGATCCTCTGTGAGTCATATAATGATTGTGAGTGTTGACTAGAAGCAGCCTAACAAGTTTGAATGTTAACTTGCAGGGGGTAGATCTGTCATTGGTGTAGTGCTCTGGCTTAGCTAACATCAAAAGCCAAAAACGTCATTTTATTGTACAGGTTGAACATTTTTAAGTTTATAAAAAAGTCTAAAGAAACAAAATTTTTGGCAATATTGCCAGACTGAGTCGATAGTTCATATATGTGATAAAGCTCTGAGTTGTGTTTTATTATGAGAAAAAGTGATTGATATATTTAAAGAATCACAATTTGGCTTTAATTGGAAATGTTTTCTTAAGATGGAAGTATCCTCTGGTGTGTGTGGAAATTTTAATTGGCTCATAACTAATTTATGAGAATTGTACATGGATGTAATGTGATTTTTTACTTAAAAAACCATGAGCTTTTCTGTGTAGCTCTGTTGCCAACCATCCCAACTATAAGAACAAATAAGAACCCTTTGATAATTTTTATTGTATCTTATTCATAAATTCAGATGGTTAGTTAGATTAATTAACTTCTTGATGATTTTCAAATTGTAAAAATTTGTATTGTGAATTTGATTTTAACTACCCAATAATGAAATATCCAATTTAGAATCTACAAATTTCTTATGTAAAATTTAAATTTTGTAAATGGACTTCATTTACTCTTCCCTATTTAGAAGTTCTATTTTCACCAACATATTTGTAAAAAATATTTCATACTTTTCATACTTAATGCAAAAGAAATAACAATCTCCTGTTTTACCACAATGAATACTTTCTGTTGGTGTTGGTATTTGAGTTAGTAGATGAATTGCCCAAACAGCTTTCATGCCATCCCTCTTTCTTATCAGTGAAAACATCTTTCTTAACAGGTACTGGTTCTGTTGACTGGACATCCTCACAATAATTATAAAACTTTGACTCTAAGAATGCCCGATATAATACATAGCATAAAAAAGAATTGTGTTTACAAATACTGAGAAATTTTGATTGTGTTGCCCTTTTTCCAGGTATATCCACCAGAAGTGGTTGAAATGAAGTATGGAATAACAAATAACATAGTGATGGTAGGTATTGTTACTTCTATACCTACTAGTCTATTTCAAGTTTTTTTCCTTGTCTATTCTGAAATAAGCACATTTCATTGTAAACGGCAATGTATTTTTAAAATTTAATACAGTGGAACCTTGATATATCGAACCTCAATATTGAAATCCTCGATGTAGCGAAGTTTTCTCATTCCCCTTGAACCTGGCTATCAATCTAATGTTATTTCTACCTCTATATATCGACGTATTAGCGAGGATAACCTCAATACAACGAACTTTTGGAGGACTGAACCATCGCTACATATAGAAGTTTTGACTGAAAAACCTCAACATATGGAAGTTAAAAGAACAACAAGTTGAATCATTGAACTTATCTATTTTCTTTCACGTTGCAATCTGTCACTCTACAGACGTTGCCTTTTAACAGGCTTTGTGTTCGCAGCGCTCTTCTTGTTCACCGCATTCGCAGTTTTTTTATTGTGTTAGTGTTGTTCCATTCATTATCGTAAGTGTCTGTTAACCCGGGAGAACTGACATACCGGTCGAAAGGACAGGGTTGGAAGTTTTTTTGATCAAAACAATACTTCCCAGTTGTCTGTAGTCTCCGCCGACACTGTACCTCATGCACCACTTTCCAGGAACAGAATGACGCATTTCCCGTAATTTTCCAACTTGTACAGCCACTGCAGTGGACAATTCCGTAGAAGACTGGTGCGTTCGACCGTGAGTCAGCTCCGGCGTTACGGGATAAACGGTGCATTTCACCGTGTGTCAGTTCTCGTGTAATAAAGTTGTGACAGTTTTAACGGGTGACGTGTTTGTAATTAAATCATTTTTCCTGTATAAATCTTTTTATTCTTGAAATCACGGACTCAGAGGAACGTAATCGGATCGATAGACCTCTTTCCTTACAATTCTCATCATTGATAAAATAAAATAGTGTAGTTCATTGACTAGCTAAAAATTGTATTAAGTTTTTAAACAATAAATACATAAATAAAAACTTTTAAATTGAAATGAATTTAATTTTGAGCGACAAATAAATTGTTAATAAATGTTTAAAGTTCAGTCTGTTTTTTTTTCTCTTCCACTAAGTAGGCCAAACTAAATTCTTTGATAAAAGTAAAAACCCCATATTTTTTTAACATACTTTACATAAATTATGTAAACACCTATTTACAGTGTAAATTGTTAAAACAATTAATAAGAAAGACATGTAAATGGGTTTTGAAAACTTAAAAACCGATTTATTCAATGTATGTGGTATTTTATTAAAACTTGGTCTAAAAGACCGTGAGTCAGTTCTCACGTTTCCAATTCAATGTCAGTTCTGCTGGGTTAAGTAGCCGTAAGCATTTTGTTTAAACGCATTTTACCTAGATTATTCGCATGAGTACTAATTTTACAACCCTATGGTTACTGCATGTATTAGAGTACAAACATCTTCTAATCCTGATCGATGTTGTAAATCAATTTAGTGTGTTTGCAGCACTGTTTAGTTTTTGCGTCACCACTTATAGTCTTTGTTGCTAGGCCTATCAGAAATAAGTAATGGTTTTATGAGGTGGTCGTGAACTTCAGTATATCGAACAAAGTTTGTAAAAAATAACCTTGATATAACGAACCTCCCTATATCGAAGACCTTGATATTACAAAGTTTTTACATTCCCCTTCAAGCTCGATATATCGAGGTTCCACTGTATTTAACAGATCTCAGAAACTTAATGATTTTAAGTTTGTCTCATAAAATTATTACACAGACTAATTGATTTATATATGTATTAAAAAATTCTGTAAAACCATTAAAAAATATCTAATAATAACTGAATTCAAAGAAAACAATCTTACATAGATATTTTATGTCTCAGTTCCAAACAATATAAACAGTTTGGAATAGACTCGGAAATTAGGTATGTACTAGGGATGTGTCAGTACCAAAATTTCAAAGTCTGTACCAGTATCGGTTCTTTTAAAGGATCAGTTCTCTTTACCGGTACCAAGTATTCATTTTTTAAATAAGGTTAATATAACAGAAAATGTGAAAAAATATTTGTACATTGAGGTGATATTTTAAAAGTAGTCAGAATTGAGGGATTAAATTAACCAACACGTGCAAGTAAAGAATTTGGATGTAAATGTGAAGCCATGAGAATGTGTGACATTTAAGGAATTCTCAGAGATGATTTTCTTTTCATTGCTCGACAATGAAAAGTATACAATGTTGTCCCTACATGCTTGATGCCAGTTTTATTTAGCCGATTAAGATAGGCTTTAATAATTTAAGTCTCTAAATAAGGGTGGCACATATGACGAATAGCTGACATACCCGTGCTTCGCAACAGGACTCAAATTGCTATGCTAACCCGAGGAATTATATGCCCTTCAGGTGAGCTAGTTCACAACACTCGCCTCAAGTCTATAATATCCTTTAGTTTTTTACCAATCTTCCCTCAATACTTTAAATGAGAACAACTGTTTATAATATTCCTAAATGTAATCACGTGTTCCTCACTAAAATGTTGCTTTGATAAAAATGACATGGTAACTTTGAAGATGTGTGGGGCGGAGCCCTATGATGGTTGGGAGCTTATCGTCAATAATGTGGTTGTGGGTGTTTTGACTTCTGGGAATGCTTAAACAACTTGTGTTACATCGGACATTCAAAACCCATCTTCCAATTATACAGGGTGTTTTATTTTTTAGAATTTGCATCTTAACACGTTGAGTGCGGAAAATCCATATATGGGGTCATCAAAAATGCGAAAAATTTTTGTTTGTTTAATCACTAGGTAATTGCTTGTATGTTGCTAAAAAGTCGTCAGAAGTTGTCTATTCATCTATTTTCTGTCAAATCTCATGAATTCATTTCCGGTACGTAAATTAAC
This sequence comes from Neoaliturus tenellus, assembly GCA_030545055.2. NCBI lineage: Eukaryota > Metazoa > Arthropoda > Insecta > Hemiptera > Cicadellidae > Neoaliturus > Neoaliturus tenellus. Next base: position 71,344,771 of record CM061537.1, on the reverse strand, counting down.
GTAGTCCGCCGGTGGTGCCGGCGATCGTCACTTTTAACTGTGTAAACTCTCGTCGGAGCCGTTTTCATAATCAGAATACAAATTCTCTAACAATTCTTCGTCATTATCCTGCTTCATTGAGCGAGTAACGCCAAAATCAACAATAGAAAACACTGTGAACACAATCACTTCGTACACTGCGCGCCCAGGGGGACCGACGAATGATCACCCGCAAACCAAGCACATGGACTGCACCAATAAGCAGAGAGCAATATAACCTCTCCCGACAGTGGCTAAAGCCTTAACTAAACAAATAAACCAATGTTACACAATCCGGAAGTGGTAGGTAATATTACGCAGGCCGCTGCACGCGAAACTGCCCTCCCCACTCCTTAAGAAATGGCGGAACGGGAAACGAACTACACCGAAGTGAACACATGGACTAGCACAACAGGCGGTGAGAGCATCAACCTCTCCCGGCAATGGCTAAGCTCATACTGAACCATTATGTTTTGGGCAGGAGCGCTACGTAAATTAACGTAGGCCGCCGCCCGCGCCAGTGTGGAACTACGTTAATTAACGTACCCCGCACTCAACGTGTTAATTTATTAAAAAACTCAAATATTACTGCTTAGTTTGCTGGAATAGACGTTTCCAGCAAACCAGTATTTAAATCTTGACAAAACCAATTTTGTACATTTGAAAACTAAACAAAATAGAATCAATTCAAATCTACAAATAGAGTTTGATAGTAGACATTTAGATCAAGTTGACAGTGTAAAATTTCTTGGATTGTTGGTGGACTGTAATTTAAACTGGAATGCACGTGTTGATTGCCTTCTTAAGAAAATAAATTCTGGTATCTATGCCTTTAGAAGAATGTCAGTATTCTGCAGTTTAGATGTTTTAAAGCAGATATACTTTGTGTCCATTCTCATATTATATATGCAATCTGTGTTTATGGTGCTACTTCACAAGGAAATTTAAACAAAATTTTAAAGTCCAAAAGAAAGCTATTAGGATCATGTTGAAATTACATTCCAAAGAATCTACAAAAAATCACTTTAAAGAATGACATATACTAACTGTTTATGGACTTATATATTTGAAACTATTATATTTGTTATCAATCACCAAATAAATTTAAATAACCAAAATTCTCATAACTATAACACAAGGGAAAAAATGAACTAGTTCTTGATCACCATAGATTGGATTTATACACACAAAAAACTTTTTAATGAAAAAAAAATTAACACAAAAAAATGTAATGAATTTTTGGGATATACTCCACAAAATATTAAATCGTGTGTGATTAAGGATCAAAATATTAAAAAATTTAAGAAAAGTTTGAAGGAATACTTAATTAACCTTTCTCTTAACTCAGTTGAGGAATTAGAGCAATCAACGTGTGGATTCCACAGTTATTAAAGATGTTTTAGTATAATGTAATAACTTTAGGTTAAAATATTGTAAAAAAGTGACACCATTGATGTACAAAAATTTATAAAATGAATAAAGATATATGATTGATTGATTGATTGATTCTTAGTCCCATAAGAATAACATGGGGGTAAACTTTAATTTCCTAGGTATCCAAAACCATTCAGTAAAATAAAAACTATCCAAGAATAAAAATGTCTTAAAATAATGTTTTGGATTATTTCACTAATTAAAATCATTATTTTCGCACAAATGAACTTTTTTCCAATTTGACCGATAAATACAGTAGACTCCCTCTTAACCGGCAACCTTTAACCCGGTCTACGCTTTAACTGGCCTACCCTAACACAAAAGGAACATCTTTTTAACCAGCCATTTTTTATCTCAACATCGCTTTAACCGGCCGTTCTTCTCCGGAAACGTAGTTTTCTTATCTACTGTATCATTCAATTCAACGTTATTTCATATTGACGTTCTCAAACCAATTATTAAAATGTAACGTCCTGGATGGAAGGGAATGCAATCGGAAGTCGATGCGTTTGGACCTACTATCCATTAGACCACAATAAAGAAACAAATTATTAGGAGTTTAGGTTTGTTGTGGATTTCATGGGTGTCGGATGTTAGCTATAAATCATATACAGTAATGTATTTAAAGTTGTTTTTCAAGTAATAATTATATCTATACCAAGACCGTATAAAATTTAAGGTTGGCGTTCTTAAATGAACATCGGTTTAACCGGCCAATTCATTATCCGGCCGAATTCTGGTCCCAAGGTGGCCGGTTGAGAGGAAGTCTACTGTAATACAATTTAGTCGGGGGGCAAACTGTATTCCGTGGGATTTTTTGTGAAGGGAAGGTGTGGCTATGTGGAATCTCTTTATTATATGTCACATAATGGTGTAGTACCGGGTGTTTACCTTCAAATTGCGGTGGGTTGTTTTTATGACGTCGTAAATCCAAGATGGCCGCCATGTGTGACATCTATTCATTAAATTAATAATAACTCTTACCAGAGTAAAATAATCGAACTTTTGTTTACACCATCGAATTCAGCTTGAAAAAACAAACAATTTGATATTTTGAATCATTGCTCTATGTCCATTGGTTACCGAGATATTGAAAGCGGAAAACATAGAACATTGTCCCCCATGTTATCCTTATGGTAAATAAGTAAAATTCTATAACTCGCTTATTTCTCAACACATCTTAATAAAACTTGGTATGTGGCATCATCTAGTTGAGATCTACTTGATTATGGCCTAAAATCCCCAATTTTTACATTTGCGTGGCAGCAAACCTGCATACTCATTTCCCATGTTATTCTTATGGAGAATATTTTTACATGCTTATTTATGAACATACAACGACAAAACTTGATGCGAGGCTCCATTTAAATTATTTGTTGAAGCATTTGAAATTCGCTGAGTATACAGGTCTGCTGCAACAAGGGTCTTAAAGTTATAAACAAATCTCACAAATTATAGGAGGAAAATAAAATAAGCTAGATTCATTATAATATCTCCAATACCTTTTGTGCGGTTACATATTTAATTTCTTTTCATAAAAATAAAATACAGGGTGTCTACTGATACTGAAAATACTTGAAATACTGGAATTATACTGGAATTTTATTGTCATACTGGAAATACTGGAATTATACTGGAATTTCTAAATAGATACTGGAATTTTAGAATTTTATTAAAACACGTATTTTAAAAAATGCATAATATATAAATTTTTTCATTTGATCCGTACATAATAATGTAAAAATATTTTACAAGTCATTTTTGCTGTTTAACCCATTTGTGCACACTGTCGAAATTTGTCGACGCTGTATTTTAATTTATGAAAGTCCATGAAATTTTAGGTTTTTCATGATTAAAATTGGCATTTTGGAGTGAAAATATAATTGTCTTTCATATTTTAAGGCCGTAGTGGCACACACACACACTAAACAGAAGTAAAAAGTAACAAAATCAGTGTTGACCAAACAAAATCAGTGTTGACCAAGGTGCAACTTTCAAAGAATTAACCGATCCCGTCAACTTCCACGCAAGCCTGCCACTGTTTATTTTACGTGGGCCCTCCCACCAACTTTGCCACAGATCGGCTAACCCTTTAAGAGTTGCACCACCAGGTCAGGATTTGGTCGTGAGCTGATTCGAACCCGCGCCGACGCAGACATCCTGGCCAAGGATGACTACGCCTTAGCCATCTGAGCTATCACGACCGGCAGCCTAGACATGAGAATATGGGTTTTGAGTGGTGCGCCCCCCTAGCGGGAAAGACTGTAGGCCATTGGTATGCGAGTTCGTTACAAGAGCGCAGCACTAAGCCACTGCACCCAATTCGCTAGAAACAATTTGGGCATAAATGGGTTAAGTAAGTTTGCAAACCAAAATCAGAAAACTCGTAGTTCTCTTCAAATAGTTAATCAAGTAATGTAAATATTTGTGTAATGATGGAGCCTAGAAATGTTTGATTTTATACTCAAAATTTATTTTTCTTTCTTAAATTTTAATCATATTTTTCTTCTTTTTTACTTTTAAGTATTAACCTATTTCATAATTTTTTGTAGTTAAATGTTCTTTATGATTATTTTTCATACTAAATAAACGCAAAACAAAGCGGAAGGAACAGAGGGCTGTAGAGTGAATTAAGAGCCTTCACAAAAAATTGTCAAAAAATATTAAACAAATGTTATTGTTGGAAAGTACTTATTTATCATAATCATAAGGGTTTTATGTTTATCTTTATACAAAAAGCTATTTCAATATTGATTATATAAATAAATTGTCATTATTGTTACTCCATGTTTGAAATTATAGTTCGCGAGTGATACTGGAATTAAATACCCCCGTCGCAGCAGACCTGCGTACTCAGCGAATTTCCAATGGAATTTTAGATTATTTACTTTCCCCATAAAAACACCATAGGATCGAGTATGTAGGTTTGCTACCATGGGGTTTTGTTAGAAAATCTAAGTTAATCAATAATTAGTGAATGTAAACACAAAATTGTATCAAGCTATGGCAATTTTTTATTTTCCCCATAAACCCCAAGGGGGTGAGTATGTAGGTTTGCCGCCATATGGGTTTTCAAAGCAAGTATAAGTTAAACCCTATCTAGATAATGTACATACCAAATTTGATTAAGTTATGTCAATAAATAAGCAAGGTATAGGGTTTTCTTGATTTCCCATAAGGATAACATGGAAAACATATTTTTGGATTTTCCCCGTAACCAGTTATGCTAAGATAAAAATTCAAAATACCTAATTGTTTGTTTTTTTGAGCTCTTTTAAATGGTTTTAGTTAAAATTGATAAATTTTGAAAAATGAGGTCCAAAAATGCCAAAAACCCATTTTTGACCCCTTTGAAACCCCATAAAACCCCGTTCCCATAACCCGATCACGCTGGTTCGCGAACTCATGAAAATAGACCTGGTCTTACACCTTCATACCAAATTTCATCAAAATCGGAGGTCGCTGTCAAAAGTTATCAGTACCACGGACACATAGATATATATATATATAGATATATATATATATAGATATATATATACATATATATGAAAATGAACTAATGGTGTTTTTGGCTTCTGGGGACCTTAAAACGAAAAAGTATCATGGTCCCGGGCTTAGGTCTTACCATGGCTACTACCGTAATAGCGTATTCCCTATAGGGAAATTCGCTAAAAAAAATATATACTGGAAATACTGGAAATATACTGGAATTCTAAAATCAGATTTCAGTAGACACCCTGAAAATATTATTCAAAATTTTTTTCAGTCCCTAATAAACTTATAGACCCAAAACTACCTAAATATTTGCATAATGTTGTCTAGAGTAAGTAGTAAAAATTCAATAATGTAGCTCAATTGGTTCTCAAGATATATCACACATTCACTTAAAAAGCATGAAATTCCGAAGTGCGGGAAACGCTAGAATGAGAGCGTGTACCGTAACCATTAAAATAAAATAAAAGATAAAGTGATGAATGTAGCTAAATACTTTGTTATTGTTATATTAGCCTATACACACACCAAATTTTTTAATATTCATCAGGCCTAGAAGATTTTAGAACGGATAATTTATTTATTATGAATTAGCATTATTTAACAGGATTACATTATTCAATTTAAAAAAATTTATCATCTTCATCTATGTCCTCCCATGAGTCTTCATTGTTTGTATAGTCACCATGGTTATCACACATCTCTTCATCTCCTCCACATAAACATAGTTCAGTGCATTTTAGATTGTGGGAATGACACTTACATGGCGGAGCGCACTTTCTTTTAACACAAGAGCACCTGATTAGCTGAAGAACTGTCTCAGGTGCTGTCAACAGGTGCAGGTGGTAGAACACACATAACAGGAGCTTATTGGTGTCTATCCTCTTTTAGTTCCCAGCCATTACTAGGTTCAGCATTAAAAGGTTCAGTATTACTAGCTTTGCATGCATTATATGGAAGTGACAAAACAGGCATAATGTCAAAGAAAGCAAAAACCTCTTTTAGGAAAGTCTTCAGCAAAGCAGATGACGACATTCTTGAAGCTATTAGCAAACTTGGAAGCTTGGAAAACTTTCTTGAAACTGATAGAATTTTAATAGAAAAATTCATTTGTCAAGTCTATTACCCAACATATAAAACATTGGAGATCTGAGGTGGTGGATGTTCACTAAGAAAGATTATCAAGGAGAAAACTTGCCACCAACAAGAGCATCACTAACACCAAATGTTGATAGAGTTCGATATCAAACCATTGAGTGGTGCTGTGCTGATCAGCCCTTCCCAAATCTGCCATCACCGTTATACTTTGGCTGAAAACTAAAAGAGAAAAGCAACCAATATGCTCCTGTTATGTGTGTTCTACCATGTGCATCGGAGACAGTTCTTCAGCTAATCAGGTGCTCTTGTGTTAAAAGAAAGTGCGCTCCGCCATGTAAGTGTCATTCCCACAATCTAAAATGCACTGAACTATATTTGTGTCGAGGAGAAGAAGAGATGTGTGATAACCATGGTGACTATACAAACAACGAATACTCATAGACATAGATGAAGATGATAAATTGTTTTAAATTGAATAATGTAATCCTGTTAAATAATGCTTTTACATAATAAAGAAATTATCCGTTGTAAGAACTTCTAGGCCTGATGAAAATTAAAAAATTTGGTGTGTGTATAGGCTAATATAACAATAACAAAGTTTTTAGCTGTATTCATTAGTGAATTTTTTTATTTCCATTTTTACGGTACACGCTCTTATTTTAGCGGAATTTCATGCTTTTTAAGGGAAAGTTTGATATATCTTAAGAACCAATTGAGCTACATTATTGAATTTTTACTACTTACTCTAGACAACATTATGCAAATATTTAGGTAGTTTTGGGTCTATAAGTTTATTAGGGACTGAAAAAAATTTTGAATAATATTTTATTTTTATGAAAAGAAATTAAATATGTAACCGCACAAAAGGTATTGGAGATATTATAATGAATCTAGCTTATTTTATTTTCCTCCTATAATTTGTGAGATTTGTTTATAACTTTAAGACCCTTGTTGCAGCAGACCTGTATACTCAGCGAATTTCAAATGCTTCAACAAATAATTTAAATGGAGCCTCGCATCAAGTTTTGTCGTTGTATGTTCATAAATAAGCATGTAAAAATATTCTCCATAAGAATAACATGGGAAATGAGTATGCAGGTTTGCTGCCACGCAAATGTAAAAATTGGGGATTTTAGGCCATAATCAAGTAGATCTCAACTAGATGATGCCACATACCAAGTTTTATTAAGATGTGTTGAGAAATAAGCGAGTTATAGAATTTTACTTATTTACCATAAGGATAACATGGGGGACAATGTTCTATGTTTTCCGCTTTCAATATCTCGGTAACCAATGGACATAGAGCAATGATTCAAAATTCCAAATTGTTTTTTTTTTCAAGCTGAATTCGATGGTGTAAACAAAAGTTCGATTATTTTACTCTGGTAAGAGTTATTATTAATTTAATGAATAGATGTCACACATGGCGGCCATCTTGGATTTACGACGTCATAAAAACAACCCACCGCAATTTGAAGGTAAACACCCGGTACTACACCATTATGTGACATATAATAAAGAGATTCCACATAGCCACACCTTCCCTTCACAAAAAATCCCACGGAAGTTGGATATGTGCAGTTTGCTCCTGGACTAATTTGTAAAAACTTGATGTTATTATGAAAAATATGATCTTAAAACATTATTTTTGAACATTTTATTCTTTGGTATTTTTTATTTTACTGAATTGATTCGGAGATATTTTCAATTAAAGATTGTTTAATGTTATTCTTATGGGACTAAAAATGAACTTCAACTGCCTGTAGCTCCCTAACCGTTAAGTTGAGAGAAAAAAGTCACATAATGAAAAAGTTTTTTAATTGTGTATACAATCTAAAAATGACATAAAAATTGGGTGTTTGTATTTGAAATTTTTTAGTTAAGGGTTGGTGTGAGATGGTGATTTTGGTTGATGAGGGGATGAAATTTTTATGTTAAATTTTCCTCCCCCAATATACGTTTCCAGAAAACTAAACACTAATATTTATGTATTTATTTATTTTTATTAAGGTGCAAATTTTAGAAAAAAACACCTTGTATATATATTGTTAAAATTGTAAAGAATAACTAGGAGTACCCTGTTTGAAACATCTGCTATTTTTTCGCTCTGACATGTTTCGACTTCAAGCCAATCAATCAAAGTGCTATTTATACTTAACCAAATAATTTATAATTTAATAACAAAATTAATTTGTTATTAAATAAAGTAAATTATTAACTATCAATAAAATAATATATTTTCTTAAAGGGTCTTCCTGGTTATTCTTTACAATTTTAACAATAATTACAGTACCCCTTATCTGTGAATTCTGTGTAATATGTATACATATAGACTCCTCAGTGAATTAAAAGAAGGTTTTCACTAAACGTCCAGGAGAGGTAATTTCATCCATTACAAATCAAGTTTACCTGATTTATTCGTCATTTGATACCTAGGTTAGTATGAGCGTTGTATAATGTTGTCTCACTAAGATGCGTTCATTAATATTAATTAGATCTCGTTGCACATATGTGAAAAGTCATTGATAGTCTACTCGTGTGGCAAACAATAGTCAGTTACACGTGCGCGGATCTACGACATACTTTTGAGGTGGAGCACTATTGGTATGGAGATGACTATTTTTTGTTGTTGTAATATTAGGTTTTGTATCAGAATATTTGATATTTAAATAATATTCTTTAGTCTATGAAATAAATTTTGGTTGGTTATACAGTATTGAATTGATTTTGGTACCATTGATTGTAAACTGATACACCGTAGTTGACCCTCGTAAGCACCTCTCTAATCCATCAAAGTCTTGGCCAAGATCAACGACTTTTAAACTTATGCACCTTGATACTGTGTCACCAATCTCGAAACAAGAAAACTACTTGTTTGAAATTTTATCTAAAATATTTTAATATTTGATTGGAAACAGAATAGTTCAATCATCTTTGGTCCCTCTCGTAAGTGTTCTAAATGAATAATGTTTTCTTTTATGAAATCGGCAATAGTTAACAACTAGGGATGGACGAGATTGGATTTTCAGTTCGAGACGAGACGAGACGAGAATTTTGAATTCTCAAATAATTTCGAGACAAGATCGAGACGAGATTTTCCCTCTCATACATCACGAGAAATGTGCGTTCGGGATTTTAATCTGATTTTTTAACATGGTTAATCCTGATTAATGTGAAGGAACAAATATTTCTTTGTAAATTGCTGATTATGTTAATAAACTGAAGTTAAAAAAGTCACTTTATTAACAAAAGGTGTAGGCCTATAAAGGAATGTACCCAATAAAAAGGTTGAGAAGATATAGGCTCACCATAAACCCTACCGACCTACGTTTAGTAAAACATAAAAAGAGAATCCTCTGTTACAGTTACTTACTTCACTTTTCACTATTAACCTACATTAAAATGTTTCCAAATAATAGCTTTTCCTCACTCACAGATTTCTAGTAGGCATAGGCCTACTAACTTTGAATCACAAGCCTAGAGGCCGGGAGGCTAACAAGAAATAACTTAACTTTCAATTGGAGGATTTTAATTTTAAAACAATCTCTTCTTCTTTGTCTTTGTCCATAAGACAATCTTCAGCTCTCATTTTGTTTGCTATTTATTGTCATTTCACCAAACTATTCAAGTCCAGTATACATAACTTTCACTGCTTTCGAATTCATGTAATTCCCTCAATTTGTCGTCTGCTAGTGGTTAGGTTTTTATTTTGCTCCTAACTGAATAAAGGCAAGCATTAGTGTAGCCATGAAGCCTGTATGGTTCTGGTAAGACCATTGATTTTCTATGTATTTAACACAACCTATTTATTGCTGTTCAACAATTATTGTTAATAGGCATATTCAGTTTTTTTTAGTATCCAAACCTTGAAATAAAATCAACCATCAGCCGATTTTAAGCATATATGGCTTAAAATAGCTGAACTCTGCTAAGAGTGTGAAAGTAAATTATTATTATTATTATTATTATTTTTTTTTTTTTAAAGAGGTTGGCGGATTTCTTTTTTGCCTTACTTTGCCCCGTCCACATAGACTATTGATCTGTGCGTGGATCGTATTAGACAAAGTAGGGGGTGAGCCGCTACAGTACAAGGTGAAAGGTACTGATAAAAGTCACTGGCAGAACGCGGATTCGAACCCACGACATCGCTGCCATGGTTCCGAAGTCCGGCGCGCTAACCACTACGCCACCGACTCACCCAGCAATTCTGTATTACGTGGGATATTTGAGGTTAGCCATTATTCAATCTGATTGGCTACCTTGTCATTCATCTGATTGTCACTACTATTCTTACTGCCAATGTCAAAACAGCTCTTAAATTTGTCAAAAATTATTTGAATCAGTTTTAAATAATCATCTTGAAGCAATTAAATGTCAAATAATGATTGTTTATTGTTTATAAAGTTTTCCCAATGTTCTAAAGATTTATCAAACAAATGAATTATTTTATAAATCAGAAGCTATATTGACTCCGCCCACTACTGTTGATTGTCAGTACCACTAACAGTCCGTGCAGATGCAGCCGTAGAGCCGTCTCCAGTCCAGTTCAAATCTTGGAAGTCCAACCGTAGTTTAACCGTTTATGATGGCAATTTATGTTTGAAGTTGTGAGGAGGATAGGAAAATAAAACACTTCATATTGCTTCAAAATAATTTATTTTGCAGTTTTAAATTCGTAGATTATTTATACTCGTTTTAATCGTTATTCACGAAATATTTCTCGTCTCGAAAAATCTCGATCAAAATAAAATCTCGTCTCTCGTCTCGGTTAACGAGATTAAAAATTTCTCGAAAATTTCTCGTAATTTCGAGACCCGTCCATCCCTATTAACAACCTATAAATTCATTTCTGGTTTTAATATGTTATGACTGTCAGATAGTTATGACTTAAATATTCCTTTCAAATAATGCAAAAAGCCATGTACATTAATTATGAACTAAGTTAGCTATAAACTAGCTGTTTACCCCGAGTTCCGATTTTGTGTAATATATACAGTAAATGACTAACTAGTACATTACAAAAATTACATGACAATTTTTAAAATTAGTAATCACAAAAAATAAATTCAGTGTACTTTAGATCCTGTGGATCGTTACCTCTCAAGAAAATAAAAGACAATGGATGAATGTTTTAAGTTTTACATTATTTTAGATATGATAAAAAGATGCAGTAACAGTTTAATTTGCCTGGTGGCTTATAAAATGAAATCATGTCTTGACTTTAGAGAACAAATTCAATATCTACATGTATAATTCTGTAAGCGAAATTTCATGACCAAAATTGTGAGCTTTATACAAATAGCAATAACATGGAAACTTTACAACAAAATGGGAAATAAGTTCTAAAAAGTTCTTCTGAAAGATTTTCCAGAAAAATTCACCATGTATAGTGATTAAAAAGTCTGCTTTGTTTACACGAAATAAAGTGTTTTGATTAGGAGGGCCGAATATTGACAGTGATTGAAATGATTGATTTGAGGTGTGTCAAAATTTGGTGACGTTAAAATAACAAATTCTGGTGGGAGCAAAAACATTTATTCCATTTTAGGATATTATTTATTTTGTTTATTAAACAAGACAATAAAATAGTTATGATGTAAGTATTGATAGGTTACTGACCCTAAAATGGGTGCCATAATGTTTTTCCACTTCGCCGCTTGGTCCAAAGACTATGATTTATTTTATTTTTCAAAGATCAATATAGGTTTAACGACAAACAAAATTAAGAATTTACAAATGGGTGGCTTAATAGTACAGTATTGTAAAGAGTGTTAAGAAGGCGAATTGCCTTTTCAAACGGTATTGTTAAAATATTACATAAATTGAAATTAAATCTTCTGGAAACTTTTGCAGTGAAGAACTGGTAATCCGCTATGGTTCATGTCAAATTCAGATTCAAAACTTCTCATGCTATTTTAATTTTATGATTAGGGGCTTATGCCCCTAGGGGCCACTAGTCTAATCTAGAACAACAATGTTTCACACCTTCTTTACTTGTTAACTTTTCGATACAGGGAGTCCTTGTAATACAAACTGATCAGCACCGGACCCTGTTTGGTTGAGCTAATTTTTGGAATAATCTCATTACTCGTGTACTCCCGCCATTTTCTCGAACTTGGTTTATGATACCAGAACTCCCCGGGAAGATTAGTTGCGGAAAGTGTTTGCGAGCAATGGAAAACTGGGTGGAATAACGGAAAATATCAATGGAACATTATAATTAAGTTTGTCAAAAACAATCAACATCTAACAACTGTAAATTCCATCCAACGACAACGATTGGCATTTCTTTAGTTTTTAAGTAAAGAAATAAATCTTTTTTGAGAAAATGTGTTTTAATTAGGCAAATTTTTTACATAGCGGGGGTTTGAATAGTGGTACTCTATTATTACAAATCATTGACTATAAGTTACCTTCATTCACAGTCCCAAGTTGTAGTGTTTCCAGCTACATATTCAAGCTGTTACAGGAACGATTAATCCCCCTCAAGAGCTTCATTAAATGATTTGAAATATCCACATTTCACAACTTAATTAAATGTGTACAAATAATTGTTATCACAAAAACAAAACTCCCACTTTTTACAAAATAGGGAATGCCCAAGAAGATTTCCAACTAAAATATAAAATGTTATTTGCCCACAAGATTTGTCTGGTGGATTCTGAGTTAAAAAGAACAGAAATTTCGATTCATATACAGTAGGCCTAATGTTTAAACTGTTACTCTTGTAGGCATGGCTTTTCATCCTGTAATCTTTCTTTAGTTAAGTTAATGTATTTAATTAACTGGATGCTGCAAGCCTCCAAAAACAATTGTCGAATATAGAATGAATTCACTGACCTGTGTAAATAAAACATGACATGTCAAGCGTTCAACAATGCAAGTGATTCCTCGTGTGAATTAAGATGTCTGTCACAAGAATAGAACATTACCACTAATGTATAGTGTTTTCTTAATGGTTGAATAATCTAACACCGAGTAACTTTCAGAATTTGAAAAATAATTGATTGGTCTTGGTCAACGTTTTCTTATAGAAGGACCACCTCTATAAACCACCTTTAAAAATCATAATGAAATTATGTGTCTTAGTTTTAGCGAATTTCCCTATAGGGAATATGCTATTACGGTAGGAGCCATGGTAAGACCTAAGCCCGGGACCATGTTACTTTTTCATTTTGAGGTCCCGAGAAGCCAAAAACACCGTTCGTTCATTTTCATATATATGTATATATATATATTAATTGTATTAATTTTCATTTTGAAATTAACTAAGTACCCTTTTTAGTTTTTCAAACATTTTTTTATTTGACAACTAGTTTCGTTCCATTAGGTCATAATCATGTCTAACTATATTTTAACCTCACATTCCAACAAAAATATGTTAAATAAATAAAGTCATATGTTACAGCATATCATTGGTATAGTACAAAAAATATCTTGGGATTTTTTTTTTCCCTAATCTGTAGAAATATAAATATATATATATAAGAATAAATTATATAAAATTAATTTAAAATTGTGTATAAATTGTAAAAGTTAAATTAAAATCAATAAATAAAAATAAATAAAGGTATCTTATAATAAAAATGAATGTCCATTTATGAACTTCCTACTTGGTTTTTGATCTGAGTTCATATATTTTGTCAAATATTGGGTTATTTTGATTTATATGTCTTGCATTAAGTATGTTATTAGGATCTTTCTTTTAATTTACATAGATGTGGAAATCTTCTTTTACATTTAAGCGGTCTTTCTTTTTCTCTAATTCTAGAATTGTCATATTTTCTTTTATATCTTTGTAACTGTGTCCTGTTTCTATCAAATGTTCGGCAAAATTTGATTTCATTGTGGTTCTGTTACCAGACTTTAGGGCTTGAATATGCTCCTTAAATCTTGTTCTGAAGTTTCTTGTTGTTTGCCCTATGTAACATCCTTCGCAGTCGCTGCATTTAATTTTATATACACCTGCTTTGTTTAGGTCATCTTCTGTATCATGTATTTTGTTACGTATTTTATTATTCATTATGTCATATGCATTGTTTTTAGTCCTGTAACTTACTTTTATGTTAGACTGTTGAAACGTTTTTCTTGTAGCTTTGTTTAGTTTTGTATTGAAAGGAACACAAATATATTCATTTATTTCATCTTCATTTTTATCTTTTTGTTCATTTTTCTTCTTTATTTTCTTCTTTATCATTTTTTCAATTATTCTAGTCTTGTATCCATTTTTTAAAGCTAGGTGTTTAATAGTGTTTTTCTCCTTCATATAATTCTCTTTGGACATGGGAATATTTATTAATCGATGGATCATCGTGTGAAACGTTGCTAATTTATGTTGCCACGGGTGGTGGGAATCAGATGGAATTATTGTTTCCGTAGTTGTGGCTTTTCTATAAATTTCAAAAGCATGTTTATTGTTTACTTTTGAAATTGTCACGTCTAGGAAATTGATTCTATTTTCTTGAATTTCTTTGGAAAATTGTATCTTATTGGAGAGAGAATTTAAATACTGATGGAAATTGTTGGCTTCTTCTGCAGTTCCATGGAAAAGACACAATATATCATCAACGTAGCAATGCCAGTATTTTATTTGTCGTTTGAAAGGATTAATATCATTTATTACTTTATTAATTTCTAAATCTTTCATATAAATATCAGCTAATAGACCTGATAGGGGTGATCCCATAGGTAAACCTTCCTGTTGTAGATAGAATGAATCATTGTATTTGAAATAATTTTGGTTCAATGTAACTTTTGTCAGTTTAATTATATCATTCACCTGGGTTTTGGTAATTCCGACTTGATTTTCAATTTTACGTTTTAATATGGCTAGAGTTTCTACTATAGGAATATTAGAGTACATGTCATGTACATCAAATGAAACAAAGATGGAACCGTCAGGAATTTCTACATCTTTAATTAGTTCTACTAAATCGTATGTGTTTGAGATATTGGTATAATTTTCCCAATTTATGAATATCATATATATATATGTGTGTGTGTCCGTGGTAATGATAACTTTTGAAGAGGACCTCCGATTTTGATGAAATTTGGTATGAAGGTGTAAGACTAGATCTATTTTCATGAATTCGCGAACCAGCATGATCGGGTTATGGGAACAGGGTTTTATGGGGTTTCAAAGGGGTCAAAAATGGGTTTTTTGCATTTTTGGAGCATAATTTTCAAAATTCAACAGTTTTATCTGAAACCATTTAAAATAGCTTAAAAAAACAAACAATGTAGTATTTTGAATTTTTAACCTAGCTTAACAGGTTACGGAGAAAAGCCAAAAATAGGTTTTCCATGTTAATCTTATGGGAAATCAACAAAACCCTGTATCTCGCTTATTTATTGGAATAACTTCATAAAATTTGGTATATACATTCACTTGGTAGGGTTCAACTGATATTTGCTTACAACACCCATATGGCGGCAAACGTACATACTCACCTCTGTGGGATTTATGGGGAAAATGAAAAGAACACCATAACTTGATAATATTTGGTATGTACATTCACTAGATAGGATTTTTTAATTGATATTTGCTTGCAACACCCATATGGCGGCAAACCTACATACACCCCCATGGGGTTTACGGGGAAAGTTAAAAAGTGCCGAATATTGATACAGTTTGACATTTACCTAATGTAACTATTACATTTCCAAACAAAACTAACATTTTCTAACAACATCCCAAGGCAGCAAACCTACATTCCTATTCCTATGGTGTTTATGGGGAAAATACAATATCTCAAGATCGTTTGGAAATTCGCTGAGTACGCAGGTCTGCTGCGACAGGGGTATTTATTATATTTGTATACACTTAATGTTGGTAATGGTTTACTCATCATACAATTTTTTTATTTGTAATAAAGTAGAATTCTGATTAACCGAGTTCCAGTTGTCCAAGCTGTCAGTTTACTGTGCCTGATTTTAAAAATATGAGTGAACTTTTTTATTTTATTTTTTTATATTTTGCTTGGTCATATTAACCATCTATGGGAAGGTATAAATCTGAAATGGTCCAAATCGGACATAAGAGTTCTGTCCTACGGCCCTTTAAAGTTACTATGTCATTTTGATAGGAGAAATATTTTATTTGGTTTGTTTACTGTGTGTTGATTATACAGCTGTTATAAGGAACAAATTTAACTGCAGACTGTTAGGCCTACTATCAGCTGTTTGTGAATACAGTAGTTTTATGTGAAATTGTTGTTTTATTTATTTTAGTGGATTGTTTACCTTTGTACGTGAATAAAATCCTACGTTTATGGAGAGCAGGTGCAAATCTTGGACGACGTACCATTTAATATCTTGTAAACACATAATACCCCGTCGCAGCAAACCTGCATACTCAAAAATTATTTTTTGTTTATTTTAGAGTATAACAGACTTGTGGCGAGTAAGCGCAGCGAACAACCTAAATCTGGTGACGAGTGTGTGCAGTGAATGAGCTGACCCAAAAGGTGAGTGAGCGCAGCGAACGAACTAAATTGACGGCGAGTGAGCGTAGCGAACGAGCTCACTTGAATTATCTATAAAACATTTGCTATTATTGATTTAAAAAATATTCGCTCCTCTCAATATTGCAAGCAGACAACTGCATTGTATACCTAGTTTAGTTTAGCTCGGTTAATTGGACTTCTAATGTATTTATTATTATGTACTTATGTAAATGCCAATATTTTAAACTCAGTATTATTGTCTGCTAAAAGAAAAAGAAAAGATTGTTGTGTAATGTTTTTAGACATAACAAAAGCTTATGATAATATTGGTCACAAGCACCTGGAATCAATTTTACACAGCCTGCCAATTCCACCAAAACTTGTAGATACAGTTATAGAATTACAGAATGGAAATTTTACACAAATAGAGACAATAAAAGGTAAAACGAAACCTATACCTTTGAATCGAGGTGTGTTTCAAGGAGCTCCTCTGTCGCCAACACTCTATAATATCAGCATAGACCAGGGGTTTGAGAGAGCTTCTCCAGGTTTTCCTACAACATTCCTGCAATGCCTATCTTCACCGCTTCCGAATATACTCTCACTCAAAGGAATTGAAAGAAACAGCTGACGAGATCATCGATAGCACTGTAAGCAGGCACCAAAGGAAAATATTACAACTATCCCCCTCCCGCCAAGTAACCATGTATAACGCCTGGAGGACAACTCGAGGATCCCATGCAACACCCATCCCCTATAATCCTCCTCGCCTAGGGACAGAAGATAAAAGAAAGTACATGGAAGCAGCAATGCATGAGCAAAAAGAAATCTGGAAATCAAAAGAAAAAGTCATCCTTCAGGAGCTTAGCAGAGTATATAGAGAATATAATATAAGCCACATAAATGACAATGCTGCGGCAAAGGTTTTCTATGAAAAAACGAAAAACAAATATGCCATCATCAACCTACAAACTGGAAATAATTACACAGAACAAAAAATAACTAAACACTACCAATTTGGATTTGATGGAGCCCGACTAATAGAAGTAACAAAAGATAAAAACGGAAAATATGTCGCAGCCCCAAACAACATCGCTATTAATTCAAACATTGTAGTCTCAGATGATACCCAACTGTTAAATGACTTGCGCCTATACAATAGCATAAAGCATCTTAACATTAACTTTATACCTGACATCGATCTAAACCTTGTCCAAGGAGTGCCAGGCTGTGGAAAAACCACTTTTATATTAAACAACTACAAAACTGGAGATCTTGTCCTTTTTCCCACGCGAGACTCTGCACTGGATTTCAGGAAAAGGTTTAAAAGCACCCATCCGAACAATAGTAAATATGAATGCAATGACACATTCCGAACACTGCATTCATTCTTAATAAATTCAACCCAAAACATACAGACAGGAAATAAGTATAATAGGCTCATTGTAGACGAAGCTCTAATGCTGCATGCTGGGGAAGTTCTCTTTGCAGCAACCCTTGCAAAAGTAAAAGAAGTGATACTCATCGGTGACATGAATCAAATCCCATTCATAAACAGAACAGAGACACTTGAGGTGAATTTCCACAAGATTGCAGAAATAGCAAAAATCACCAAAACACTGAACAAAACCTTTAGGTGTACAGCAAGCACTACCGCTATACTTTCAAGTCTTTATCCTCAAGGCATGGTAACAACAAATCACACCACAGGCGAACAGAGTCTAAAGCTTTTCGAGGGAATAGAAAATCTCAGCAAGAGTCTGACAAAGAACACGTACACATGTCTTGTCTTTAAACAATCAGAGAAACGTGAGCTCATTAAACTTGGTTACAACACATCTACTGTTCATGAATTTCAAGGTAGACAGGCAGAACACATAGCCCTAATTCGCACCTCAAGTAAGCCAGAAGAAATATATGACTCACAACCACACTGTATTGTCGCAATATCAAGACATACAAAATCTTTTCTCTACATTACTCCCTGCAGGAATGACACCATAGGTAAATGGATACAATACGCAAACTCCCTAAGCCCAGAACAACTGTCAAGATTCATCACAAACACACCCACGAACAACCTCCTGCACAATAAAAATGAACTAACCACAAAAAACAGCGCAAACAGTAATACTACACAAAACCAGCAACTCAATAGCCAAAAAATCGTGAATCATTTTTTAGGCAAAGGACAGCCCCCCAAAGAAAGACACAAATTACAAAAAGTTCACACAACGAGAATACTCTGGAACTCAGCCCTCAAAAGAATCAAACATTTTGTGAAAGGTCCATTAAAATCGCACATCAAAACATAAATTGGCTGTCAAACAAATTAGAGAGATTGGGCCACTTTTTAGACGATGAAAAACCAGACCTTGTAATAGTAACCGAACACGGCCTACCTCAAGATAACCTTAAAAAAACCTGCCTTGAGGGCTACTCTCTATTAGGCGGATTTTCTAGGAGAGACCATATAAAAGGAGGAGTAGCTGGATATGTAAAAAATGGCCTAGAGAAAGACATTAAACTCATCAGCACAAGCAAGGATGAAACAGAGCTCATCTGTGAAATGGCACTTTTTGAAATTAAATCCAAAAAGCACATGGTCCAAGTATTAGGAGTCTACAGACCACCCAGTGCAAACCTGGATCAAGCAATTAACATCTTATCAGAACATTTAAACAACACCCTACACACACACAAACAAACTATTCTAATGGGAGACATAAATGTAGACAACCTGACAGAAAATAGTGATAACACTAAGATCGAGGAGCTACTTACCACTTTTGGCATAACAAGGATGACACTGCCACCCACAAGAGTAACAAAAGAATCCTCAATATCTATAGACTGGATCTGCACAAACATAAACCCAGAACTAATACAAACCTCTGTTGTCCAATCAGGACTTTCCGACCACTCAGCGCAGTTTATCACACTAAACATATCAAAACCTAACCCAAACACAACCAAAGAAAAAAAGAGAATTTTTACCAAAAAGGGGATTAAGCTTTTCAAAGAAAACCTGCAAACACAGAACTGGAATAACATCCTGCTAACAGAAGACGTAAATCAAGCCTATGACAATTTCCACAACACCATACAAGCAGCTCTCAATGACACCTGTCCCCTTAGAATTGTAAGAAGACGACATCGCAAAAAAAGGCACTATTGGGACAACGAATGCTTAAGGCTCAAAAACAACTACATCAATGCCCTGGAGAAAGAACAACGTACAGGACGAGCAGAAGATAAAGCAGAGACAGCCGCCAAGAAAAAAGAATATGACCAAAGGCTGAAAACACTCAAGAAAGAAAAAACTGCAGCACACATCAACCAAGCAGAAAATAAATCTAAAGCTCTGTGGCAGGTAATAAATAATGAAAGAGAAGCAACAAGAAGCACAGAAAACCAGCTAAAACTTCAAATAAATGGGGAACAGGTTAGTGAACCTCATGAAATAGCAAATCACTTTAACACATTCTTTGCCACAATAGCTGAAAGAACGCTCCAAACTAATAACACAAACTCAAACAGCATTCCCCCAGACCTACCACCCACAATAGACCACAACCTACAGTTCCGACCAACAACACATGCAGAAGTACTGAAAGCCATAGACTCCTTAAAATCAAAAACCTCCTCAGGCATCGACGAAATATCTGCCAAACTTACAAAAGAATGTAAAGAAGTACTTACTGGCCCACTCACAGACATAATAAACAAGTCTCTAAAACAGGGAATTTTTCCAGCCAAATTAAAGATTGCCAAAATATATCCAAAGTACAAAAAAGGACTAGAAACTGATACTGGAAGTTATAGACCAATTTCACTCATTCCCACTTTTTCAAAAATAATAGAAAAAATTGTTCTTCAGAGACTACTGACCCACCTTGAACACCACAACCTACTCACAAGCCAACAGCATGGTTTCCTGAAAGGCAGATCAACATCGACAGCACTGATACAACTTACAGAACACATAATAGACCAACTGGAAGAAGGCTGCTTAGTTACCAGCCTATTCTTAGACTTCAGTAAGGCGTTTGACTGTCTAAATCATGACCGGCTACTCCAAAAACTAAGAACATTAGGCATAAGAGGAAAAGAAGCAGAGTGGTTTGAAAGCTATCTTAAAGATAGAAAACAGCTAGTTGAGATCAGCTACACCAATAACAACATCACTCAGAAAGCCCACTCAAGAACCGCTGATGTAATGAGAGGTGTGCCACAAGGCTCCGTGCTCGGCCCAGTACTATTCCTACTCCTCACAAACGACATGCCAGACCGGCTTCAAAGCGACTGTTATACAGTCATGTACGCGGATGATACAGTTCTCACCATATCTGATAAAAAAGCAGACACTCTAGAAAGAAACACAACAACCTATTTCAATCAAATTAAACGTTACTGCTCCGAAAATGACTTAGTCCTAAATGAAACAAAAACAGTACAAATCGCTTTTGTGACCAAAAACAAGAACACACAACTAACACCATTGCCTCAAGTAGAAATAAAAGAAACAAATAAGCACCTCGGCATCATAGTCGACTCAAAACTATCCTGGAAACCACATATAGACCAGCTGTGCAAGAAGCTCTCCTCAGGCATCTATGTAATTCGTAGAATGAAACAAATAAGTGGCCTGGATACGGCCAAAGCAGCTTACTTCGCCCTTTTTGAATCACACCTGAGGTATGGCATAGTGACATGGGGAGGGACAGCCAACACAAACCTAGAAAGGATCCTCAAACAACAGAAAAGAGCAATTAGATGCCTAGCAGGCTTACAACACCAAGAAAGCTGCCGGGAGACTTTCAGAGAACTCAAAACCCTCACCGTAATTTCACTCTACATACGTGAAACAATCCTGTTTGCAGTCACCTCACAACAGCCAAGACATCAGGACATACACCAGCACAACACAAGGCATGCTTCAAATTTTGCCTTGCCATTGCACCATCTCAGTCTGTTTGAAAAGAAACCAGCATACAAAGGAGCTTTGTATTATAACCATTTACCTGAGCATCTCAAGACACTACCACTACCACGCTTCAAGAATCAACTGACATCATGGCTACAGGACAGACCATACTACTCAGAAGCTGAATTCCTGAATAACAGCACCAGTGGAGCTTTTCCTCATTTCTTACTGTAACTACTGACGCTTATACTATTCTCAACGAATATGTAAATAAAGAAATATTGTCTATTGTCTATTGTCTATTGTCTACCACATACTAGATGAATTAAGCGAGGAAAATGTAAAAAATGCTCTTGGATACCAACTTGATGATCAGTTGCCACCTATATCAATACTCAGTTTCGCAGATGACACTGTCCTTGTTGGAAAAAACAAAGAGTCTGCCATTACGCTTTTTAACATGATTGTGCCACTGTTTGAGGAGATTGGACTAAGCATTAATAATGGAAAAACAAAAATAATTAACATTGAAAAAGGGCAATTGAAATCTACTTGAGGATTATAATTTAAATGGTATTGAGATCCAATCTCTTCATCGCGGAGAACGGATAAAATACCTAGGGGTTAATTTTGAGGATGAAATTGTGGTCAACTCGACTGAAATTATTAAATCCCTCACGGAAAAAGCAAACAAACTTGCAAATTCCCCATTTTTAAAAGCTGATCAGAAAATGTACATTCTAAATAAATGTGTTTGGCCTACATTGATATATCCTTTTCAAACAGCACCTCTTACAAAATTGAATAAAGGTTTGCTCAATGATATTGACAAAATTATCAGATCTACAATAAAAGAAATATTAGATTTACCAAGTGACATACCAAATTCTATGCTATATGCACCAATAAATAAAAAAGGACTGGGATTAATTTAAGCTAAATGGGAATCACCAATACAGCATATAAATATTTGTAAGATTTTAGAGCAAGTAGACAATCCATATATTAATATATTTCGCAACCTCCAAGAAGAAATTAAATATTGTTTAAATGAACTTAACCTTGGTGATTATTTATCAAATGTTAAAGAAGTAAATACGAAGAAAATAAGAGAAACTCTTCAAGAAAAAGAATTCAATAATTAGTGTCAACTAAATCATAAAGGGAGAGGTGTCATATTGTTTAAAGAGTACCCGCAGGCAAATATAAACCTGTCTAAAATGAGCAGCCTAAGTAGCTCAGACTATAAAGAATATTTAAAAATGGTGGGTGATGTGGCCGCAGTCAGAGCAAGCCATGGCAGATCCAAGGACGGTAGCCGGTGCAGGCATTGCCCTGTTACCGAGAATTACATATGTGAAACATTACCACATGTCCTTGGTATCTGTCCAGCTGGGGAACTTTTGCGCAACAAGCGACATCATTTAATAAGACAAATTATAGCACAAGAGCTAAAAGAAAATGGGTATAAAGTTCACGAAGAAGTTACATGTACAGCAGAAGATGGATCAACAAGAAGAATTGACATACTAGCCATTGATAAGAACAAAGCTGCGTACATTATCGACCCAACCATTCGATTTGAAACAGGATCAGACCAGCCAGTGGCAGTAGACCACGAAAAAAAGAAGATATATGAACATACGATTAATTTTTTCAAAGAAAAGTACAAATTGAACCATATAGAAGTTATTGGATTATTTGTCGGAGCCCGTGGGACTATTTCAAAATTTTTGTATGATTTTTGGACTCGGTTTAAATTAAAAAAGAAGACTATAAACAAAATTTCAGAAAGTGTAGTGAAATACTCTGTTTTAAATTTAAAGAACCATCTATACAAAGTTGAAAAATTGTCAGTGTAAATCAAATTATTTAAGTATTTCATTTTGTTAAAACGTTAAAAGTAAGCAACCTTTGTCAAGTAGCAACTTCAATGGAAGAAGGCGTTAATTTGTTTATATTTTTGTATAAATAAATTATCTATATATACAAATTTACCTAATATCTCGGCTAGTTATAAAATCATAACATAATCATAACATCATCTATATTTTGATCCTCAGAATGTGAAAAGAAATTACACTGTAGAAAATACAGTGTATTACAGTAGAACCTCGATAGTTGGGCACTTTGTGGACTTAGAAAGAAGACTAGCTCGAAGATTACAAATAATATGAAATATTTAAGAAGTCAAAATTTATGTTTGCTTTTGCTATAAACTTTACTTTTAGAAATATTTACTTGTAAATTTTGTAACATCTTAAAAAACATACTAATGTATGTAAATGTTGTATATTAAATAAATAAATAAATAATGTGTAACTGTCAAAATGTAGAACTCTAGGGAGTAAATGAGAAATTTTAACATAAGTAGTATGAAAATCACAAGTGTAATTAAAAAACATTAAATTGTAATGAAAACATAAAATTATTGAACTTAAACATAACTGTTATCCAAATCATTCAGACGGGTACTCTGTTAATATTTTCACCTTTGTCAGTCTCCAATCTAATATGGACACTATTGGTTGTTACTGATAGGTTGAGTTGTCACAGATCGTGTTGAACTAAAAGGAATGTTCCACAATCGAGAGTTGAACTATTGAGGTTCTACTGTATTTAGAGGAATTCTATTCCATCTTTCTATAGACCCAAAAAGTGACCAAAATATTAGATTTTCCATTTATATATTGTTTGTCCTTGTTTCACATTTAGGTACATGTAAAATCAGGGATTTTCTTTTTCTTTAGTTTATAGATTAGTTCTCAGTATAAATGATGCCATTAATATACAAGATATGTACTTCATGAATGAAGATTATTTTTACCCTGATTATGATGCAGGTTGTACGATGGACTACTACGAGCCACGAGACGACCTCGACGATCCGCCTCTGGAGCAGGCAGAGTCGAGTCCGGTACAGAAGGTGTTCGAAGGCGCCAACGTCTTCATTACAGGGGCCTCCGGGTTCATGGGGAGAGTTCTCATGGAAAAACTCCTCAGGTGAGCTGAGAACAATACTCTCAATTAGACCACAGGATAGTTCGACAAGACTGCAATAGTGGCATAATACATCTTTGCACTCTGGAGAAATATGTGTGGAAAGGTTATAGGCTACTTGTATCTGTAAAATGTAGGATTCACCCTTCCGGCTTTAATATCGCGAATGTTCCTTTTTAGACTCAATAATAATAATAAATTTATTCCTCTGACAAAGTTTCACAATGTATGGGAATTTGCAAAACAAATTTAAAGTTTTTGCACTTATTGACAATTTTACAAACTTTCATTTAATTATAATTTCATCTACTCATTTTCTTAAAACTCTTTTTTTCATTTTGAACTTATTTGAAATTTTTCTTATTTCTTTTTCTTCCTACTTATTTCTTCTTTCTTTTTTCTTCATTACTATATTAATTTGTTATTTTTAATTTATGTTTAATTTATTAATGGTCTACTGCTCTATACGTTTTTCATTTTAACTCTTCCTTCCTTCCATGTCTTCTTCCAGTCCTTCCACGTCTCCTTCCACGTCATTCGTTTGCTCTTCAAAAATGTCTTAAGTTGGACCTCTCAAGTGGATACCGGAAACAAAATATACTAGGAGTACGCTCGTACCTCCCGTAAGTGTCTATTCGAAGAAGAAATTTAAAATTTTGCATTAGGGATTGTCACATTAAAAAAAATTTGATCCCACTTTGTAATGGTATTAAAAACAACTAAAATCACTTGTAATAAAAGAAAACCTAAATAAAAACTCAATTTTCTTATATTTAGGCAATACTTAGTTCGTAGTTACTTTTAATTTAATGGATTTGTGTCATACACATTTTTAACAAGCATTTACTACAATTAGTCTTAATAATTTTTACAGTATTTTAATTATTTAGGATAGTACAAATAAGTTAGGTTGCCCCATGTACACAAAACCAAATAATTTATTTTTTTTAATAATTAATCCTACAGTACAACTGGCTGCCTTACTCTCATCACTGTAAAAGTGTTAAACTTCTCAAACTTTATATTTTTTTATATATATATTTTTAAATACAAAAATATGGTAAGGAAAGCCTATTTTTAGAAAATAAAAAATCATCTTGATTATAATTAGGCCTATCACCCCAGAGAACATTCAAGAATATTTACACACTTAAACCTACCAAAAATCGTTTTGTTTATCCTACAGATGTAAATTTTAACTACTTGTGACTGGTTTCAGGTCATTCATAACCCATCTTTAGTCACCAAACCCTATCTTTTATACAGTATTATAATTTATGAATATTTACGCCCACTTGCACGGTTGTTGTACGTACGGTTGGTGCGGTGATGATATTACATCTGTCGCAATAGATTTTCAAACTCAGTGAATTTCGATCGGAGTTCAGTTTTTTCCCAATATACACCATAGGCAAAAGGATGTAGGTTTGCTGCCATGGGCGTGTTGTACATAAATATACCATATATTTGTCAAATATTACCCACTCATGCGACAGAGAATCTCAAGAACCATAGGGTATAGAGGGATGAAATTTGGCATGAACATCTTTAGGTGCTCACTAAGAAACGGTTTTGCAATATTCCATCAGGTCTCCGCAGCACAGGATTTTGATTTTGATCTAATGTTATTCGTAAAGCCAGTTTTTAATATGTTATATATATATATATATATATATATATATGTGAATTTAGGAAACAACGAATCTGAAAAACTTTATGATGTAACGGGTTGACATTTGTAATGTGAGATCCGCTTTGCCCATAGGTAACTAAGAAACGCTTTTAAAAAGCTTCTTAAGGGCTCCGCCCCGCAGGACTTCAAAATTAATTGGGGTTGAAATTTGAAATGACACTCTCCTTTGTTCATAGGTCCTCACCAAGAAACACTTTTGCAAAATTCCTTCAGGGCTCCGCCCCACAGGCCTTCAAAATTTATGTCAAAATTACTATAGAGTGTACGCAGATGGAATTTGGCATGGGCCAAAGAGTTCTCTTTGGTAATAGTCACTCTTTGCTAGTAAGACGCACGAAAATAGTCCGATGGAAATTTTAACAGCTGTTTCCCC
Organism: Neoaliturus tenellus; assembly: GCA_030545055.2. Taxonomy (NCBI): domain Eukaryota; kingdom Metazoa; phylum Arthropoda; class Insecta; order Hemiptera; family Cicadellidae; genus Neoaliturus; species Neoaliturus tenellus. The sequence continues at coordinate 71,318,291 of CM061537.1, read as the reverse complement.
CCTCACCCCCTCTCGCCCTGCAATGTTGTCATTTTGTGTTTATGTTTACCATGTGTAATATAGTATAAAAATGTATTTTAGAATAAATCTGGCAAAAATGCATCGACTCTCATTGGACTATTTTCGTGAATCCTACTATAATAGGTGTTCACTAAGAAAAGATTTTTCAAATATATTTTTTAAAGTTCCTTATGATTTCACCCCAAAAGGCTTGAAAAATATGATGCCTTGTGGCCAATTTTTAAATGCGAATCAAAGAAACAATGGATCTCAAAGATTGTAGGGCCTGCAGCCCTGCAGAGTTACAATTAGTAAAGAACTTTCATTTTTCTCATTGGTGCTCATTATGAAACGGTTTTGCAAATTTTGTTAACGGCTCCGCGCCACGGAACCTCAAGATTGCCATAGATCCTAGCGGGTTTAAATTTAAAGTGGACATTGCTCTTTAATAATAGGTGCTCACTAAGAAAAGGTTTTGCAAAATCCCTTCAGGGCTTCGCTAACACAACGTCACTGTTTCAATAGGATTCTTGAGAAGAAGACTTTGTTACCCTTTAAAGATATTTTGTTATCTAGAAAATAAAATTTGCGAAGCCGTGAAAATAAAGGGCGAAGCCGTAACGGGCCACAGATAGTATAGGATAACCCCCCCCCCCCCATTACAGGTATCAGAATCTCTTATATTGTCATCTTTAAGATTACAAATAGTGTAATTTTTGTACATACCACATTTGATCAAGTATTGGTATTTATTTTATTTTCCCCTTAACAGCGAGCAGGTAGGTAGGTAAATTTGACAACATATGGGTGTTGTAAGCAAATATAGGTTTACCCCCAGATAACCTACTGATATCATTGGGTTATCTGTGGTTAAACCCTTCCTAGTAAATGTACTTCCAGTACAAAATTTAAGAGGTTATGTTACCAATAAGAAAGTGATTTACAGTTTTGAGTTGAGTTTCCTTAAGAATAACATAATAAATATATTTAGGGGTTTCTCTGTAATCAACTATGCCAAGTTTTAAAAATTAAAAATAATTTTTTTTTCAAGCTCCTTTAAATAATTTAATGGTCACTTGTAAAAATTGATGGTTTAGTGATGTCTTTAGTATGGTTTAGTGATGTCTTTAGTATACTATCGCCAAATTGTTTGGGCAAATGCTGGAGCAAAAGTTGGGTTTAACTCGCTCAGCGAACTCATGAAATACACTATCGCTGTTACTGTTTGAGCTGATCTCGGAACTCTTAGACGAACAGTGAAGCAGTGTAGTTAGGCATTACCAAATCCTTTTTCAGTTTAATTTCAGTAACAGGATGATTAAGTTTACCCCTTATACAACCCCTCAAATCTGCCAGATTGCGTATATCTTTGATGTGCTTGTGTGATGGGCCCACAACACAAACTCCGTATGATAATACTCAAGGAACTCTAGATTTCATTTCACCACTTATAACAAGCAGTTATAAAATAACACCAAAGAAATCAATACAAACCAACATACGCCAACTTTTGACCAGAACAGAAGAACCTCATGGTAGTATGTACTGGGTCACTGGGTGGAATCGTGCTGAATGCTTGGGTCTGCTCGCGTCCTTTGATTTGTGCAAAAACCGACTGCAGATGGAGCACAGGCAAGCACGAACCCTGGAGAAGCGAGCCATGGTGAACTAAGTCAACCAGAGTCAAGCTCACTTAGAACACTATCTGCTTGACCTTGCCCGCCTTGATTAAGGGATGGTGTACTGCAGGAATTAAATTATAATTAAAGGACGATTAAGTGTTTTACTTTTATGACATCACGTACCTACCACTTTGAATTTATCTTCAATGTGTCGACTCAACTATGTATAATACTCAAGGAACTCTACAAGATTTCATTTGACCACTTCATTAATAACAAGCAGTTAAAAATTACAGTAACACCAATGAAATCGATGTACACAGAATAAACACCGAGACTAACCCCAATGCAGGTTACAAACAATGTTAATGCAGACAAATTGCTATAAGTGAGGGAGAAAGGAAAAAGGGACCTCTTCGCGGCAAAGTAAAAATTACAGTATGGGCAGTTTTATCGATTGAGGTAAAAAATATTGATTTTTGGTTGTTTGCATTTTAATATGCTCCATTTCGTCCTTTACCGGTTGAAATATATTAGAAAACACTTGTAATGGCATAAAACATTCAAAATAACGGTCGATGTCTAGCTTGTGAAAAGGCACCTCTTCGCGCTTATGGATAAATAACATTGCCGCGCCGCGAACAGGTCCCTTTTCAAAACCAATCTAAAATAGTGATGTGCGATACGGCCGTGTATCGCGATACGGCGATACGATACGTATCGGAGCCATATATCGTATCGGCCGTATCGTATCGGTCCTGTGTATCGCGATACGCGTATCGTATCGGCCAAAATATCGCTTAAACGATATGTATCGTATCATTTTCAACAAAGCCGTTAAAAATAGGTTTAGCCATTGATTTTAGATAGTAATTTGCTATTATTGTAATGAAACAGAATCAAAAGTTTTAGGTAAACATCATTAATGTTTAAAATAAGTACTCAAAATAAATAAAATTGTTGTTTATTGTCATGCTCATTCATATACTGGCCGTATCGTATCTGTCAAATCTTACTTGATAAACGTGTTTTATCTCCTCCAAGAGATTGTGCAATTTAAGTTAGAAGATAGGATATTATGGAGTTCTGTTTATTTAATGGTCAACTAAGTAAAATGATGAAGCTAAATGAATTTTCTTCCCGATATCGTGGTTGCATGGTGAAAAAAACAATATCGCGGGAAAAAAGTATCGTTTTTCTAAGTGCCGATATGAAATCTAATATCGTTTTTGGCGATACGATACGTATCGTTTTCAAAATATCGTATCGAAATATCGTATCGCCCCTCCCCGTATCGCGATATTCCGATACGATACGATACGTATCGCACATCACTAATCTAAAAGCTATGCTAAACTCTTAAAACTGCACTCTGACGAATTCTATCAGCGACGAGGTGAACTACTACGAGATAATTGTAAATATAGAACATCTTTCAATAAATAAAAACCAGAAAATGCTGCCCAGAGGTCGCATATGGCAGTTTTGCAATTCGTTATGGAGAAATAACATAGGACCGCGAAGAGGTCCCTTTTCTGAAATATCAAATTTTCACTACATGCTTCAATAAAAAATTTTTTCTTGAAAACTACTGTGAGTTAAGACAAAAATAGGTGTTCCCATTAAAGAGGACATTTACAGCTTTCTTTTGGTACCAAAATCGTTTTTTAAATATGAAAAATAAATGTTTTATGCTAATTTGAGTTTTCAAACAGATTATATCTTTAACAAAAAAATCGTAGACTTGCAGGACTTGCGCAAAATTGTTAGGAATTAAATGAGGAATTCAAAAATATGAATAACTAAATATCAAAAATTACCACGAACAGGTCCCTTTTTCCTTTCCGCCTACATATTTCTCACCTCTAACTCTCGATATATATTTTTGTGATATTTTAAAGCATTTTTAACCATGCATTTTCCTGATTTCGAAGGTTAGTGTCAAAACAATAGATCTTATAAAAAATCTAAATAATATTTTTGAAAAATATTTATACAAACTACAGTTTTGGTCATATGACTCTGCCTTATGTTCGCTTGTTAAGCCTCAAAACCAAATTTAATGGTATCAAAAATATTTCGTTTTTTTTATTTTTTAAGTTAAGGTCCAGTGACTATGTGGTTGGTCCAATAGAACAATCTGTGAGGTTTTTTGGGAAGATCTTCAAAAGAGCTACAGTTCATATAGGGAAACTTGCTAAAAGTAAAATACCCTCATCGCAGCAGATCTGCTAACTCAGTGAATTTGGAAAGGAATTTGATATTTTGTATTTTTCCCATAAACACCATACAAATGAGTAATGTATATGTTTACTGTCATGGGATGTCGTTGAAAATTAAAAAATTCGGCCATATGAAGCCATATACTAAGTTTCATCAATATCTGTTCATAAATAAAGGAGTTTGCCTATTCTGCATAAACATTATCATTAACATGGAAAAAGAGTATGCAGGGTTTGCTGCCATAATAATTACAAATACTTCCGTTGCAGCAGACCTGCATACTCAGAGAATTTCCTACCGAATTTTGATAGGCCTATTTTATTTTTTCCACAAATTCCATTGTGGTGAGTATGTTGGTTTGCTGCCATATGGGTTTTGGAAGCATGTATTTAAGTTGTACCTTTCCTAGCGAATTTACATACCAAATTTTATCAAGCTATGCCAATAAATAAGAAAGATAGAGGGTTTTGTTTATTTCCCTATGAATGAAAACTTATTTTTGGATTTTATCCATAACCATTTGAGCTATTAACCAGATCAAAAATTCAAAATACTAAATTGTTTGATTTTTAGATTTTTTAAATGGTTCTGGTTAAATTTTTGGAATTTGATAAATTAAGGCAAAAAAAGCCAAAAACCTATTTTAGACCCTTTTGAAAACCCTTAAAACCCTGTTAACACTGTCCCATCATTCTGGTTTGCAAACTCGATAAAGTAAATGCTGCCTTACACTTCCTTTATCAAATTTGATCAAAATCTGAGATTTTGTTCAAAAGTTATCACTTTCACCGACACTTATCTATATTCATAAAAGAGAGAATATACGTATGTATGTATGTTGCCTATGGACTCCGAAACCGCTCGACAGATTGTAATGACACTTTCAGGCATTATTAAGCATTATTCAAGGATGTTTGTGTGTAGTTAAGGTGCAAATCTGTCCAAAGGGCTCTGACCAAGAGGGCATACAATAGTTTGAAAAAATCTGAAAATCTATATTTTATCTATTTTTATTGGTTGCTAAGAAACAAATTCAATGAAAAATTCTAATTTCAGGTATTCCAGTGATCTGTTATATATAAGGTTAGAGTAACCGCGAGTGAGATTAGCGGATGAGCTAAACCTGACGGCGAGTGAACGTAGCGAACAAGCTTAATTACCAATAAAATCAATTCAATCACGAGCGAATCTGTAACGGGAAACAGCTAGTATAAATATATATATATCTCCATTCCACTCACTAAAATGGTCAGTTACGCATAAATCATTTTTTACAAGTATAGTAGACAAATAATAAAATTTGTAAAAATTTTATGTTATTATGAAAAATATGATCTTAAAACATTATTTTAAGACATTTTTATTCATGAGTATATTTTATTTAACTGAATGGATTAGGAGAAATAATCAATTAAAGTTAGCCCCATGTTATATTCTTGTGGGACTAAAAATTAACTTCAATTGCCTGTAGCGTTCTAACTGTTAAGTTTAGAGAAAAATGACAACGAATGAAAAAATCTTCAAATTGCGTGATAAATCCAAAAATGACATTGTAATTGGGGGTTCATATTTGAAATTTTTTAGTTGACTGCCATATTGAAAAATGGCAGCCATTTACAAAAAATTTATTTAGTTAATTTTAAACTTCTTTAAAAACAAGGGATTGTTCCCCATTTAAAGTTTACTGTAAGATTTATATTTTACAAAATACCTCAAAACAAAAAAAGTATCATGGTCCAAGGGGTAGGTCTAACCGTAACTACTACCGTAATAGCGTTTTCCCTACAGGGAAATTCGCTAAAAACCTAGATTTTTTACCATAAATAGATGGATCTCAAACAAATGAAGGTAGGCCCTACCAAACTAAATACAAAAACTTTTTAATATCTCGGTAACCAATGGATATGGAGCAAAGTTTCAATGTCCTATATTGTGTGTTTATCAAGCTAATTCCTGTGTGGTAAAAATCAAAATTTAAAATTTTGCAAAATTAAAAATGAAAAACAAAAAACCTATTTTTGAGAAACAAAACCATCCAAAATTACTCTTTCCGGTAGGTGCGATGAACTCATATTAATAATAGTAGGATTGCACATCTCTACCTAATTTGGTCCAGATCGGACTGTTTTTACGAGAGTTATCGTGCCTAGGGACAAATATACATACATACATATATATATATATATATATATATATATATATATGTATAAATTTTAATGACCATTATTTTTGGTCTCGGGGCAACCACAAAAAAGTAACATGGTTCCGTGATTAGATTTTACCATGAGACGTACGGTAATAGCTTCTCTCCTATGGGAAATTTGCTAAACAAATATTTACTATCAAAGATCCTTTATTCATAATAATGTAACAAGTACATTGCATAGCGTTGTAGCAAAAAAGTTGATAGCCTACTGTATTTTACAAATGCACTTAAACTTACTAATACTGTAATAGCATTTTTTAAATAAAGAAGGAATAAAATAAATAAGATTCTTATGTTTACTCGGCGTTCAAATACTTATCAAACGAGTACGGATAGAGCTGCAAGAGTTGCATGAATGTTACATGGTTAGTGAGTTTGTAAAAACCGATCCAACTACAGAAAAGCAGCCTTAATATTGATGGAATAATGTCCATTAATTATTTTAAATTATATGGAATATAAACAATAAGAATTGGAATTTTATGATGAATAGTTTAATAGTTATAGCCTAAATAGAAGGTAAATCATATTTGTGTTTGATTGTCCGAACCACCCCCTGTCCTGGTTAGTATGGATTTAGATTTGCTCTCTACTGCATATAAATTGAGTTTAAAATGTGAAATTTGCAAAGTATAGAGCAATAAATTAATGGCAAAAACCCATTTTATACCCTTTTGTAAACCCATAAAAAACAGTTTTGCATGGTCCAATCATGCTGGTTTTAGAATTTCACCTGATAAATGCTATTTTACACTGGTGTACCAAATTAAAAAAACAAAGTGGAGGTTAAGTTCAAGAGTTATTGTGTTAAGGGAAACACAAAGGCCTAGAGCCTACATAAGCTTACAAATCTACAAGTCTATTTTTTCTTCTATTATTTTCAAAACGAAAAGTACCATGGGCTTATGTCTCAACGTAGGCCTAAGCATAATTCCTTGTAAAAGGAAAATTCGATAAAATTTGAACAAACGCTGTTTTTTTCCTTTTAGTGACTTCAAAATGAAAAGTAGGCTATCTTGGTTCCTGTCTTAGGTTTTACCTTGACTAATGATAGTATTTTTCCTAGGTCAATATGTTATTGAAATTTGCTACAAAATATTTAAGTTAGGCCTAAAAATTACTTGAGGAGTAGAATGGATAGGCCTACTGACAAGGAATACCGGTATAAGTTTGTTATCGTACTCCATTGTTTTTATCACTGGATGAAATTTTGATTTTGCGATGAAAATTGTGCGATGAAAACAATCAAATCAACAAGTTTCATAAAGCGCCTACACTAATATTGAATGAAAATATCTATAGATCAGATGGATATATCTATCATATCAAAAATTTACCAAATCAATCAATAGATAGCCTAAATAATAATCTTAAGTAATAATCTTAAGTAAGTAATAATCTTAAGCAATAATCCTAAATAATAATCTTAATTACTAATTGATCACAATTAGTAATTACCGTACCCCTATTTTGTTTACATTTCTGAGGGGAGCGAGCGAAGCTCCTATACTACACTCTGGCTTTTTATTTACACGTACTCCTCCTGAACAGCTGGAGTGATCCTCACGAAATTTTGCTCGGTCATAGTAACCATCTATGGGAAGGTATAAATCTGAAATGGTCCAAATCGGACATAAGGGTTCTGCCCTACGGCCCTTTAAATTTATTTTAATAGGAGAAATATTTTATTTGGTTTCTTTACTGTGTGATGATTAAATACAGCTGTTAAATATAAGGATCAAATTTAACTGCAGACTGTTACTATTAGTTGTTTGTGAATACAGTAGACTCCCTCTTAACCGTCCATCTTGGGACCAGGCCTCGGCCGGTTAATGATTAGGCCGGTTAAACCAATGTACATTTAAAAATTCCAACCTACAATTTCATATGGCCTAAATGCAATTATGGCTTGAAAAACCAACTATAAATATATTACTCTATATAATTTATAGCTAACATCCGACACCGATGAAATCAGTGACCAAAAAAAAAACTAATAATAAGTCGTTTCCTATATTATCTATTGGATAGCAGGTCCAAACACATCCACTTCCAGTGGCATACACTTAAGTCCAGGACAGTACATTTTAGGTTTGAGAACATCATGATATAATGTGGAATTGAATGATACATTAGATAAGAAAACAAAGATTCCCACAAAACATGGCCGGTTAAAGCAATGTTGAGATAAAAAATGGCCAGTTAAAAAGACGATGTGTTTGTGCCAGAGTAGGCCCGTTAAAGTGGCGACCGGTTTAAAGGTGGCCGGTTAAGAGGGAGTCTACTGTACAGTAGTTTTATGTGAAATTGTTGTTTTGTTTATTATAATGTGTTTTTACGTGAATGAAATGCCACGTTTACAGAGAGGAGGTGCAAATCTTGGAGGACGCACCATTTAAACATATAATAGCCCGTTGCAGCAAACCTGCGTAGTAAAAAATTATTAGAGTATTGCAGACTTGTGGCGAGTAAGCGCAGCGAACAACGTAAATCTGACGACGAGAAAGCGTAGCGAACGAGCTCACTTGAATTACCTATAAAACATTTGCTATTATTGATTTAAAAAATAGTCGCTCCCCTCAATATTGCAAGCAGACAACTGCATTGTATACCTAGTTATTACCACATCAATAAAAAACAAACCATTTAACCTAACATAATCAACATTACAAAACCAAAACACACAACTTAATCATAATGACAAAATAACAAACGTAGAATATAAGAACAATTAGACCTACCTATGTATCTTACTTAAATGTGGACTTTCCTGGGCTTAGGATGGATCCTTATGTTAATGGATTTTAGTTGAGGTTAATGTTAGTTTGTTAGAATAAATTTTGTCATGCTACGTGAAATTTTGTATTTTTCACAGTCATTTTCAATCCTTTTCAATTGATATATCGATGTATATTTTCATTCAATAGTAGTGTAGGCGCTGTATGAAACTGTACCCACAACAACAATACCGGTATTAAGGTAAGAAATAGGCCTACGAACAATCAAACCTAAAAATCTAACCGTAAGCCTCCTTCACTTTTATGGAGAGCAATATTTTTAACAAACAAACTGGCTGGGTAGCTGAGTGGTTATAGTGCTCGCCATTGAATCTAAAGGTTGCCGGTTCGATCCTGGGAAAAGTTAGTAGCTTTTTTAAGGTTTGATTCTGGACCCAGTTGCCATTTGTCATTGGGCCATCAATTAATGATGCTTTCTAACAACTGGTCAAGGTTAGATAGTAACTTAACAAGACTGGGGTTTGGACAGTTCCCAGTCAAAACGCTAAGAAATGCCTCTGGCGTAGTTACACCAAAAATAAAAAAATAAATAAAACAAATCAATTGTTTTTGGAAACATTTAAAAGGCATATTCCCTCAATACAATTTGGTAAAAAATACTTTACTGATTGGTTTTAGCAGCATATTTGTGTGACGATGCTATATTATGAAGTCTGCATCTCTTGACAATAAAAACTACAAATAAAAACTTAGGTAACATGGTTTGTTTTCTGTTTTCCTTTAATGTAATTAGGCTACATTACTTAAAATTAATAGGCTACTTGATTTGGTTATTTTCGGTTACTTGTGCACAGTATATTAGTTTTATGTCGCAGGACATTTTTAGAAAACTGAATCAGTGTACCTAATGAAATCGTAACTGTATCAGTGATTGCATTACCTATCCATAAAATAGCAATATTATCGCAAATTTTGAAATTTTAACCATTGATAAAAACTATGGAGTAGGATAACGAACTATTACCGATCTATCTAGGCCTGTCTCTATTTATCCACTCAAAATATACTATCTTCTTAGGCCTCAAGTCCTTCACATAACACCCAAAACAAGTTGTCTTCCGTATTAAGTTACTGTACTTGACCCTTGAACCGGGACTTTTGGTTAATTTGAAAAGCAAAATATGTTACATTAAATTAATTGTTGCAGATAATTGGTTTGGTTAACTATTAGCAGATTCACAATTGTCAATTAGGCCTAGCGCTTCTGAGTTACTTAAAAAAGTGAATTAATTAGCGTGACAGTATGAAAATTACAGGAATGATACAAACATAGCCTTTACGGTATTCTTCTGTAATTCATGATTTATCTGCTTTTTAAGGTGTACTCACTAAAATCCAAAATGTAATGAATACACATTGATACACAACATGCACTTAATGAAACTGAAATTGACCCTAAAAGGCTTAGCCTACCGGTACCAAAAGTTGTTAACGTCAATAAATAAAACAATCTAGTACTTACTGTTCAAATTTTACTTCATAATACACTTTTTTTAAGAAAGGACATTAATTAGCTGTGTATACAATGTAGTTGGTTTTCGTTACTCAAATTAAATTTAATTAGAGCCGTCAATTTCATATTTGTCATAACCTCTCTACATCCTCCAACTTTGTTTATGTTTATGCGACTACTTCACTTTCACTTCACTTCACCCCATCACCCCGCTCCCGGACCCGGACTGGACCAATCAGAACGTCTCAGTCTTGATTGTTAAGACTCGCAAAGACGTTGCTAAAAAAGTAAACACAGCACCGACCACAAAAAATGTCTCCAATGCATTTCTTATGGGAAAAATGAAAAAGTCACATTTTAAGATTATTTTATTAATATCCAACCAACTACTTTCAAAAACGCATCAGCACTTAACAGTTGCATAAAGAATCTTCAACTGAAATTTGAGGCCAATCTGTTACTTCTATCGAGCGTAATCGTGGAGCAAAGAATAGCTATATGAGCGTCTTAGTCACTCTAGGTCTATTCTTCGAATAGACAACAAGGACGCAAGAGTGTGAAGTTTTTATGATTTTACCATAAAAGTTTGGTTTGTTGTATGAAGAAATTTATTATTTGTAATTTATTGTACAAGTTTATTGTAATTTTTTTATACATTTTAAATATATTATATTTAATATTGCACTGTTTACTTTGCCTACAAATTGTGATGAGATCTTCAGCATCATACAGCCTGGTTGCTTGAATGCTTCAGATCATGTACGGTACTACAGAATGTTATTGAATATCTTAATTTATCCCTATATAATATTAATTTCCACTTTAACATTTATATTGATTCAACATCGTGTGAATAAGCTGTATCAATAATTTTTCATATGTTTTAGAGATCAATATAGTTAACCAACTATACCAAAGTAAACTATTTAAGTAATACTAGTATACATGTTGCTCGAGATCAAGCAATTTATTTTAATTCAATACATATTTTACTTTTAACTCTAAATCAATGACTTACGACCAATCCAATATTGTGAATATCTTTAATCACCAAAATCTACATATATTTACAGCTGATTATTAACATATGTTTAAAATGCTCTATTCAATCCCAATGTTATTTAAATGGGAAAATTTGAAATTTCAGTGGTGAATAGCGCCTTTAATTTCAGTCCGATCCTCATCAATTTTTGGCAGAAAGAACTACATACCAAACCCTATCTAACGACACAAAAAACTTGAAAATCGGTTAAAAATTTTAGGAGGAGTTCTCAAGACAAAAAAACCCTTAGCGTATTAAATAAGTATAGATTCTGCACTCAGATGCGAATAAGGGAAGTAAATTAGTTTATTGTAGATGGGGGGTTAGAGGAGAGAACCACCCACTCATGGGGGTGAAAAACAAAAACTTCTTGTTAATGAACTAATATGATTAGGGCTTATCAATATCAAGCATGCAATGAAACTTGATTTTCCCTCAGCAATCCGACAAATTTCTTGATAAAAAAAACTGTGATGTGTTGGTTGCAAAATTTATCGGCTTGGTTTCGGTTAAGTTTTTTCTGGTACCGGTGGTCGGGTTTTCGGTTTATTTTAGATGTAAACATGAAAAAACTCAAGGTTACCATCTAAAATCAGGCTGATGCCTATTTTCTGCCTTTTACACATTTACGATTTTTAAATAAGTCAAGTCGGTTATTGCAAAATATATATATATATATATTTTGCAATAACCGCCAATTTTTGATATATATATATATGAGGGCTATTCAGAAAGTAAGGAACGTTTCCATCTTACGCCGCAAGGCCCGCACGTATCGCCTATATTAGGGTATGAGAGCACTCGGGGCCTCATTAGCTATCCAGCCGTGACACTAGGAGAATCATCGCGCTGCTAGTTTTCTTAATTTTTAAATTCAAAATGGACGCTCCGGTAAAAATTGCCGCCAGTTGCGAAGTGCGATCAGTAACACGGTTTTTCTTGGCTAAAAACCTTAAAACCGATAAAGATTTATCAAATACCCCCCGTCGCAGCAGACCTGCGTACTCAGCGAATTTCCAATGGAATTTTAGATTATTTACTTTCCCCATAAAAACACCATAGGATCGAGTATGTAGGTTTGCTGCCATGGGGCGTTGTTAGAAAAACTAAGTTAATCAATAATTGGTGAATGTAAACACAAAATTGTATCAAGCTCTGACAATTTTTATTTTCCCCATAAACCCCATGGGGGTGAGTATGTAGGTTTGCCGCCATATGGGTTTTGTAAGCAAGTATAAATTAAACCTTATCTAGATAATGTACATACCAAATTTGACTAAGTTATGTCAACAAATAAGTAAGATATAGGGTTTTCTTGATTTCCCATAAGAATAACATGGAAAACACATTTTTGGATTTTCTCCGTAACCATTTAAGCTAAGTTAAAAATTCAAAATACTAAATTGTTTGTTTTTTTAAGCTCTTTCGAATGGTTTTAGTTAAAATTCAGGTCCAAAAATGCCAAAAACCCAATTTTGACCCCTTTGAAACCCCATAAAACCCCGTTCCCATAACCCGACAATGCTGGTTTGCGAACTCATGAAAATAGACCTGGTCTTACACCTTCATACCAAATTTGATCAAAATCGGAGGTCCGCTTCAAAAGTTATCGGTACCACGGACACATATATATATATATATATATATATATATATATAGATATATATATATATATATATACATACATATATATGAAAATGAACGAACGGTGTTTTTGGCTTCTGGGGACCTCAAAATGAAAAAGTAAAGTGGTCCCGGGCTTAGGTCTTACCATGGCTACTACCGTAATAGCGTATTCCCTATAGGGAAATTCGCTAAAAGTGTGCGAGGTGCACCGACACTTATCTATATTCATAAAAGAGAGAATATACGTATGTATGTATGTTGCCTATGGACTCCGAAACCGCTCGACAGATTGTAATGGCACTTTCAGGCATTATTAAGCATTATTCAAGGATGTTTGTGTGTAGTTAAGGTGCAAATCTGTCCAAAGGGCTCTGACCAAGAGGGCATACAATAGTTTGAAAAAATCTGAAAATCTATATTTTATCTATTTTTATTGGTTGCTAAGAAACAAATTCAATGAAAAATTCTAATTTCAGGTATTCCAGTGATCTGTTATATATAAGGTTAGAGTAACCGCGAGTGAGATTAGCGGATGAGCTAAACCTGACGGCGAGTGAACGTAGCGAACAAGCTTAATTACCAATAAAATCAATTCAATCACGAGCGAATCTGTAACGGGAAACAGCTAGTATAAATATATATATATCTCCATTCCACTCACTAAAATGGTCAGTTACGCATAAATCATTTTTTACAAGTATAGTAGACAAATAATAAAATTTGTAAAAATTTTATGTTATTATGAAAAATATGATCTTAAAACATTATTTTAAGACATTTTTATTCATGAGTATATTTTATTTAACTGAATGGATTAGGAGAAATAATCAATTAAAGTTAGCCCCATGTTATATTCTTGTGGGACTAAAAATTAACTTCAATTGCCTGTAGCGTTCTAACTGTTAAGTTTAGAGAAAAATGACAACGAATGAAAAAATCTTCAAATTGCGTGATAAATCCAAAAATGACATTGTAATTGGGGGTTCATATTTGAAATTTTTTAGTTGACTGCCATATTGAAAAATGGCAGCCATTTACAAAAAATTTATTTAGTTAATTTTAAACTTCTTTAAAAACAAGGGATTGTTCCCCATTTAAAGTTTACTGTAAGATTTATATTTTACAAAATACCTCAAAACAAAAAAAGTATCATGGTCCAAGGGGTAGGTCTAACCGTAACTACTACCGTAATAGCGTTTTCCCTACAGGGAAATTCGCTAAAAACCTAGATTTTTTACCATAAATAGATGGATCTCAAACAAATGAAGGTAGGCCCTACCAAACTAAATACAAAAACTTTTTAATATCTCGGTAACCAATGGATATGGAGCAAAGTTTCAATGTCCTATATTGTGTGTTTATCAAGCTAATTCCTGTGTGGTAAAAATCAAAATTTAAAATGAAAAACAAAAAACCTATTTTTGAGAAACAAAACCATCCAAAATTACTCTTTCCGGTAGGTGCGATGAACTCATATTAATAATAGTAGGATTGCACATCTCTACCTAATTTGGTCCAGATCGGACTGTTTTTACGAGAGTTATCGTGCCTAGGGACAAATATACATACATACATACATACATATATATATATATATATATATATATATATATATATATATATATATATATATGTATAAATTTTAATGACCATTATTTTTGGTCTCGGGGCAACCACAAAAAAAGTAACATGGTTCCGTGATTAGATTTTACCATGAGACGTACGGTAATAGCTTCTCTCCTATGGGAAATTTGCTAAACAAATATTTACTATCAAAGATCCTTTATTCATAATAATGTAACAAGTACATTGCATAGCGTTGTAGCAAAAAAGTTGATAGCCTACTGTATTTTACAAATGCACTTAAACTTACTAATACTGTAATAGCATTTTTTAAATAAAGAAGGAATAAAATAAATAAGATTCTTATGTTTACTCGGCGTTCAAATACTTATCAAACGAGTACGGATAGAGCTGCAAGAGTTGCATGAATGTTACATGGTTAGTGAGTTTGTAAAAACCGATCCAACTACAGAAAAGCAGCCTTAATATTGATGGAATAATGTCCATTAATTATTTTAAATTATATGGAATATAAACAATAAGAATTGGAATTTTATGATGAATTGTTTAATAGTTATAGCCTAAATAGAAGGTAAATCATATTTGTGTTTGATTGTCCGAACCACCCCCTGTCCTGGTTAGTATGGATTTAGATTTGCTCTCTACTACATATAAATTGAGTTTAAAATGTGAAATTTGCAAAGTATAGAGCAATAAATTAATGGCAAAAACCCATTTTATACCCTTTTGTAAACCCATAAAAAACAGTTTTGCATGGTCCAATCATGCTGGTTTTAGAATTTCACCTGATAAATGCTATTTTACACTGGTGTACCAAATTAAAAAAACAAAGTGGAGGTTAAGTTCAAGAGTTATTGTGTTAAGGGAAACACAAAGGCCTAGAGCCTACATAAGCTTACAAATCTACAAGTCTATTTTTTCTTCTATTATTTTCAAAACGAAAAGTACCATGGGCTTATGTCTCAACGTAGGCCTAAGCATAATTCCTTGTAAAAGGAAAATTCGATAAAATTTGAACAAACGCTGTTTTTTTCCTTTTAGTGACTTCAAAATGAAAAGTAGGCTATCTTGGTTCCTGTCTTAGGTTTTACCTTGACTAATGATAGTATTTTTCCTAGGTCAATATGTTATTGAAATTTGCTACAAAATATTTAAGTTAGGCCTAAAAATTACTTGAGGAGTAGAATGGATAGGCCTACTGACAAGGAATACCGGTATAAGTTTGTTATTGTACTCCATTGTTTTTATCACTGGATGAAATTTTGATTTTGCGATGAAAATTGTGCGATGAAAACAATCAAATCAACAAGTTTCATAAAGCGCCTACACTAATATTGAATGAAAATATCTATAGATCAGATGGATATATCTATCATATCAAAAATTTACCAAATCAATCAATAGATAGCCTAAATAATAATCTTAAGTAATAATCTTAAGTAAGTAATAATCTTAAGCAATAATCCTAAATAATAATCTTAATTACTAATTGATCACAATTAGTAATTACCGTACCCCTATTTTGTTTACATTTCTGAGGGGAGCGAGCGAAGCTCCTATACTACACTCTGGCTTTTTATTTACACGTACTCCTCCTGAACAGCTGGAGTGATCCTCACGAAATTTTGCTCGGTCATAGTAACCATCTATGGGAAGGTATAAATCTGAAATGGTCCAAATCGGACATAAGGGTTCTGCCCTACGGCCCTTTAAATTTATTTTAATAGGAGAAATATTTTATTTGGTTTCTTTACTGTGTGATGATTAAATACAGCTGTTAAATATAAGGATCAAATTTAACTGCAGACTGTTACTATTAGTTGTTTGTGAATACAGTAGACTCCCTCTTAACCGTCCATCTTGGGACCAGGCCTCGGCCGGTTAATGATTAGGCCGGTTAAACCAATGTACATTTAAAAATTCCAACCTACAATTTCATATGGCCTAAATGCAATTATGGCTTGAAAAACCAACTATAAATATATTACTCTATATAATTTATAGCTAACATCCGACACCGATGAAATCAGTGACCAAAAAAAAACTAATAATAAGTCGTTTCCTATATTATCTATTGGATAGCAGGTCCAAACACATCCACTTCCAGTGGCATACACTTAAGTCCAGGACAGTACATTTTAGGTTTGAGAACATCATGATATAATGTGGAATTGAATGATACATTAGATAAGAAAACAAAGATTCCCACAAAACATGGCCGGTTAAAGCAATGTTGAGATAAAAAATGGCCAGTTAAAAAGACGATGTGTTTGTGCCAGAGTAGGCCCGTTAAAGTGGCGACCGGTTTAAAGGTGGCCGGTTAAGAGGGAGTCTACTGTACAGTAGTTTTATGTGAAATTGTTGTTTTGTTTATTATAATGTGTTTTTACGTGAATGAAATGCCACGTTTACAGAGAGGAGGTGCAAATCTTGGAGGACGCACCATTTAAACATATAATAGCCCGTTGCAGCAAACCTGCGTAGTAAAAAATTATTAGAGTATTGCAGACTTGTGGCGAGTAAGCGCAGCGAACAACGTAAATCTGACAACGAGAAAGCGTAGCGAACGAGCTCACTTGAATTACCTATAAAACATTTGCTATTATTGATTTAAAAAATAGTCGCTCCCCTCAATATTGCAAGCAGACAACTGCATTGTATACCTAGTTATTACCACATCAATAAAAAACAAACCATTTAACCTAACATAATCAACATTACAAAACCAAAACACACAACTTAATCATAATGACAAAATAACAAACGTAGAATATAAGAACAATTAAACCTACCTATGTATCTTACTTAAATGTGGACTTTCCTGGGCTTAGGATGGATCCTTATGTTAATGGATTTTAGTTGAGGTTAATGTTAGTTTGTTAGAATAAATTTTGTCATGCTACGTGAAATTTTGTATTTTTCACAGTCATTTTCAATCCTTTTCAATTGATATATCGATGTATATTTTCATTCAATAGTAGTGTAGGCGCTGTATGAAACTGTACCCACAACAACAATACCGGTATTAAGGTAAGAAATAGGCCTACGAACAATCAAACCTAAAAATCTAACCGTAAGCCTCCTTCACTTTTATGGAGAGCAATATTTTTAACAAACAAACTGGCTGGGTAGCTGAGTGGTTATAGTGCTCGCCATTGAATCTAAAGGTTGCCGGTTCGATCCTGGGAAAAGTTAGTAGCTTTTTTAAGGTTTGATTCTGGACCCAGTTGCCATTTGTCATTGGGCCATCAATTAATGATGCTTTCTAACAACTGGTCAAGGTTAGATAGTAACTTAACAAGACTGGGGTTTGGACAGTTCCCAGTCAAAACGCTAAGAAATGCCTCTGGCGTAGTTACACCAAAAATAAAAAAATAAATAAAACAAATCAATTGTTTTTGGAAACATTTAAAAGGCATATTCCCTCAATACAATTTGGTAAAAAATACTTTACTGATTGGTTTTAGCAGCATATTTGTGTGACGATGCTATATTATGAAGTCTGCATCTCTTGACAATAAAAACTACAAATAAAAACTTAGGTAACATGGTTTGTTTTCTGTTTTCCTTTAATGTAATTAGGCTACATTACTTAAAATTAATAGGCTACTTGATTTGGTTATTTTCGGTTACTTGTGCACAGTATATTAGTTTTATGTCGCAGGACATTTTTAGAAAACTGAATCAGTGTACCTAATGAAATCGTAACTGTATCAGTGATTGCATTACCTATCCATAAAATAGCAATATTATCGCAAATTTTGAAATTTTAACCATTGATAAAAACTATGGAGTAGGATAACGAACTATTACCGATCTATCTAGGCCTGTCTCTATTTATCCACTCAAAATATACTATCTTCTTAGGCCTCAAGTCCTTCACATAACACCCAAAACAAGTTGTCTTCCGTATTAAGTTACTGTACTTGACCCTTGAACCGGGACTTTTGGTTAATTTGAAAAGCAAAATATGTTACATTAAATTAATTGTTGCAGATAATTGGTTTGGTTAACTATTAGCAGATTCACAATTGTCAATTAGGCCTAGCGCTTCTGAGTTACTTAAAAAAGTGAATTAATTAGCGTGACAGTATGAAAATTACAGGAATGATACAAACATAGCCTTTACGGTATTCTTCTGTAATTCATGATTTATCTGCTTTTTAAGGTGTACTCACTAAAATCCAAAATGTAATGAATACACATTGATACACAACATGCACTTAATGAAACTGAAATTGACCCTAAAAGGCTTAGCCTACCGGTACCAAAAGTTGTTAACGTCAATAAATAAAACAATCTAGTACTTACTGTTCAAATTTTACTTCATAATACACTTTTTTTAAGAAAGGACATTAATTAGCTGTGTATACAATGTAGTTGGTTTTCGTTACTCAAATTAAATTTAATTAGAGCCGTCAATTTCATATTTGTCATAACCTCTCTACATCCTCCAACTTTGTTTATGTTTATGCGACTACTTCACTTTCACTTCACTTCACCCCATCACCCCGCTCCCGGACCCGGACTGGACCAATCAGAACGTCTCAGTCTTGATTGTTAAGACTCGCAAAGACGTTGCTAAAAAAGTAAACACAGCACCGACCACAAAAAATGTCTCCAATGCATTTCTTATGGGAAAAATGAAAAAGTCACATTTTAAGATTATTTTATTAATATCCAACCAACTACTTTCAAAAACGCATCAGCACTTAACAGTTGCATAAAGAATCTTCAACTGAAATTTGAGGCCAATCTGTTACTTCTATCGAGCGTAATCGTGGAGCAAAGAATAGCTATATGAGCGTCTTAGTCACTCTAGGTCTATTCTTCGAATAGACAACAAGGACGCAAGAGTGTGAAGTTTTTATGATTTTACCATAAAAGTTTGGTTTGTTGTATGAAGAAATTTATTATTTGTAATTTATTGTACAAGTTTATTGTAATTTTTTTATACATTTTAAATATATTATATTTAATATTGCACTGTTTACTTTGCCTACAAATTGTGATGAGATCTTCAGCATCATACAGCCTGGTTGCTTGAATGCTTCAGATCATGTACGGTACTACAGAATGTTATTGAATATCTTAATTTATCCCTATATAATATTAATTTCCACTTTAACATTTATATTGATTCAACATAGTGTGAATAAGCTGTATCAATAATTTTTCATATGTTTTAGAGATCAATATAGTTAACCAACTATACCAAAGTAAACTATTTAAGTAATACTAGTATACATGTTGCTCGAGATCAAGCAATTTATTTTAATTCAATACATATTTTACTTTTAACTCTAAATCAATGACTTACGACCAATCCAATATTGTGAATATCTTTAATCACCAAAATCTACATATATTTACAGCTGATTATTAACATATGTTTAAAATGCTCTATTCAATCCCAATGTTATTTAAATGGGAAAATTTGAAATTTCAGTGGTGAATAGCGCCTTTAATTTCAGTCCGATCCTCATCAATTTTTGGCAGAAAGAACTACATACCAAACCCTATCTAACGACACAAAAAACTTGAAAATCGGTTAAAAATTTTAGGAGGAGTTCTCAAGACAAAAAAACCCTTAGCGTATTAAATAAGTATAGATTCTGCACTCAGATGCGAATAAGGGAAGTAAATTAGTTTATTGTAGATGGGGGGTTAGAGGAGAGAACCACCCACTCATGGGGGTGAAAAACAAAAACTTCTTGTTAATGAACTAATATGATTAGGGCTTATCAATATCAAGCATGCAATGAAACTTGATTTTCCCTCAGCAATCCGACAAATTTCTTGATAAAAAAAACTGTGATGTGTTGGTTGCAAAATTTATCGGCTTGGTTTCGGTTAAGTTTTTTCTGGTACCGGTGGTCGGGTTTTCGGTTTATTTTAGATGTAAACATGAAAAAACTCAAGGTTACCATCTAAAATCAGGCTGATGCCTATTTTCTGCCTTTTACACATTTACGATTTTTAAATAAGTCAAGTCGGTTATTGCAAAATATATATATATATATATATATATTTATATATATATATTTTGCAATAACCGCCAATTTTTGATATATATATATGAGGGCTATTCAGAAAGTAAGGAACGTTTCCATCTTACGCCGCAAGGCCCGCACGTATCGCCTATATTAGGGTATGAGAGCACTCGGGGCCTCATTAGCTATCCAGCCGTGACACTAGGAGAATCATCGCGCTGCTAGTTTTCTTAATTTTTAAATTCAAAATGGACGCTCCGGTAAAAATTGCCGCCAGTTGCGAAGTGCGATCAGTAACACGGTTTTTCTTGGCTAAAAACCTTAAAACCGATAAAGATTTATCAAATACCCCCCGTCGCAGCAGACCTGCGTACTCAGCGAATTTCCAATGGAATTTTAGATTATTTACTTTCCCCATAAAAACACCATAGGATCGAGTATGTAGGTTTGCTGCCATGGGGCGTTGTTAGAAAAACTAAGTTAATCAATAATTGGTGAATGTAAACACAAAATTGTATCAAGCTCTGACAATTTTTATTTTCCCCATAAACCCCATGGGGGTGAGTATGTAGGTTTGCCGCCATATGGGTTTTGTAAGCAAGTATAAATTAAACCTTATCTAGATAATGTACATACCAAATTTGACTAAGTTATGTCAACAAATAAGTAAGATATAGGGTTTTCTTGATTTCCCATAAGAATAACATGGAAAACACATTTTTGGATTTTCTCCGTAACCATTTAAGCTAAGTTAAAAATTCAAAATACTAAATTGTTTGTTTTTTTAAGCTCTTTCGAATGGTTTTAGTTAAAATTCAGGTCCAAAAATGCCAAAAACCCAATTTTGACCCCTTTGAAACCCCATAAAACCCCGTTCCCATAACCCGACAATGCTGGTTTGCGAACTCATGAAAATAGACCTGGTCTTACACCTTCATACCAAATTTGATCAAAATCGGAGGTCCGCTTCAAAAGTTATCGGTACCACGGACACATATATATATATATATATATATATATATATATATATATATATATATAGATATATATATATATATATATATACATACATATATATGAAAATGAACGAACGGTGTTTTTGGCTTCTGGGGACCTCAAAATGAAAAAGTAAAGTGGTCCCGGGCTTAGGTCTTACCATGGCTACTACCGTAATAGCGTATTCCCTATAGGGAAATTCGCTAAAAGTGTGCGAGGTGTATGGGAACAATGTCTTGAATGAAAGTTTTGTGCGTAAGTTGTGTATTCAGTTTACAAATGACCTAACCAGTACTTGATGCGCAGTAGAGTGGACGACCGAGCATTGTGACTGACGAACTGGTCACTAAAGTTGACGAGAAGATCTGTGAAAACCACTGCTCCTCCATAACGGAGCTTTCGTTATCTTTCTCTCAAGTTTCAAAGACTTTGCTGTGTTGAAATTGAAAAAACAAAAATCGAGAAATCTCTATCGGTTTTAAATTTTTAGCCAACAAAAATCGTGTTATCGATCGCACTTCGCAACTGGCAGCATTTTTTACGGGAGCGACCATTTTGAATTTAAAAATATAGAAAACTAGCAGGGCGACGATGCTCTTGGTGTGACGGCTGGATAGCCACTGAGGCCCCGAGTGCTCTCATATCCTAATATAGGCGATACGCGCGCGCCTAGTGGAGTAAGGCGGAAACGTTCTTTACTTTCTGAATAGCCCTCGTTTATATATATAAAAATATATATATATGTATATATATATATATATATATATATATTCAATGTTTATCCCACTGACCTTATATTTTATCTGAAAGGAGTAAAAAAGCAATACAACCACTTTAGTGGGCAAATTTGCATTACTAAAAATAAAAATAAAAGAAAACTAAAAGATAAAAATGTATTTTTGTAGAAATCGATGAAATATGTGGGAGAATAGAATAAAATCCAAACATTTGAAAAAGTTTTGAAACACCCTTTCAAATTAGAACTGATGAGGATGTAAATCAGATAAGGAATCTGGCTGGCCAGATGCGAAACTAGTGATGGGAACCATCCGATGAAAACAAACGATTCATCCGGTTGTTGCGCGCCAATCTATTCATCCGATGGGAGCTGAGAATTTCATCTGGATGGTTCATCCATTCATTGGCAGATGAACTATCCGTTCGTTCCTCTACTAGATGGAACCATCAGATGAAATATTTTCATCTGTTAGAAAAATCCATTCGTTTTCAGATTAACTATCTGTTTGTTTCTATTCTGGATGAACCCTCTGATGGAATTTTGTCATCTATTTGGAAAACCATCTGGCCACCAGATAAATTATTTCGATTGAGGCATTTGCTCAGAATAAATCACCCATTCGCAGTATACACTTTATACGGTTTGTAGAAAAAACACCCAGACCCGGTTTGAAGGATTATTTTTTGAACAGTATTGTTCACTAGTATTGATGAGTCGTTTTAATTTATGGGTTTTCATGAATTTTCAACAAAAAACCTAATATTGGCTATTATTAATGACAATTATTTATAACTCCTCCCATAAACTTGATTTACCTTACTTAATTAGCGATCAAATACGGAACACTTATGCTAGGTATTAATTCTGAGTAACAACCTATACACAATCCATCTTGTATGGCATCTTACGGTTTACTTACATAGGCCTGCAGAAAAAATATACAGACCGATAGTGTAGGGGCATATGTCAATATAGGAAGGTTCGTGGGATTTTGAATGAAGCAATTATATGACTGGTGGTGATAGGTAGGCAATGACATGTAGAATTGTGTACTACCGGGTGTTTTGTCTGAAAGTCTGGCCGAGCTTGTGTAGGACGTCATACATCCAAAAGGGCCACTAACGGTGACATTGATACCTTTCTATCGCTATAATTTCTTTACGGTTGATTTTATGAAAACTTTTTTAATGTTGTTTCTTATTTATAACAAGATAAGGAACAAAAAAGGGAATCCAGCTTGAGGAACATGCCGCCATTTTGAAAAAAATGGCTGCCATCGTGGATCTGGTCCTTTGTATTTAATATTAATGCATAAAACCACTCCTAAATGTAATAAAACCGTGCAGTTTTCTGCTGATAATTTAAGGGAGATAAGTACTGCATTCTGACTGGGTAGTAATTTTCTGCCGCCATCTTGGATCCGCCATTTTGGATAAGGTATTTTCTTTTTAATGTAAACATAGTGATGTGGCACATCATTTCACACTGTTTTTTCATGCTGATTGCATTTTCGAAGTCCGTTTTTTAATATATTTATTCATTTTCGAGATATAATCAAAATACTATTCTTTCCTGTACATTTCTTTATGGACATTTTGAACCTTAATTAATATTTATAATTATTTTTTGCATAACTCCGGTTCTGGTCTCAATATTTGGATGAACGGATCGAAGAGGAGAGAATCCTCATACATGACTGTTAACAGCCTCACTGTAGTGACAAACCCCTATTTTTTGTTCGACAATAACGTTCGCAAAAAGCCTCAGATCGACTTCAAACTTTCACAGTAGATTTTAGGCGTAATTTTACAGGTCAAGTTCGTTTCTGAAGTTATTCTGTTAAGTAATAAAGTAATGAGACGTAATTTAATTTCCCATAAGAAATGCATTGGAGGCCGTAATAAGCGGTGTTTAGGGTACGTTAAACGGTGGCATTGTTGTTTTGTTGTCAGACATAGACAAAGTGTATATAATACAATTTGTTATTTAAAAAGTATTTTATAATAGGTTATGAATACGGGAAAAATAAATTTGGTGTTAACTAATAATAATAATAATAAGAAAATCTTTACTAAGAAAATAAAAGTGGTAAAAATTTAACTGACACATAAAAACATTAATAAAGAAAAAAAACAGAGTGTGTGAGATGTCCGTCCGATAATATGGAGATGGCAGCGGCGGCAAGACAGTCAAGACGAAGAAGAGTCATTTATTTATTTACAATTTACAGTCTGCTGTGGTTGTGATAGGTTAGGTTGGTCATGTACCATCGCCCATTCGGCAATTCATAATAGTTTTTAACGTTTGAATAACATGTTGTAAATATACATTCTATCGTAATAAAATACATGATACCCCTTTGTACTGTAAGTTAATTGTGTTGATCTTAATTTCACTTAAAAGTGCAGAGTTCAATGGTACCCATGGTAGGTCTGGATGGTAGGAATTACCTCAGATTATTCTACTTATGTCAAAGCATCAGCCAATTTACTCTCCAGTTTTCAAATAACTTATATTTATTTCCATATACAAAGTTGTGATTAGCTCTACAGAATAAAACTCTTCAGAATATCAATAGGCCTCCTGCATTTCAATAAGTCTTGTCACAGAGAAGTAATACATACAGAGGTAAACTTCTAATGGAAACCGTGTTGCGGTATATTTTTAGTTCATATTTTTGTCAAGAGGTAGCGTTTGCATCGCTATATCTGCTCCAGACGCCTTATCACTGGTGTGTGAGAGAGATGGTGAGAGACGTCACCCAAGGTTGTTTATTAAACAACATCTGGACTCCCGGTGATAACTCACCGTGTACGAATCTCGCTTCGGGTGTCCCAGGCCAGCCAGCCAAGGCTTTTGTTGACTTATACGGTCGCTTATTAACATGTCATAGCGAATTGAATTTGTTTATATATTTTCTTGACAAATTAAAATAATGTTGGGTAAGCTCGTTTAGAGAAGGCCGAATTGATCAATTATTTAAATCCTATACTATAATACGAGGAATGTCTGAAGGGATGTGTGTTCCACGATCTCGAAACCTAGCTGTCAGATTTTGCTTAAACTTTGCATTTAAGAGTGTTTTGGCCCAAAAATAAGTTTAGAAAAAGTCTCAATCCCGTGAAAAATCGAATTTTGTCTAAATTTAAGTTTAAAAATCGTAATTTTTTACATTGGTCTTATGGGTTGTTATTTTGGTAACAAAATAACAACAAAATGTAAACAAAAGTAAAGGATCATTAATGTTAAGCAGACTTATTGAAACAGACTTATTGAAACTGTGAAGAGGTATAGTTGGTTGTTGGTGGAAATATTAAAACTGAATTAAAACCAACAAGCAAGGCTCGGTTAACCAGGTACTTATTTAAATACAGCTTAGAAAAAAAGTAAGGAACACTTTGCTTTACAAAATAACTAGTTTACACGTATTTTAATAAGTAATTATATTACTTGAATAATGCATGCTTTTTACAAAAATCGTCTTTTTCAAACACGAGTAGGCTGTTAACAGTAGGCCCTACTGTCTACAGTAGTTTACTAAATACCCTGAACAGTCTATATGGAGTAAAAATTAATGTTTAAAAGTACGCAATGGAAGGTCTTCCGTTAGTAGAGAACGCCGCAAGTCCAATAAAACGGTGGGTATGTCGAAATGGTTGGCGATCAAACTTAAAAACTGCAACATACAAATCACATTTCAATAACAAATAATTATTATTGCGACATATTCAAACTTTTATGGCTGGGTTGTGAAAAATGACCTTTTTAAGAGTACTCACCATCTTGGATTTTTACTCACATAAAACTAATGTTTAAGTTAAAAAGTCCGCTACTCCTATAATAATGGTTAAAATAGATTGATCTTCAAATCATTTTAATCTATGGTGCTCACTTTTACCGGTATATTTTAGTAAAACTGTTACTTGTTTGGTGCATACTTGCACCAAACATGCTTGTTCCAAACTGTTGCATGTTTGGTGTTTGTATTTTGATTAATAAACAACAAAGTATTTTCAACAATTTTGTTCGAAGGTGAAAGCGTTTTTTAGTAGTGTAATCTCATAAATCGCTATAATCGTAATTTTTATTTCATAGACCAATTGATAAAATAAAATTCAATAAGTATGGATCTTTTTGACCATATAAGCGATCAAACGACGGCCTTTATGATGACGCAATAAAGGCGTTGCGGACGTTTCAAATTTGACATTAGTTTTAAGGGAATAAAAATCCAAGGTGGCGGGTACTGCAGACTCTTTAACATCATTTAAAACGCTGCAACATGGACTCTTTGTAAACTTTCAATACTTTCAACATACCCATTTCATTGTCTTGTTTTTCCTACAATTGAATGGATGTTTTCGCTCCTGTCACATTTTGTTATTTATTCCTCACAAAAGTTTAACACATCACCTCAAAGTAGATCATCTTCACTCACTGTTAATATTTGTCTTGATTTCGTGTAAGCAAAGCAGACTTTTTTTTAAATCACTACATGAAGAATTTTTCAGAAGAACCTTTTGGAAAATATATCTTCCTTATAAAAATCCCATTTTGTTTATGACTTCCAGACACGCCCAGTTAGCAAACCAGCAAGTTTATAGATTTTATTACAATTGAAATTACCATAATGATAGTAAAAACCAGCAGTCAATTTGTAACAGTTTGTAAGCTATATAACGCTTCTAATAGAACTTTTAGTCGCTCAAAACTCAAAGCCTAAAAACGTCTCTTTATAGTACTACTACTCTAAGTATACTTTTTGTCAATTGAATTGTTCTTCAATCAAAGTTATCATCTGTCTCTCATTTTAAAATCAAACCATAAAACATGTTTTAATTCAACAAAGCAGACGTTTTTCGAATCCCCATGCTATTCTTATGGAGGAGGTTTTACGTTATTTCTCATTTCCTGGTAACTTTATGAACGCGCCGATAATTTTCCCTCCTAATGCATGGGACCGATACTTTTAGGCCTAATTTGAGACCCTACCATCTTCATGCAATTTGCAAAACGCTCACAATTCTTCTCAAAAATTAGCTTACAGAATTATATTGCATTAAAATTATTGTTGAAATGATTGTAATTAATTTGATTGTGTCCAGTTTTCGACTCTGCAATCCTTTAGGGTTGGGTTTTCGGCTTTTTGTCTCTTCTAAAAGGTTTATTTTAATGTATGTTAAATAAATGCTTACATGCTTAACATATTTTTAAAATACGCTCACTTCACAGAAACTTCTCTTTGCTTTCATTAAATTGTTTCATTTGTATTCTTAATACCCCCCGTCGCAGCAGACCTGCGTACTCAGCGAATTTCCAAATTAGTAATATTAATTTTGACCAGCTAAACTTGTAAACAAAATTTCATCACGTGCTCATAAATAAGGAAATAAATGTCTATTCTCCTTAAGATAAATATAGGGAAAGAGTACGCAGGTATGCTGCCATGGGGGACACTAAAAGTAGGTTTTTAGCATAGAAAAAATTTATTTCGACCATTTAAATGTATATAGTAAGTTTCATCAATATCTGTCCATAAATAAAAAAGTTTGCCTATTCTCCATATGATTAACATGGGAAAAGAGTATGCAGGTTTGCTGCCATGATAAGTACAAAAACCAAGATTTTTTATCTTAAATGGATGAATCTCAACCAAATGAAACTAAATACCAAGTTTCATCCAAAAATATTGGTTAATAAGTGAAATATTAACACATCCTTATTCTCCATAAGATAACATTGGAGCCCCAAAATACAATGTACTGTCTTTAGACTTTGTAATATCTCGGTAACCAATGGAGATAGAGCAAAGCTTCAAAATACTAAATTGTGTGTTTTTTTGAGCTAAATCCAATGGTCAAAATAAAAATTAAAAATTTTTAAAATTTACATATGAAAAATGCGAAAACCCCATTTTTGGGGTACAAAACCCCCCAAAACTACCCCTTCCCGTAGGTCGATATGTCTGGTTTTCGAACTCATCCGAATAAACGTAGGATTACACATCTCTACCAAATTTGGTGTCGATCGGACCATTTTTACGAGAGTTATCGTGTCTAGGGACACATATATACATATATATTATATATACATATATATACATATATATATATATAAATTTTAATGACTGTTATTTTTGGTCTCTGGGCACCTCAAAACGAAAAAGTAACATGGTCCCGGGCTTAGGTCTTACCATGAGACCTACGGTAATAGCTTATTCCCTATGGGAAATTCGCTAAAAATGATTGGTCTTTTAATTTAACATATTTATAAATTTTTATCAAATTTCCCTACAGAAAATACGCTATTACAGTAGTACTCATAATAATAATTTATTAAATTCTACATAAAATGTTTTTAAAGTAGTAAAAAACTTGCTTTGTTATTTTAAGTTAGTAAAAACACAATTTTTTATCAAAAATCCCTCTCGCAAACCAAATCTGCCTTGATGAACGCTTTATTAAGAGCTATAAACCATTATTTTCTGATTAAAAATAAAAGAGTTTTTTGGTTCCCGTTTAACATTGCTCTTTAACATTGCGCTTCATTGCTTATGGGGGAAAGACGGAATCTGAATTGACTCCAACGCCCTCTTAAATTATGTAAAAAGTACATTATAGCTTAATTTATTTTGTACACTTCACCACCGGTGCTCCATTGTTTAATGCTATAGTAAACTGTAAACCATGCAATGATTAGAGCATATTACATTCTGTACCATAGTTATCCTGGACTAATTTTAAGGAGTAAAATTGTGAAGTTAGTTCATGATATTACACTAATAACATAAATATCATTTTGTGGTGTTGGGTTCATAAAAAATTCACTTCAAGTTAAAGAGATTTTTATAAGCCGTAAAGTTAGGCCTAAGTTTTTCAAGTTGACTGAATATTATAGCTTTGCTAGGATGATTTTCGATTTAAAATTTAATTTGAAAAACATATAATCATGCACAGTGTAAAAAATTTCATACTGTAAAAATTGGACACGGATTATGTTTCATATAATTTTAGGTATTTACAATGTTCTGCATTACAATCGTTAAATGACATTATTATTTTAAAACAATGACGGTGAACAATTAGTTTGCCCTTTACATATTTTTTGTAAAAATGTTGCAATCACCTTAATATGATTTTTTTGCATTTATGTACTTGTATTTCCCTATAAGGTCTATTTATATTATTTCATAGAGACATACTTCTTCTACATACATTATGTAGGCGGTGAGCCCAACGAGATAAATCATCTGTATTTCATGGATATATTGACGTTTTTTAGAATGAATTAAATAAATTAGGCCTATTGCACAGCATAATAAATAATTTACCAATGTTTGTGTTTTTTTTTAATAAAACTTATTGTTATTAAAGATTGAATTTTGTACCAAAGTGCATTCAATGACTATAACATTAAGGATAAAGCCCCACTCACGTCTCATAGCATTATTTGATCATTAAAAACAAAGTAAACTCTAGCCACTATTAGGATATCGCGGGCCCTACATCTGCACCAACATCTGCTCCGGCGCCGTGATGTCTGGTTGAGCTCTGGAGTGACAGCGCTGCTGCCATCTAACGGCAAGTAGGAGAACTACGTCGGCCATCTTTTCGAGTTCGGGACACCCGGTGTCCCCATCTAAAGCGCAACACTGATCTTCCCTCTGTCAATATTACTTCTCTGTGGTCTTGTGATATAACATAATATTAGAGTGAGTAGGCTTTTAGGTATATTTGTTATATAGGGCATAATCGCATAATTTATTGGTTGGCTTAGGCCTAGAAGTGTCTGATTATACTTGTTAAGGGCCCATTTCATCATCATCAGGTACAGAATTATTACAACAGGACAAGCCATAACAGATAACTTTTTAGGCCTATACTATCTTTTAAGCCTATACCAAAAGTTTGTCTCAAGAAATATGTAGCTAGGCCTACCTTAAGGTGTGTTTAGCCCAGAGGTAGGTAGACAATCAAAAGATGTTAACTTTTGCCAAAGAACTAAAAAGAGTTGTTGACTTATGTAATTTAGCATATCTAGGGCTAGGCTATATGACTTGGGTCGACAACTTGGGTTGTCAACCTCTGGTGTTATCACAGGTTGACACCTTTAGGCTGCACTTCTGTATACGCCCGGTGGAACTATCAAATTAAAATATATTCATTGCATCTAATCGTTATAAATATTGAATCAACTTAAAAATCGAAACTTCGTTAAGCTACTCCACCGTTATTACAGTTGTTAACATTTTTAGTTTGCAATTAAAATTGAGTGATGAAAACAATTGAATCAACAACGATATTGAGGTAGGTAAGAAGTATTTGAAAGTATTGTAATAATAATCAAACCTAACTGTAATAATAATCTAACCGTAAACCTACGTCACTTTTATGGACAGCAATGTTTATCAAAATCAATGGTTTTTGAAAAATTTTAAAATTCATATTCCTTTAGTACAAAAGAGAAAAATACCTCCCTAATTCATATTTGACATCATTTGTGTGACACAATTTTAGATCTAATGAAGTGTGCATCTTCTCACAATTAAGATACAATTTGGCTACAAAATAAACTTGGCTAAATAACTTAAGTTAGTGTATTTTTTATTGTTCTTTGATAATGTTAAAGGCTACATTAGTTCAAATTTGTACTTGTTTGCAATATATTTGTTTTATTGTCAAAAGGTATTTTTGATTATCTTAGAATTAAACTAAATCAGGTAATAAAGTCACATTCGTATCGTGTAATATTGTATCATCAATAAAATAGCAATACTATCGCAAACTCAAAATTTTAACATCAATAATAACTGTGGAGTAGGATAACAAAGTTTCGCCCGTATAGTATCCAAAATTCTATCAAATGGATTGACCTTAACAAAATTTACACTAATCTAACCTATTGTAAAGATAAACTCCACTAAGAAGAACTATGTAGGCTTAAAGGAAAGTAAATGTGAGAATAGGCAACAACAAAAATTAAGTAGGCTATTATAGGCTATAGGTATCGTATGGTAATTTTTTCCTTAGCCAATAGGGCAAACATTAACAAAAATGTAAACTATATACCAGAACTGTAAAAGTACTTTTATCATACTTTGCGACAAAATCAAATTACTCTTAAAGGAATGCTGCCATGTGTGTGGAAAGGCAGAAAAACTACCATACACGTAGACCCACACTACAAACAATGCTTAACTACATTTCGGAGGATGCTGAAATTACAACGAGGTAAAATTTCTTATTATAAGTTCATAAATGGAAATTTTGACTGTTTACCTGGTATCATTAACCTTCCAACATTGAGCCATATCTGACGCTTAGTGAGGTGGTCTATATTTTATTTGGTTTAATTTTTTAGTTTATACTGTATGATTAGTAGCTTTTTAATTTTTTAAATTTAAGTCATGTTTCATTATACCGGTTGTTGAATGCATAAATTTGAAAATAAAAACTAGGAGTACGCTTATTCTGCGCGTAAGGGGATGAACGGACAATAAAGATAAGGCATAACTAAATTTAAGAATAAAAAACAAATAAAACACAACTAAATCCCCACACATTCTATAATTTACTTCATAAGTTCTTGTACTCATTTCATTAAACCTTGGAAGTAGTTTATAAAAATAAATAGCTTTATATTTCTGGGAGTACGAAGAAGGATTCTAAAATTTTTGCATTTCTGTTACGTTCATTTGATCCCACTTTGTGGTGATTAAAAAAAAACTGATATAATTCATAATTTGAAAATTCACTTGCCTTACATACATGCAATACATTGTTTTAAAATACTTTTATTCACATGGATTTCTATCATATATAAATTTTTTTTAATATACTACTTGATGTGTTGGGTCCTAAACATTTTTGCCATAACGTTACAATTAACTTGGTTTATTATAATTATTTAAAAGATCAGTACAAATCAGCTTGCTTGCTCCACGTAGTCTACTAAAAAAAGGCATTTATTTTGATTATTAGCCCTACTGTGTCCTTACCCCCATATATTGGGTGATTCACGATGAAGTGCAGAAATTTCGGGAGCTGATTCAAAACATGAAAAATAAAAATAAAAGTCATGTCAACATATGTCCTAAAATCCTCCGTTTAGCCGCTAGTCGACATTTTGTTTTATACATGTAATCATTTTCAATGTATCTAGTTGATCATTTTTATGTCCGTAACGGATTGATGGATTTACTTCATATTTGGCGTGAACCTTAATTACAACAATGTTAGTTTTCAGAAAAAAATTATTATTTCCTTAAGTGTACTTTAAAAATGACGGCCATTTAAAAACTTTAACCTAACATTTCTCAAAACGGAAAGTTTCATAAAAGACCAAAAAGTAATCAAGACATTTAATTATTTAAACAATGATACCAAGTTTGTAAATATCTGAAAATAAATAAGGGATTTATTGTGATTTCCCTGTAGCAAAATATCGATTTTGCAATACAATCAATACAAATTGAATAAAATTTCTTTTAAAAAGCTCAATAACTCTGTTATTTGCAGTCAAATCTTCACAAACTTGTTATCATTGCTTAGATAATTTAATTTATCATTGGTTAGATAATTTAATTTGTCAACTTTTTTGCCTTTTTAAAATTTTGTTGGAATTTGTCGTTTTTGTGAAATTTGTGTTCAAAATTTTAAAATGGCCGCCATTTTAAAAATACACATGGGAAAATAATTTTTTTTTTCTGAAAACAAATTGATGTGATATGGGTCCACACCAAACATGAAGTAAATCCATCGATCCGTCACGGAAATAAAAATGATTACGTGTAAAAACAAAATGGCGGCGAGCGGCTAAAAGAAAGATTTTCGGATATATGTTGACATGACCTTTTTGCTTATTTTTATTTGTAGAATTAGCTCCCAAAATTTCTGCACTTCGTCTTGAATCACTCTGTAAAATGGCTAATTCTTTTTTTGATACAAAAATATGATAAGGCTATTTTGAGAAAACTATAATAATTAAAGAGTCATCTCTGTTTGTGAATAGGCCTAGGCCTACAACACAAGAGAACAATTCAAGTATGTTCACAAACTTACCAAAATTATTTAGTTCAGCTTAAAGATGTCAATCTTTGCTGCTTGTGAGTGGTTTCAGGTCATTAATAAAACATCCTCAGTCACTAAATCACAATCGTTTATAATGCATCCATATTTATGTCCACCTGCAGTTGTTTAGATGCACTGTTTGTGTATTGTCAATACTTAATACGTAAACCAATTAGGGAACAGAAGTGAAGTGAACTCAAATGTGTCCTGGGCCGATTCGTGTTCAATTCTTGGGTCCTCTCACGTTGTTTGATTTGTGCAATGAAGCACTGGCGATGCGAACCATGGCGAACTGAGTCGAGCACATCCAGTACACTATTGTGCTAGACCCTGCTTGCCTTGATTCAGTGATAGTCCTGATATTATATCCAGATAATATGGAATAATCCAAGGTGTAAGATTGTGATATAAAGCAAATCAAGTATATATTTGTATCGTATCCAAAACACTGGAAATCTAAAGAAATGCATGTATTGCAAGGTTATTTTGTAATTATTTAGGTCCCACATAGTCCCACAGATGTGTAGTATTTATTGAAAAATTGTGCATTTGATTATGTATAGAGATTTAAAATTTGGGACACTAATTCTACAATACAAAAGCTTAAATTTAGAGAAGAGGCGATCTTAGATTTTGTATATGGGTTTCAACTGGCGTTTTCACATTTTTTACTATAAAGTTTCTTAATTACCTACATGAATTTGATTTACAATTCTTGCTGGAGCTAGGCCTAAAAAATAAAAAATGTAGAATTTTTAAGTGTTATGTTATCTTGAATTAATGCAGAGACAATTCAAAAGAAAATCTGATACGATATATCAATATTCTATATGATGTGATATAAATCAAATCGATTGTATTGTTCTATAGTATTTTAGGCTCTATACAAAAATTGATCAATGTATTGCTTTGAATCACATTTCGATATATCGGATCACATCAGATTTTTAATTATTTTCTCCGCAACAACTCAAGATAATATCATGGTAATTGATAGTTAAATTGTTTATTTTATGTGTTCTTGCAAAATACTTAACTCACAATTATGTAATTTTCAAATTAAATGGTGAAAAATTAGAAAACCCTATTGATGGAAAATCTAAGCTGGCCTTCTATCTAAATTAAAGCTTTTGTTCATGAGGTATGTGTATTCAAAATTTGAGATCTCTATCATGAAACGCACAATCAATCCATATAACTGCCAGACTATTAATCTTTAAAACGCATGGAACACCTACATTATAAAAAACTGCTAAAAATTATATTTGAAATTAATTTTGTTATAAAAAACTTATTTTATTTTGGAGCACTGATTTCATGGAAACATTATGAAAGCAAAATACCCCCGTTGCAGCATACCTGCGTACTCAGCGAAATTTTCAACAGCATTCAATTTTTTTTTAACTTCCCCCATAAACAGCATGGGAACGAGGATGTAGGTTTGCTGCCTTAGGGTTATTGCAAGTAGATATAGGAAAATTCCCAGTGCATGTAACCATAGAAAAACTATCGGTTGTAACTAAATTGCATCAAATTCTGATATTTTTAATTTTCCCATATATCCCATAGGGCTCTTGGGGTTGAGTAGGTAGATTTTCCACCATATAGGTGCTGTAAGTAAATATAAGTTAAACCCTACCTAGTGAATGGACATATCAAATTTGATCAAGTTATGTCAACAAATAAGTGAGATACAGGATTTTGTTAATTCCCCATAAGATTAACATTGAAAACCTATTTTTGGATTTTCTCTGTAACCTGTTAAGCCATGTTAAAAATTCAAAATAATAAATTGTGTGTTTTTTTAGGCTCTTTTAAATAGTTTTGGTGAATATTGTTGAATTTTTAAAACTTATGTCCAAAAATACCAAAAACCTATTTTTGAGCCTTTTGAAACCTCATAAAACCCTGTTCCCATAACCGGATAATGCTCGTTCGCAATTAAAATTATTCGCTGGTTAAAATTATTTTTCAATGAAATTTGGTAGTACATACCTTTATTAGATGTAACTAATATTTGCTCAAACCCCCCCCCCCCCCCCCCCACCCCCCCCCACCCCCCCCCGGAAAGACACCTACATATTAAATCCCATGTCGTTTTAATAGAAAACGAGTCATTGCCAGTCGATACTCGATGAATACATCTCCAGTCTAAAGCTAGGAAGATGGTATGAAACTTGTATAAACTGAAAATAACATACAATCACATAATTAAATAAACTAATTGTTACTCCCTGATACTGCGAATAAAAACTGCATCATAATAAATAAACACCATCCCATTTCATAAGTCATCGTTATATTTGAATTTGAATGTTAACTGAAAAGTAAACAGAAAAACTAAATTAATTCAATTGACAGAAGGGAGACAGGTTTGTTTTTATGAAGACAGCTGTTTGTTTAATGAAATGAACCATATGTTATAGGTAAACTTACTAAATTTTGTCTTATATTTAAAATACATGGAAACTTTAAAGTCCAATGGGGCAAAGCACATTTAACTGAGGGTGACAAAAATTATTCAATGACGTCTACAGAGAATTCCATTTAATTTGACCCCTCAATCATCAAAATCGGTTTAAAATAAGGGAGTTTTGCTGCTCACAAGAAATTCCTTATGGAATTAGTAAGATAGATAACTGTATAGTGGGAGAAACAATAGCGAGAAGTGTTTGAACATAATCAGCTTATAAATTGACTTTCAGCATTTGTTTAATGCCACATAGTAGCAGGTGTTGATTCGTCATATTAATGTTTAAGCTACATTTGAGGATTTAGCGTACAACCCCCATTGTACGCTTGGAAAATGTAAACATCTTCATGTTGTTTATCCGATTGTAAGGAATTTTACATTCTTTAGGAAAACTTCCAAATGTCAGGAAGTTTTTATGATCAATATTTGTGTAGTTTAGCTCTCGCTATGCATATTTATTGTTCTTAAAACTATATCTATTTTGTAAAATATCTGTAATTATATTTAATTAACTTATGTATAATAAATGGGAATAATATTTGGAATAAAATGGAATATTTTATTGTATAAATTAATAGTTGTATTTTTACATAACTTCATCACTCACTCATAAAACCAAATATTTTGTTGATGAAACATAACAATCATTGGAAATTAACTAAGTATGCAGGTCTGCTGCGACGGTTGTATTGTTGATTGTAAAGTTTTGATAACATTTTCCAGTTTTGAAAAATTTAAGTTAAAAATATTTTAAAATCGCCGCCATGTTTAAAGTAAACATTGGTAAAATTACAGTTTAACTAAAGGAAATTAAAAATTTCTGTTTCATGCCAAATATGAATCCAATACAACCATCCGTAGCTCAAATTATGAGTGTAAAAAACAAATTGTGCTAGCGGCTTAAAGCATTTTAGGACAAATATTCACATTAACTTTTTTGTATATTTTGGATTGCTGAATAACCTGGTAAAGTTTGGGACAGTTGAAGCTGGACACCCAGTATAAGTTTTAACAACCTTCAATACAATTTATATAGGTTTGCCTTGTACAGTCAAAATTTCCATTTATAACTCATTGATATATTGTATAGGCTTATACCACATTAACATATAGACTGTTAGGTCGCTTTCACATTGGGTCGCTTGGACCGAGTGGTAGCCACTAACCCGTATAAGTCGCAGCCTTGCTTGTCATTTCACATATACAATGGCTGCGACCGAGTTCTCAAGTTGCAAAAGTGACAGACACAGGGAAGGAGGCAGGCTTAGTGGCAGTCACCGAGTGTGAAAGGCTCCGTATGTTTCAATGCCCCGCTAGCGACTTGAGTTGCTAAAGAGCAGGGTTGCTGCCACCGCCCAGCAACGCAGTTTTCTGGAGACCGAGTCGCTACCACCAAGGTGGGTCGCTGCGATGCACTAATGTGAAAGGCTCCATAAGATTCAATGCATTTTCAACAGGTCAAGTGGCCGACAGGTAGCTGCCACTCGGTAGCAGCGACCCAATGTAAAAGCGGCCTTAATATGTACAAAAATTACATATTATTTATTATATAGGACCTATTAATGCCCTGTTATGTATACCTGGTGTCCAGACCACCCGTACACCCCTTTTAAAATCTACAAAATTCATTTTTCACTAAAACAAATTGTGCCATTGTAGGTAAACCAGTTGCGCTTTATACATTGATGATAATTTCAATGTACAGGGTGTATCAGAAGTAATCTATTCAGACCAGAGGTCATTAATTTTAAATACAAACCCCCACTTTTTATGATATTTTGGATTCTAGACATAATTTTAAAACCACTTTGTGATGTCCCTGTCTCAAATTAGTGATTTAGTGATTTAGATTTAATGTATAGGCCTAACCGTAATCCTAACGGTTTGGGAGATAATGGCAGTGGAAGTTTTGTTTTTACCCATAAGAATAACATAGAGCAAATTTTCATATTCAGTACCAGGGGGACCGAGCTTAAGCTCTGTAAAATTATTACTTTCGTTCTCACACAAAGCTCTTTCGCTCCGCTCACTCGCCCTCTTCCATTTTAAAGACGAGCTTGTTCGCTTCGCTCACCTCGCCAAGTCGAAAAGTGCTGCACTTTGGTATAATTTTCTCGAACTACAGGTTAAAGCTGTAAGGTTTATATCTACAGTTATCAGGTGATTTTTGTTCAATTAATAAAATCTCCATAAGGATAACATGGAAACTTTGAAGGGCTCTAGCCCGAAAACCGGATTTTTCCCAGCTATGGGACCAGCTCCAATCGATTTCTGGTGGCCAAAACCCCCATATTCAATAAAAAAAAATCAAAAATCCTTGGAGCAAAAAAAATTTTGCCCGTACAAACGGAGCTTGTTTTAGAGTATAAGATTAACACTGAAACTTTTACCTTTAACGTAACTGTATAAACATAAAGATATTTTATAAGCACATTTTTAATAATATTTCATCATAAAATACCGATTATAACGTAATTAATTTTAATTTTCTATACCTTTGAAGAAATCTCCGCCATATTGAAAGATTTATGGAAAAATAGAAGTATTTATGACAAAACTAATAATTTATGATGCTAAAGTGTTTAAAAGAAGAAACTAAGGCATTCTTACGCCAGGACTTTTTAGTTTAACGGGAAATTTACAGAGATAATGGATAAGTAATTTAGCCCCATGTTATTATTATGGAAATACCCCCGTCGCAGCAGACCTGCGTACTCAGCGAATTTCCAATGGAATCTTGGTATATTTTCTATTTCCTCATAAAATCCATGGGAATGAGAGTATGTAGGTTTGCCACCATATGGCGTTTTGTTGGTAAATATAAGTTAAACCCTACCTAGTGAATGTACGTACCAAATTTTATCCGGTTATGGTGTTCTTTTTATTTTCCCCATCAACCCCATAGGGGTAAGTACTTAGGTTTGCCGCCATATGGGTTTTCTAAGCAAATATAAGTTGAACGCTTCCGAATGAATGTACTTACTAAATTTTATCAAGATATGTCTATAAATAAGCAAGATGGTTTTGTTAATTTCCCATAAGAATAACATGGAAAACATAGTTTTTGGATTTTCTCCATAACGTTTTAAGCTAGGTAAAAAATTAAAAATACTAGATTGTTTTTTTAAGCTCTTTTTAATGGTTTAAGTTAAAATTGTTGAATTTCATAAATAAAAGGAAAAAAGCCAAAAACCCATTTTTTACCCTTTTGAAACCCCATAAAACCCCATTCCCATGGTCCGATCATACTGGTTCGCGAACTCAGCCTAGTAGACGCTGGCTTACACCCCTGTACCAAATTTCATCAAAATCGGAGATTCCGTTCAAAAGTTATCGTGTTCACGGACACATACATATATATATATATATATATATATATACATATATATCAATTTGAACGAACGGTGTTTTTGGCTTCTAGGGACCTCAAAACGAAAAAGTATCATGGTCCCGGGCTTAAGTCTTACCGTGACTACTACCGTAATAGCGTATTCCCTATAGGGAAATTCGCTAAAAAATAAAAATTCTACCTCCATTATCTCTCAAACAATTAGGATTAGGAGTTCACATTAAATTGTAAAGTTGTCATAGAATTATGTGTAGAATAAAAAAATACCATAAAAAGTGGGGGTTCGTATTTAAAATTAATGTCTTTCGGTCTGGGTAGGTTACTTCTAGTACACTCTGTACATTGAAATTATCATCAATGAATAGAGCGCAACTGGTTTACCAATAATGGCATACTTTGTTTTTGTGAATAATTAATTGGGTTAATTTTATAATGGGTGTACGGGTGGTCTGGGACATCCGGTATAGTTCCTCTACATATAGGTGTAGCGTTGGAAGGGGGTTGTGCCTTAACTTTTAGAAAAGTTTTAGCAAAAGGGGTAAAACTTGAATACTGATAGTACTTCATGCCCTTCAATCCCTAAAAATGTATGTCACACTACACCTATCGATACATTTTTATACATGATATTTAACTGGCAAAGGCGTAGCAAGGTGGAAGGAGGGAGTTTTGATGGGGCTTCAGCTTTCCTCAAAAACCCTTAAAAATGACCTTCTCATATAGGAATTTTACATCCTTATGACCCTTCTGCCTATTTCTGCATCCTCCAAAATCAAACTATAGCTACGCCCTTGTAAACTGGCTTTAAAGATGATCACCATACAATTAAAGTAGAGGTGGAAATTAAAAACATTATTAAAACATTTACAATTTCCTGACAACGTAGGCCAACTTATAATTAGATTTTCTCCATTAAATATAGGTTTCACACATTTATACCTAATGTTTTAGTTATAAACAGGTCAATTCATAAGCATATTTTGATGCTATGACACAAGTAGGAACATTTTTATTAATTTTTATTAATGGGTCAGAAACGAACTTTCAGCGAGAAAGTTGTAGTGAAGTGAATTTCATCACATTATCAAGAAGTTTACGATAATATGAGTTGATTGTTGGCAATAATATTAATATTAATGAATAGAAATTATGGGATGAGATGAGTCTCAGGCTCTCACTGAGATAACAGATCTTGTTTATCATTCTATAATTTCCTAGGAAAAAATGTTGTACCCTATACATGTATAGATAAAATTAAGATTTATATTGAAATTTGTATAAGTAAATGCAAAACAATGACAAATTAACAAACAGCTTTGTCTACCACCAATTAAAATGGGTGTGTATGAATGGTCGAGATTTTGTGTTGACCAATTTTTTTGTCGGCCGATAGTTATCGGTGTATGTGGAAGAGACCTTAAAAAGAAATTGTTTTTGTGACATTGGAGGCCTGTTATAGCGGAGGCCGGTTAAGAGGAAGCCTAATGTATTTATATTTTCTGATATAGTTCAAAGAATATTCTTTCCATATAATTAAGTTATTGAGGAAAATATTCTTTGAACTGGATCTGATAATATAAATACATCAGGATTTCTTTTAACTGGCTTTAATAGGCCTTATATGTCATTAAATGAAAATTTTGTAACCAAGTAGACATAAATCCATTATTATAATAGAAGGCCTCTAGTCCAGGGTCAAATGGTCAAATGGTTGGTTGCCAAGTAATCCAGCTGCAGCACTCTGGGAATTAAACAATTAATTAGCCGACATGTGTCAACTGGTTTTCATGTTCTCTATCACTAAAATATTCCAATGCAATTGCCAATTTCAGGACGACGCAGTACTAAATGTACCGTTTTGGATAGTGACCTTTCTGCTCATTTTGCCCTGTTCCTCAATGTCACATTCTCAATGTTACGGTCAACAGACCATTCCTCCACCATTGTGTCCCATTTCCGCCCTATCACCTTTTGTGAGAGCCAATTTTAGGCTAAAACATTAAATCAGTGATATCATCCATTAAATGTATTTTCATTGCTAGCAGCGGTTTATCTGTTGTCTCAACTTCATTCAATTCCAGACCTTTGACAAAGGCTATTGCAATACGGTATATGAACCTCGATAGTTCGACACTTTGTGGACTTAGAAAGTGGCTTATATCGAAAATTCGAAACTATAGGGAGTTTGTGGGAAATGTTAATATAGGGAGCATAAAAATCTGTTGAATTTAAGAAACACTAAATAAATATTAAAAAACATGACTTAATTAAAGTATAATATAGGACTATAGCCAAAATTAAAATCATTCACCATTTTGTTTGTACATTTTCACCTTTGACAGTCCCCAACATTGACATTAAATCAATTGTAATGACATGCTAAGTTGTCATTTATACCTTTACAAGTTGACTTGTCGAACTATAAGGAGTGTCGAACTACCGAGAGTCGAACTATCAAGGTTCCTCCAACTCTCAAGATAAATTTTTGTGATATCTTTTTAAGCAATTTTTATTATACGATTTCTGATTTTTAGCAATAGCGACAAAACAGTAGGTATATTTAGTTAACCCGTATACAATTAGTCTTCAGTTTTGGTCCTATTGCTTTTTGCCCTATGTTTCTTTTAAACATCAAAACAAATTTTTATGTTTTTTTTTTTTTTTAATTGAGTTTTTATTTTTAAGTTGAGGTCCAGTGACTGAGTGGTTGGTACCGTATACATTTTGTTTAGACTTTTATGTAGGCTAGAAAAAGAAAATAACTATTACAGTTCTACTTCTACCGATCCACTCAAAATTAAGGCTGAACCTTAATTGGTTTGGCTAATTTTAAAAACAGACGGAACTTTCAAATAATGACAGTTAGAGAATAGCTTACGCCTGCAGTTTACTCAAACAGGGTGTACAATCAGGGTGTACTTAAACTCAATGACAAGCGGTTGAAAGCGATTGCATTAAATAGTAGAAAATACTCCTAGAACATGGTTGGCCTAAATAAGTTTGAAAAAAAGGAACAAACCACAGAAAAGCGACCGCAACAGTGATGAATCGTGGCCAATAATCATAAATATTCTGTAAAATCTATAATCAGGATTCCCTCACTTTTAAGAACCTCAGGAACAGTCGGTTTTAATTTTGTTTTTTATTTTTTTGTTACAAAAGGTTTTAAATACATGGTAAATTTACAAAATAGCAGGACTTTCTGTCCACACAATAAGCATTGGATAAAATATTATCGGACGGAACTAAATAAAATATGTGCATAGCTCCCTATAACCTGACCAATCCTAAATGCTTTTCAGGCCTACAAAATGAGTGACAAACGTTACAGGCAGTTTGTAACCAACTAAATAAGGAATATTTGTTCTAAATATAGTGTTGTTTACTACTTATTATTGCATAGGCCATAGAAAACTGTAATTTGACATATTTAAACGTACTTCAGTTAACCAGCCAATTCGTTATCCAATCGGTGTCTGGTCCTGAAGTGGCCGTTTAAGTGAGGGTCCACTGTACTGTAAATCAAGTTCCTATGTAGAATAGTTTGGTTATTTGGAGGGCTCGACAATACTGGTAACCCTCAATTTTAATACCTTGTAAAAAATAAAACGGTTGGGCCAAGCACGAGTTTTTAAGTACAACCATGATGTATTAGTTGGTGGGCTACACTTCCGTATACGCCTAGTGGAAATATCAATGAACCCGATATTTTATGGAAATAAAAAAATCAAATTGTAAGAGTAAATCAAATTGTCAAATTTGTCAAATTGTCAAATTGTCAAAAATCAAATTGTAAAAGAGTATCATTGTAAGTATCAAATGAAAAATATTGATTCCATAAGAATATTTATAGGATTACCGACTTTTTTTTAAAATGTGACTTCATAAACAAAACCATTTAACCTGATCCAAAATAAAATAATTGAAACACACCCAATACAAATCATTATAACAGCATATATTGATGACAACTTAACTGAAAACGTTTCCTAAATAACAATCACTGTGGGCTTAGCGGTAACTAAATTTTCCTATTATTTATATTTTTTATTTTCAAATTTATACATTCAACAAGAAGTATAATGTAACATGACTTAAATTAAAATAATTAAAAAGTTACTAATCATACAGTATAAACTAAAAAATTTAACAAAATAAAATATAGACCACCTGACTAAGCGTCAGATATGGCTCAATGTTGGAAGGTTAATGATACCAGGTACAGTAGGCCTAAACAGTAAAAATTTCCATTTATGAACTTATAATAAGAAATTTTACATCCTTGTAATTTCAGCATCCTCCGGAATCAAATTGTAGTTAAGCACCGTTTGTAGTGTGGGTCTACGTGTATGGTAGTTTTTCTGCCTTTCCACACACACATGGCAGCATTTCCTTGATTTTGTCGCGAAGTATGATAAAACAGTTACAGTACGGTATATAGTTCATATTTTTGTTAATGTTCCTGCCCTACCTATAGCCTATAATAGCCTACTTAATTTTGTTTGTTGCCTATTCTCACATTTACTTTCCATTAAGCCTACATAGTTCTAAAAGTGACGGAGGTTTACGGTTAGATTATTATTAAGGTTAGGTTTCATTATTATTACAATACTTTCAAATACTTCTTACCTACCTCAATGTCGTTGTTGATTCGATTGTTTTCATCACACAATTTTAATCGCAAACTCAAAATGTTAACAACTGTAATAACGGTGGAGTAGCTTAACGAAGTTTCGGTTTTTAAGTTGATTCAATATTTTACCGATTTGATGCAATGAATATATTTTCATTTTATAGTTCCACAGGGACGTATAAGTTACATAAGTGCAGCCTAAAGGTGTGAAAACACCAGAGGTTGACAACCTAAGTTGTCGACCTAAGTCATATATAGCCTAGCCCTAAATATGCTACATTACATAAGTCAACAACTCTTTTTAGTTCTTTGACAAAAGTTAACATCTTTTGATTGGATACCTACCTCTGGGCTAAACACATTTTAAGGTAGGCCTAGGTACATATTTATTGAGACAAACTTTTGGTCTAGGCTTAAGGTAGCATAGGCCTATCTGTTATATCCTGTCCTGTTGTAATAATTCTGTAATTGATGATGATGAAATGGGCCCTTAACAAGTACCTATATTCAGACACTTCTAGGCCTAAGCCAACCAATGAATTATGCGATTATGCCCTATACAACAAATATAGCCTACCTAAAAGCCTACTACTCTATAATTTAATATATAAGTTATATCACTAGACTTTTTAAAAAGCAGTAGGAGCCTAGGCCTATTGATATTTTGAAGAGTTACTCTATAGTGCTAATCACAACTTCGTGTGGGGAAATAAATTGAATTTATTTGAAAATTGTAGAGTAATTTGACTGATGCTTTGACATATTCATAGAATAATCTGAGTTAATTCTAGACCTACCATGAGTACAAAATTTGCATGGAACTCTGCATTACTAAGTGAAAATTGAGACCTAAACAATTTACGTACAGTACAAAGGGGTGTCATGAATTTACAAGTAGTTATTCAAACATTAAAAACGTTAAGGAACTGCCGAATTGACGATGATAGATAACCAACACACCACGCCGAGACTGTAAATAAATAAATTGAACTTGACTCTTGTTTACACTGTTGTGTAGCCGCTGCCATCTCTATATTAATCGGACGGACATCTGACACACACTGTTTTATTTTTATTTTTTATTTATTAGTGTTTTTATGAGTGAGTTTAAATTGTTAAC
The DNA here is from genome assembly GCA_030545055.2 of Neoaliturus tenellus. Lineage (NCBI taxonomy): Eukaryota > Metazoa > Arthropoda > Insecta > Hemiptera > Cicadellidae > Neoaliturus > Neoaliturus tenellus. The sequence goes on along the minus strand of CM061537.1, from coordinate 71,273,365 downwards.
CGCTTTTTTTGTAAAATTTTCTTTTTATAATTGTTTGTTAAGATCAAATTTATCTTTGCAGTATTCATAACCTTTTTTAAAAATATATTTTAAATAACAAATTGTATTATACACTTTTGACAACAAAACAACAATGCCACCGTTTAACGTACCCTAAACAGCTAAACACCGCTTATTACGGCCTCCAATGCATTTCTTATGGGAAATTAAATTACGTCTCATTAGTTTATTACTTAACAGAATAGCTTCAAAAAAGAAAGGGAATCTACAAATTACGCCTAAAATCTACTGTGAAAGTTTGAAGTCGATCTGAGGCTTCCTGCGAACGTAATCGTTGGACATTGAAACGGGATTTATCACTACAGTGAGGTTGTCAACAGTCATGTATGAGGATTCACTCCTCTTCGATCCGTTCATCCAAATATAAATAGTTGGAGAAATTAGTTACCGCTAAGCCCATAGTGATTGTATTTGTTATTTAGGAAACACTTTCAGTTAAGTTGTCATCTATATATGCTGTTATCATGATTTGTATTGAGTCTGTTTCAATTATTTTATTTTTGATCAGGTTTTAAATGGTTTTTTTTTATGAAGTCACATTAAAAAAAAGTCGGTAATCCTGAATATAAATATTCTTATGGAATCAATATTTTCCATTTGATACTTACAATGATACTCTTTTACAATTTGATTTTTTTATTTCCATACAATATCGGGTTCATTGATATTTCCACTGGGCGTATGCGGAAGTGTAGCCCACCATTAATAGCCTACATCATGGTTGTACTTAAAAACTCATACTTGGCCCAACCGTTTTATTTTTTACAAGGTATTAAAATTGAGGGCTGAGCCCTCCAAATAACCAAACTATATTATATAGGAACTTGATTTACAGTACAGTGGACCCTCACCTAAACGGCCACTTCTGGACCAGACCCCGACTGGATAACGAATTGGCTGGTTAATTGAAGTAGGCCTACGTTTAAATATGTCAAATTACAGTTTTCTATGGCCTATGCATCAATAAGTAGTAAACAACACTACATTTAGAAAAAATATTCCTTATTTAGTTGGTTACAAACTGCCTTTAACAATTGTCACTCATTTTGTAGGCCTGAAAAGCATTTAGGAATCTGTCAGGTTAGAGGGAGCTGTGGACATATTTTGTTTAGTTCCGTCCGATAATATTTTATCCAATGCTTACCGACTGTTCCTGAGGTTCTTAAAAGTGAGGGAATCCTGATTGTTGATTTTCCAGAATATTTATGATTATTGGCCATGATTCATCACTGTTGCGGTCGCTTTTCTGTGGTTTGTTCCTTTTTTTCAAACTTATTTAGGCCTACCATGTTCTAGGAGTATTTTCTACTAGTTAATGCAATCGCTTTCAACCGATTGTCATTGAGTTTCCTTATTGTACACCCTGTTTCAGTAAACTGCAGGAGTAAGCTATTCTCTAACTGTCATTTTTTGTAAGTTCCGTCTATTTTTTAAAATTGGCCAAACCAATTAAGGTTCAGCCCTAATTTCGATTGGATCGGTAGAAGTAGAACAGTAATAGTTATTTTCTTCTTCTAGTCTACATAAAAGTCAAAACAAAATTTATACGGTACCTTAGAATTTTTCTTAGGCCTATTTGTGTCTAAAAATTATTTGAGCTCCTTGCAAGGTTAAAAAAAAACATTTAGGCTAATTTTCAATTATTAAAATTGTTTTTTGACCTTATCACCATTGAAGTTGCTCTATCTATGTTACTTGACCCTTATACACTAAGGGTTGCTTTTCCTCAACAAATTTTCAACTAATCCAGAAAAATAACAAAATGAAATCATATATTAGAATAACTTATCTGTTTTAATCTTGAGTTTTTTATTTTTAACTAGGTTGCAGCCACCAAAATCCTGTTTATTGTTTTCAATGGTTAACATTGCATAAAGCAAAAAGTCATTATTTACCTTATCACCATAAATTTAGGCCTACCAGTAGGTCTTTTGTAGTTTCCCAAAACATCACGCGGAGTGTTTTATTAGACCAACCACTCAGTCACTGGACCTCAACTTAAAAATAAAAACTCAATATAAAAAAAAACCCGAAAATTTGTTTCGATGTTTAAAAGGAACATAGGGCAAAGAGCTATAGGACCAAAACTGAAGACTAATTGTATATGGGTTAACTAAATGTACCTTCTGTTTTGGCGCTATTGCTCAAAATCAGAAAACGTATAGTAAAAATTGCTTAAAAAGATATCACAAAAATTTATCTTGAGAGTTGGAGGAACCTTGATAGTTCGACTCTCGGTAGTTCGACACTCCTTATAGTTCGACAAGTCAACTTGTAAAGGTATAAATGACAACTTAGCATGTCATTACAATTGATTTAATGTCAATGTTGGGGACTGTCAAAGGTCAAAATGTTGAATGATTTTAATTTTGGCTATAGGCCTATTATTGTTTAATTAAGTCATGTTTTCATTAATATTTATTTAGTGTGTCTTAAATTCAACAGATTTTTATGCTCCCTATATTAACATTTCCCACAAACTCCCCATAGTTTCGAATTTTCGATAGTTCGCCACTTTCTAAGTCCACAAAGTGTCAAACTATCGAGGTTCATACACCGTATTGCAATAGCCTTTGTCAATGGTCTGGAATTGAATGAAGTTGAGACAACAGATAAACCGCTGCTAGCAATGAAAATATATTTACTGGATGATATCACTGATTAAATGTCTTAGCCTAAAATTGGCTCTCACAAAAGGTGATAGGGCGGAAGTGGGACACAATAGTGGAGGAATGGTCTGTTGACCGTAACATTGAGGGTGTGACATTGAGGAACAGGGCAAAATGAGCAGAAATATCACTATTTAAAACGGTACATTTAGCACTGCGTTGTCCTGAAATTGGCAATTGAATTGGGATATTTAAGTGATAGAGAACATGAAAACCAGTTGACACATGACAGCTATGGGAAATGTCCATGGCTAATTGATTGTTTAATTCCCGGAGCGCTGCAGCTGGATTACTTCGCAACCAACCATTTGACCCTGGACTAGAGGCATTCTATTATAATAATGGATTTAGGTCTACGTGGTCACAAAAATTTCTTCTAGTGACATAGAAGGCCTGTTAAAGCCAGTTAAAAGAAATCCTGATGTATTTATATTATCAGATCCAGTTCAAAGAATATTTTCCTCAATAACTCAATTATATGGAAAGAATATTCTTTGAACTGGATCAGAAAATATAAATACATTAGGCTTCCTCTTAACCAGCCTCCGATTTAACAGGCTTCCAATGTCACAAAAACAATTTCATTTTAAGGTCTCTTCCACATACACCGATAACTACCGTATTGGCCGACAAAAAAATTGGTCAACACAAAATCTCGACCATTCACACACACCGATTTTAATTGGTAGTGGACAAAGCTGTTTGTTAATTTGTCATTTTTTTGCATTTACTTACAAATTTCAATATAAATCTTAATTTTATCTATACATGTATAGGGTACGGTACAACATTTTTTTCTTAGGAAATTATAGAATGATCAAAAAGATCTGTAATCTCTGTGAGAGACTCTCACCCCGTAATTTCTATTCATTAATATTAATATTATTGCCAACAATCAACTCATATTATCGTAAACTTCTTGATAATGTGATGAAATTCACCTCACTACAACTTTCTCGCTGAAAGTTCGTTTCTGACCCATTAATAAAAATGTTCCTACTTGTGTCATAGCATCAAAATATGCTTATAAAAAGACCTGTTTATAACTAAAACATCAGGTATAAATGCATGAAACCTATATTTAATGGAGAAAATCTAATTATAAGTAGGCAAAAGTTATAAGTAGGTTATAAGTTATAAGTTGTCAGAAAATTGTAAATGTTTTAAAAATGTTTTTAATTTCTACCTCTACTTTTATTTTATGGTGATCATCTTATAGCCAGTTTACAAGGGCGTAGCTATAGTTTGATTTTGGAGGATGCAGAAATAGGCAGAAGGGTCATAAGGATGTAAAATTCCTGTATGAGAAGGTCATTTTTAAGGATTTCGAGGAAAGCTGAAGCCCCATCAAAACTCCCTCCTTTCACCTTTTTTTTTTTTTCATTTGGTGGGGCCAGGTAATAATACCTTTTTCTAACTCGGCCTGAAAGGCCTATTGTAGCACCCCTTATGTTTGTCAATATGTCAGATGAAGGCTCTTCGCGAAGCCTAACAGCCGGTTTATCTCCATCTCCCTTATTTCCTCTGGCTTTAATGCAACCTTTCCTAGGAATTTCAACCTTCTCTGAGAGATGGCCGGACAGTCCAGCCATAGGTGTTCGGCGGATTCTACCTCCATTGTACAGAATCTGCATCGATCGGATTGACTACAAGTCCGATTGTCTTGAGATGTTTTTTCAGTGGCCCATGACCAGTTAGCATCCCTATTAGAAGACTGATTTCCCTTTTGCTTAGGCTAAGCAGCTCCTTCCACTTCTTGTTAAAAGGGTCAATCAGTATTTTTGATTGTCTCCCTCCTGGGAAGTTGTTCTAGGCTTCCTGTTTTTGACCTTTCTCCCAGGATAGGATTTTGTTTTGTCCTATGCACAGGGGGACACCACAGAAGGGCTCCGGTCCTATTAGCTGTTCGTCTGAGCCCTTTCTTGCCAGAGCATCGGCCCTTTCATTGCCTTCATGCCCGGAGTGTCCCGGTATCCAGCCTAGCTGTACCTGATTGTGCTCCGCCAGCGCTTTTAGAGCGCTCTTGCAGCCTTGCACTGTCCGTGAGTCTATCACGAACGAGTCTAGTGCTTTTAAAGCAGCTTGACTATCTGAGAGGATATACTCCTTTCACCTTGCTACGTGTATAAAAATGTATCGATAGGTGTAGTGTGACATACATTTTTAGGGTTTGAAGGGCATGAAGTACTATCAGTCAGTATTCAAGTTTTACCCCTTGCTAAAACTTTTCTAAAAGTTGAAGCACACCCCCCTTCCAACGCTACACCTATATGTAGAGGAATTATACGGGGTGTCCCACACCACCCGTACAAACCCTTTTTTAAAACTAACCCAATTAATTATTCACAAAAACAAATTATGCCATTATCGGTAAACCCGTTGCGCTCTATCCATTGATGATAATTTGAATGTACAGAGTGTACTAGAAGTAACCTACCCAGACCAGAAGATATTAATTTTAAATACAAACCCCCACTTTTTATGGTATTTTTGATTCTACACATAATTCTAAGACAACTTTAGAATTTAATGTGAACTCCTAATCCTAATTGTTTGGGAGATAATGGAGGTAGAATTTTTATTTTTTTCCATAACAATAACATGGGGCTGAATTTCTTATCCATTATCTCTGTAAATCATACTATAATACGAGCAATGTCTGAAGGGATTTGTGTTCCACGATCTCGAAATCTAGCGGGTAGATTTTGCTTAAACTTTGCATTTAAGAGTGTTTTGGCCCAAAAATAAGTTTAGAAACAACCTCAGTCCCAGGATAAATCGATTTGGTCTAAATTTAAGTTTAAAAATCATAACATTGTTCTTATGTGTTGCTATTTTGGTAAGGAAATAACAACTGTAAGTAATTTTTAACAGTTTTGTAACAGCTGTCATCTGTGAAGAGTCTGGTGTATGTTTAATAGCTTGATTACCATGACAAATGTGAATTAAAACCAAGGTTAACCTGGTACTTTCCCATTAAACTAAAAAGGTCTAGCGTAAGAATGCCTTAGCTTCTTCTTTTAAACACTTTAGCATCATAAATTATTAGTTTCGTCATAAATACTTCAATTTTTCCATAAATTTTTCAATATGGCGGAGATTAGTTTAAAGGCATAGAAAATTAAAATTAATTATATGATAATTGGTATTTTATGATGAAATATTATTTAAAATGAGCTTATAAAATATCATTATGTTTATACAGTTATGTTAAAGGTAAAAGTTTCAGTTTTAATGAATATGAAAATTTACTCTATGTTATTCTTATGGGGAAAAACAAAACTTCCACTGCCATTATCTCCCAAACGGTTAGGATTACGGGTACACATTAAATCTAAATCACTAATTTGAGACAGGGACCTCACAAAGTAGTCTTAAAATTATGTCTAGAATCCAAAATATCATAAAATGTGGGGGTTTGTATTTAAAATTAATGACCTCTGGTCTGGATAGATTACTTTTGGTACACCCTGTACATTGAAATTATCATCAATGGATAAAGCGCAACTGGTTTACCTACAATGGCACAATTTGTTTTAGTGAAAAATTAACTTTGTAGATTTTAAAAGGGGTGTACGGGTGGTCTGGACACCAGGTATACATAATAGGGCATTAATAAGACCTATATAATAAATAATGTGTAATTTTTTGTACATATTAAGGCCGCTTTCACATTGGGTTGCTGCGACCGAGTGGCAGTTACCCGTCGGCCACTTGACCTGTTGAAAATGCATTGAGCCTTATGGAGCCTTTCACATCAGTGCGTCGCAGCGACCCATCTCGGTGGCAGCGACTCGGTCGCCAGAGAACTCCGTCGCTGGGCGGTGGCAGCGACCCTGCTTTTTAGCGACTCAAGTCGCTAGCAGGACATTGAAACATACGGAGCCTTTCACACTCGGTGACTGCCACTCATCCTGCCACCATACTTTCGGGATGCACGGGCAGCTTGTTTACGTCATCTGCCTACCGTCTTCCCTGTGTCTGTCACTTTCGCATCTTGAGAACTCGGTCGCAGCCACCGTATATGTGAAATGACAAGCGTGGCTGCGACTTTTACGCGTTAGTGGCTGCCACTCGGTCACAGCGACCCAATGTGTCCAGCTTCAACTGTCCCAAACTTTACCAGGTTATTCAGCAATCCAAAATAAACAAAAAAGTTAATGTGAATATATGTCCCAAAATGCTTTAAGCCGCTAGCGCAATTTGTTTTTTACACTCATAATTTTTATTTGAGCTACGGATGGTTGTATTGGATTCATATTTGGCATGAAACAGAAATTTTAAATTTCCTTTAGTTAAACTTTAATTTTACCAATGTTTACTTTAAACATGGCGGCGATTTTAAATTATTTTTAACTCAAATTTTTCGAAACTGGAAAATTCTATCAAAACTTTACAATCAACAATACAACTGTCACAGCAGACCTGCATACTTAGTTAATTTCCAATGGTTGTTATGTTTAATCAAAAAAATATTTGGTTTTATGTGTGAGCGATGAAGTTATTTAAAAAAAATACAACTATTAATCCATACAATAAAATATAAAATATTCCATTTTTCCCCCAATATTATTTCCATTTATTATACATAAGTTAATTAAATATAATTTCAGATATTATAAAAAATAGATATAGTTTTAAGAACATTAAATATGCATAGCGAGAGCTAAAATACATAAATATTGATCATAAAAACTTTGTGACAGTAGGAAGTTTTCCTAAAGAATGTAAAATTCCGTAGGCTACAATCGGATAAACAACATGAAGATGTTAACATTTTCCAAGCGTACAATGGGGGTTGTACGCTAAATCCTTAAATGTAGCTTAAACATTAATATGACGAATCAACACCTGCTACTAGGTGGCATTAAACAAATGCTGAAAGTCAATTTATCAGCTGATTATGTTCAAACACTTCTCGCTATTGTTTCTCCCACTATACAGTTATCTATCTTACTAATTCCGTAAGGAATTTCTTGTGAGCAGCAAAACTTATTTTTGAACTGATTTTGATGATTGAGATGTCAAATTAAATGGAATTCTCTGTAGCCATCATTGAATAATTTTTGTCACCCTCAGTTTAATGTGCTTCGCCCCATTGGACTTTAAAGTTTCCATGTATTTTAAATATAAAACAAAATTTAGTAAGTTTACCTATAACATATGGTTTATTTCATAAAACAAACAGCTGTCTCCCTTCTGTCAATTGAATTAATTTAGTTTTTCTGTTTACTTATCAGTTAACTTTCAAATTCAAATACAACGATGATTTACGAAATGGGATGGTGTTTATTAACATGCAGTTTTTATTCGGAGTTTCAGGGAGTGACAATTAGTTTATTTAATTACGTGATTGTATGTTATTTTCAGTTTATACAAGTTTCATACCATCTGCCTAGCTTTAGACTGGAGATGTATTCGTCGAGTATCGACGGGCAACAACTCGTTTTCTATTAAAATGACATGGGATTTAATATGTAGGTTTCCTTCCATGGGGGGTTTGAGCAAATATTAGTTACTTACATCTAATAAAGGTATGTACAAAATTTTATTGAAAAATAATTTTAACCAGCGAATAATTTTAATTGCGAACCAGCATTATCCGGTTATGGGGACAGGGTTTTATGAGGTTTCAAAAGGCTCAAAAATGGGTTTATGGTATTTTTGGACATAAGTTTTTAAAATTCAGTAATTTTCACCAAAACTATTTAAAAGAGTCTAAAAAACAAACAATTTAGTATTTTGAATTTTTAACATGGCTTAACAGGTTACGGAGAAAATCCAAAAATAGGTTTTCAATGTTATTCTTATGGGGAAGTGACAAAATCCTGTATCTCACTTATTTGTTGACATAACTTGATCAAATTTGGGGTTTAACTTATATTTACTTACAGCACCTATATGGCGGAAAACCTACCTACACAACCCCTATGGGATTTATGGGAAAATTAAAAATATCAGAATTTGATGCCATTTACTTACATCATAGAAAAACTAAAAAATAGTTATCTATGGTTACATGCACTGAGAATTTTCCTATATCTACTTGCAATACCCCTAAGGCAGCAAACCTACATCCTCGTTCCCATGGTGTTTATGGGGGAAGTTAAAAAAAAAAAATTGAATGATGTTGGAAATTCGCTGAGTACACAGGTATGCTGGGGTATTTTGCTTTTGTTTCCATGAAATCAGTGCTCCAAAATAAAATAAGTTTTTTATAAAGAAATTAATTTCAAATATAATTTTAAGCAGTTTTTTTATAATGTAGGTGTTCCATGCGTTTTAAAGATTAATAGTCTGGCAGTTATATGGACCGGTTGTGTGTTTCATGATAGAGATCTTAAATTTTGAATACACATACGTCATGAACAAAGGCTATAATTTAGATAGAAGGCCAGCTTAGATTTCCCATCAACAGAGTTTTTCCAATTTTTCACCATTTAATTTAAAAATCACATAATTGTGAGTTAAATATTTTGCAAGAACACATAAAATAAACAATTTAACTATCAACCATTAAATTATCTTGAGTTGTTGCGGAGAATATAATTAAAAAATCTGATGTGATCCGATATTGAAATGTGATCCAAAGCAATACATTGATCAATTTTTTGTTCGTATAGAGTCTAAAATACTATAGAACAATACAATCGATTTGATTTATATCACATCATGTAGAATATTGATATATCGTATCAGATTTTCTTTTGAATTGTCTCTGCATTAATTCAAGATAACATAACACTTAAAAATTCTACATTTTTTATTTTTTAGGCCTAGCTCCTGCAAGACTTGTAAATCAAATTCATGTAGGTAATTAAGAAACTTTATAGTAAAAAATGGGAAAACGCCAGTTGAAACCCCATATATGCTAAATCTAAGATCACCTCTTCTCTAAACTTAAGCTTTTGTATTGTAGAATTTGTGTCCCAAATTTTAAATCTCTATACATAATCAAATGCACAATTTTTCAATAATTACTACATATCCATGGGACTATAAATAATTACAAAATAACCTTGCAATACATGCATTTCTTTTAGATTTCCAGCATTTTGGATACAATACAAATATATACTTGATTTGCTTTATATCACAATCTTACACCTTGAATTAATCCATATTATCTGGATACAATATCAGGACTATCCGACTATCACTGAATCAAGGCGAGCAGGGTGTAGCACAATAGTGTACTGGGTGTGCTCGACTCAGTTCCCCATGGTTCGCATCGCCAGTGCTTCATCACACGAATCAAACAACATGAGCGGACCCAAGAATTGAACACGAAGCGGCCCAGGACACATTTGAGTTCACTTCACTTCTGTTCCCTAATTGGTTCACCTATTAAGTAATAATATTGACACTACACAAACAGTGCATACTAAACAACTGCAGGTGGGCATAAATATAGATAAATTATAAAAGATAGTGAGTGATTTAGTGACTGAGGATGTTTTAATAATAACCTGAAACCACTCACAAGCAGCAAAGATTGACATATTTAAGCTGAACTAAATCATTTTGGTAAATTTGTGAAGATACTTGAATTGTTCTCTTGTAGTAGGCCTATTGACAAACAGATATAACTCTTAATTATTATAGCCTACTTTTCTCAAAATAGCCTGATCATATTTTTGTATAAAAAAATAATTAGCCATTTTATAGAGTAATTCAAGACGAAGTGCAGAAATTTTGGGAGCTAATTCTACACATAAAAATAAGCAAAAAGGTCATGTCAACATGTGTCTTAAAATCTTTCGTTTAGCCGCTGGCCGCCATTTGTTTTTACACGTAATCATTTTTATTTCCGTAACTAACAGATCGATGGATTTACTTCATATTTGGTATGGACCCATATCACATCAATTTCAGTTTTCAGGAAAAAATGTATTATTTTCCCATGTGTATTTTCAAAATTGCGGCCTTTTTAAAATTTTGAACTCAAATTTCACAAAAACGGCAAATTTCAACAAAATTTAAAAAAGGCAAAAAAGTTGACAAATTAAATTATCTAACAAATGATAAATTAAATTATCTAAGCAATGATAACAAGTTTGTGAAGATCTGACAGCAAATAACAGAGTTATTGAGCTTTTTAAAAGAAATTTTATTCAATTTGTATTGATTGTAATGCATAAAATCGATATTTTGCTGCAGGGAAATCACAATAAATCCCTTATTTATTGTCAGATCCTTACAAACTTGGTATCATTGTTTAAATGATTTAATTTGTCAACTTTTTGGTCTTTTATGAAACTTTCCGTTTTTGAGAAATGTTAGGTTAAAGTTTTTAAATGGCCGTCATTTTTAAAATACACTTAAGGAAATAATTTTTTTTTTTTCGAAAACTAACATTTTTGTAATTAAGGTTCATGCCAAATATGAAGTAAATCCATCAATCCGTTACGGAAATAAAAAAAATGATTACATGTATAAAACAAAATGGCGGCAAGCAGCCAAACGGAGGATTTTAGGACATATCATTTTTAGGACATGACTTTTTTGTTTTGTTTTTTTTCACTTTTTTGAATCAGCTTCCGAAATTTCTGCACTTCGTCGGGAATCACCCAATATGGGGGTAAGGACACAGTAATAATCAAAATAAATGCCTTTTTTAGTACATGGAGCAAGCAAACTGATTTGCACTGATCTTTTAAATAATTATAATAATCCAAGTTGTAAGGTTGGCAAAAATGTTTGGACCCAACACATCAAGTGTTATATTAAAAAAAAAAAACATTTTATATATGATAGAAATCGATTCAACTAAAAGTATTTTAAAACAATGTATTGCATGTATGTAAGGCAAGTGAATTTTCGAATTATGAATTATATTGGTTTTTTTAACCACCACAAAGTGGGATCAAATGGACGTAACAGAAATGCAAAAGTCTTAGAATCCTTCTTCGTACTCCCAAGAAACATAAAGCTATTTATTTTTATAAACGACTTCCAAGGTTTAATGAAATGAGTACAAGAACTTATAAAGTAAATTTTAGAATGTGTGGGGATTCAGTTGTGTTTTATTGATTTTTTATTCTTAAATTTAGTTATGCCTTATCTTTATTGTCCGTTCATCCCCATACGCGCAGAATAAGCGTACTCCTAGTTTATGCAGTTCGTTGAAGTCTTAAAACACTGCAAGGGCTTCAATTTGAGCTGCTAATCATTAAAATTTTATTTCTTTGGTTATGATCAAGATACTGTGATCAATTTAGTATTAAATAAAACACAAACATTCATTTGAAATGACGATAATTAAAATCAGACAATTTTTAGCTGAGTCATGATCTGTCGTTAAAGCATAAAATTGATTGAATTATAGATGTTGATATGGATAGAGCATTATGAATTACCCTTACGATTTTTACTATCTGCAGCTCAAATGAAAGTCAATTTATATATTAACTATCTGTTGCCCGACACAGCTTTGCCCGTGATTGAATTTATTTTATGTATAATAAAGTCTCTTTAAAGAGCAACAAAATCTTCATCATTAAGAATTATATTAAAACATCGAAGAAGTGTAAGCAGAGCATTTTATATTGCAAAACAAGCACCTATGAGCAAAGAGGAACGAACATGTCAAATTTCAACCCCATAAGCCCTAATAGTGATTTTTAAGTCCTGTAGGTGGGAGGGCCCTAAAGGACTTCAAAAACTATATTTGCAAGACCGTTTCTAAGTGAGCTCCTATTTGAGCAAAGAGGAACGTCCATGTCAAATTTTAACCTCGTGGGCCCTAGAGATAGGTCATAGTGGGGCAGAGCTCTTCAGGACTTCAAAAACCGCATTTGCAGAACCGTTTTTTATTGAGTACAAATATGTAAAAAGGAATTACAAATCAAGTTTCAACACCGTAGGTCCTTGAGTAATTTTGAAGTCCAGTGGGGCAGAGCCCTAAATGATTTCAAAAACTATTTTTTCGTAACCATTTCTAAGTGAGTTCATATGAGTAAAGGGAACCATCCACGTCAAAGTTGAACCCCGTAGGCCCTGTAGTAATTTTGAAGTCCAGTGGGCGCAGAGCCCTAAAAGGACTTCAAAACCTAAAGTATATTTTGAGTATATAAAGCGTTTTTGAGCAAAGAGGAACGTCCATGCCAAATTTTAACCCTCTATACCCTGTGGTTATGGAGATACTCTGATACATGAGTGAGTGGTATTTGATAAATTGTAGATAAAGTTTACATTATATACAGAAATGGTTCTGCAAATGTGGTTTTTGAAGTCCTGAAGAGCTCTGCCCCACTATGACCTATCTCTAGGGCCTACGAGGTTAAAATTTGGCTCATAGGTGCTTATTAAGAAAAGGTTTTGCAATATCCAATGCTCTGCTTACACTTCTTCAATGTTTTAATATAATTCTTAATGATGAAGATTTTGTTGCTCTTTAAAGAGACTTTGTTATACATAAAATAAATTCAGTCACGGGCAAAGCCGTGTCGGGCAACAGATAGTTAATATATAAATTGACTTTCATTTGAGCTGCAGATAGTAAAAATCGTAAGGGTAAGTCATAATGCTCTATCCATATCAACATCTGTAATTCAATAAATTTTATGCTTTAACGACAGATCATGACTCAGCTAAAAATTGTCTGATTTTAATCATCGGCATTTCAAATAAAAGCCGATATGTTTGTGATTTATTTAATAATAAATTGATCACTGTATCTTGATCATAACCCAAGAAATAAATAATTAACTAAATTAAATTGTATTTAAAAAAAAATAGGTTTTCTGATGAATTGAGCTTAATAACTCGCCTATAATGAATCAAATTTTAATGATTAGCGGCTCAAATTGAAGCCCTTGCAGTGTTTTATGACTTCAACGAACTGCATATTGAGACCAGAACCGGAGTTATGCGAAAAATAATCATAAATATTAATTAAAGTTCAAAATGTCCATAAGAAATGTACAGGAAAGAATAGTATTTTGATTATATCTTGAAAATGAATAAATATATTCAAAAACGGACTTCGAAAATGCAATCAGCATGAAAAAACAGTGTGAAATGATGTGCCACACCAGCTCGGCCAGACTTTCAGACAAAACACCCGGTAGTATACGATTCTACATGTCATTGCCTACCTATCGCCACCAGTCATATAATTGCTTCATTCAAAATCCCACGAAATTACATATGCCCCAGAACTACGAGTTTCATGTTTTGACTAATATTTTTTAAATCCACAGTAGGCTATTATGCTCCACCTTTTTTATCCATAATCATGTTAAAGAAACAACAGGGAATTTAAGTACCGTAACTATGTTTTGAAATCTCCAAAATTATTTTATCCCTAAAATTATTGTGGTAATTGTATTAACCAGAAAACAAATTAAAATTATGTTTTTACTTTTTTGTTAATTTTTATTCCGTGACCATTATTTGCTATAGGTCACATGGCGATTATTCTAATTTTAATAGTGAAATAATAATTCAATGTTCAGGCCAGTTTTAAGATGAACTTAGCTTTCAGAAACCATTTTTAAGCGTAATAAGCTTTCAGAAACCATCAGATGCCCGCGAACAGATGTTTCATTCATCTGTTCAGAACAATTCATTTACTTCATCCACACGGCAAGCGCTCCCCACTCCTGGAATAAAACCATCGGAGGATTCATCCATCTGAAAACCATCCGATGGAAGCTAAAACCATCGGATGAATCATCGGATTGTTGAAACCAGTCGTTTGTCCCATCACTATGCCAAACAATACAGCTCTTAGTGGCAGGTGTTCTGCATTCCATCTACAGTCTCATATTACAATTGTATTGTTATCTTCCCTAGAACATCCATTCCTTCATTATTGATTTCTTTTAAACTTTTTATCTTTGGCCGTAAAATAAAACAATAAACTGAAAACCGACTTTTGGTATCAATTCTAGGTTATTGTTTGTTTTTTTTTTTCAAAATTCATAGAATAATAAATTGTTTACCTTTTCAATGTCCTGTTGTTGTTGAGATGTACTACATGTTTTGTGGCGACAGCCACATCTTCAGGTTATCTCCCAGAAGGTTCGTCATAAATTTAAAATTGGTAACACAAACATGAAGAAAAAATAAAGACACACACACGACACAGTTAACACTTAACATTTCGTCAATAAAAATACTCAGAATTTTTTTGCGGTGCGTGCACGCATTATGTTGGACCGGCCGCGACTCCGGCCCGCGACAAATTGTTAAGTGTTAACTTTGTCGTGTATTTTGTATTTATTCTTCGTGTTTGTATTACAAGGTGTCTACTGATACTGGAATTACTGGAAATACTGGAATTATACTGGAATTTTATTTTCATACTGGAAATACTGGAATTATACTGGAATTTCAAAGTAGATACTGGAATAATTGAATTTTATTAAAATCCGGAAATTGTTGTTTTTAAAATGAATAAAATATAGATTTTGTCATTCGATCCGTACATTTTGATGTAAAAATGTTTCACCTGTTATTATTGTTGTTAATGTATGTTTGCAAACCAAAATCAAAAAACTTGTAGTTCTGTTCAAATAATTAACCAAGCAATTAAGAAATCTAAACTTTTGTGTAAAGATTAAGCTTAGAAATAAGTCTCTATAAATATGTTTATTTTCTTACTTTTTTCTCAGCTTGTGTGTATTGTAAGAGAAATCCGTACATACTGTTAGAAAGGTTCATCCTGCAGATGAACAGAATGCCATTATAATTCACATCAGCTCCAGGGGTACGCTCTAGAGGCTTTCAAAGTTTCAATGTTAATCTTATGGAAGAAGGGAAATTTATTAAATAAATTATAGTCTAAATCAGGTGATTTTTTGGTAGAATTTTGACCAGTGGCGATCTCCTAATACAAAGATCCATGTTAAATTTGATTATACGTATAAAATTTTGTTATTGTCACTCCATATTCAGGTTAATAGTTCGTGAGTGATACTGGAATTTTTTGAAAAAATTTACTTGAAATACTGGAAATATACTGGAATTCCAAAACCAGATATCAGTAGACACCCTGTATTACCAATTTTAAATTTTTGTCGAACCTTCTGGGAGATTACCCGAAGATGTGGCTGTCGCCACAAAACTTGTAGTACATCTCAACAACAACAGGATATTGAAAAGGTAAACAACTTATCAACTAATTGGCTTACCCCTTGTTAGGCTAGTTAAGTCTCAAGAGTCATATAGCTATGTTGGACTAAGAATGTTTAATAGGCTACCGCCTGAAGCTGAAGTGGCTACTCATAAACCCGTTTTATAGCCTAGATGAATTTTTTAACTGTCCAGTTGACATGTGTTTTTAAAGTTACCGTACCAAATTGTTGTTATTTGTTTAATCTTTTTTATTTAGTGTTAATTTGTTGTCTTTCACTTTTAAAATTCTAAAGAAATGTTATTGTCTTTCAGTGTTAATTTATTGTAGCCTATTTTAATGTTTTTTATATTGATTCATTAGCCTCAATAAGCCTAACAAATGTGACGTCAATTATACAAGATGTATCATACTTGTCCTTGTTGAAAATAAATTCTTGATTCTTGATTCTTCTATTATTCTAAGAATTTGTATCAATATCCATAAGTAGGAATCATGAAAATAAAATTATAAAACCGACAACCGACTTTAACAACCGACCCATCCTATAAAAATATGTCATGAGCATGTGGTGAGTTGTATTTTGTAAAATAAAATTTACAAAATTGTTACCAAATAGAATCAAACCTTGCAGTTTTTGTATACTTTTAAAATATGTCTTGAATTTGCAATATTTTTGTAGGACTTGCAATGTAGCTCAAATTTTCATTCTGGTGAGGGATAAAAAAGGAGTGAAATCACAAGAGAGACTGACATCTTTACTCAATGACAGAGTAAGTTAAATATTTATTTTTATGTAGATTTTTTTTAACAACATCATTTTATCATAAAATTCTAGAGTTTTTGCTCAGAATGAAAAACTAATTTTTGATGATTCCTAATTGTTATGAAAAGTATTAAAAGCTAAAAAATATGCTTAGCATAAGAATTGATAAAATTCAATTTGACCCACCATGAAATACAAATTTTATTGTCGTGCTACTTTTGTCAGGACTTTACTGAATGAATGTATCATTACAGCACCATTCTTTATTATTATTCCCACTTTTCTTTACTTTGAGCAGTGTTATGTTTTGAGTTTTAAGCATTCACACATGCCAACCTTGAACATTTTAATTTTTTATCAAATCATGTCGTGATTACCCAATTTTAATAAACCGTGGGCTAGCGACAAAGGTTAGGAACTTTTTTATTGCAGCGCATATTCCAGAAATAAACAAAAGGGTTTAGTAATGGTGCATTTAAAAATCGTTTATTCGTTTGGAATTTATTACCACGGAAAGTTGTAATTTAATTCTCCTTGTTTCAGTTCTTTGAACCGCTGAAGCTGGCTAAGCCCAGGGAGGTTGAGAAGGTGAAGGTGGTGACGGGGGGACTGCAGTCTGCCCGACCTGGGCCTCTCGGAGGAGCACCGCGTGATATTGTCCTCGGTCGACATCATATTCCATGCGGCGGCATCCCTGCAGATGGACCAGCACCTGCGGATAGCCTACAACACCAACGTGCTCGCCACCAAGTGTCTGCTCGAGTTCGCCAAGACACTCCCCCGACTCAAGGTTGGTACGTAGTGATGTGTCGGTACCAGTTACCTGTTCTTTTAAAGGATCGGTGTTCGGTACCGGTACCAAGTACTCATTTTTTAATAAGGTTAATTAAATAGGAAAAATGAAAAATAATATTTGTACATTGAGGTGATATTTCAACAGTAGTGAGAATTTAGGGATCAAATTAACCAACACATGTAAGTAAAAGAATTAGGATTGAGTGACAACTAACGAAGGGGAAGTGTTGTTGTGTGAATGGAAACACGTTCATCAAAGGACAGTTGACTGAAAATAATAAAAAAATAGTAAAATGTTTGTTTTAGAATATTTTCTTTTTATGTACAGTAACAGATCTAGTGGTCCGCAGGCCAGCTTTTGACTCTCACACTTCGGGTAGGGTATGGTAAAAAATCATTACACTTAGGTCTCAGACCAAAAACAAGTTGGGCTGAAAAGTGAAACATGAAGTGTGAAACATGAAAGTGAAAAGTTTCCAGATCATCTTTATTGCATCTGCATCTATGGTCATCAATCTTCAAATCGAACTTTTTAAATCTTCTGGAAGCTTGTCGTAATCAATAAACCCTATTTCCCACAAAACAGCCTTTCTAGATTTGGTACGATAATATTTAACTTTTTAGATAAAAACGGCAGTAAGTAACTGTAACAGGGAATTTTCTTTTTTCATTTAATGGCGGATATAGGCTAACTTTTTAATCTCTTTATTCCGTACATTCCTTTAATCTCTTTTGTCACTAAACCAAGTTTATAGC
Organism: Neoaliturus tenellus; assembly: GCA_030545055.2. Taxonomy (NCBI): domain Eukaryota; kingdom Metazoa; phylum Arthropoda; class Insecta; order Hemiptera; family Cicadellidae; genus Neoaliturus; species Neoaliturus tenellus. The sequence goes on along the minus strand of CM061537.1, from coordinate 71,255,238 downwards.
TCAAGTTTTTTTTTTCTTTTTTTTTTATAATCATAAATTTATAAACCAGTATTTTTTCCTTCACGTAGTTTTCAAGCAAATTAAACTTAAGCCTAAAGTGATCTCTTGTAGGCCTAGTAGGATAGGTTAGTTATTTTAGTATAGTAGGCTAGTATATTTTTATATTTTAGTACATTAGGCTAGTTTTTTTTTTTTTTTTTTTTTTTTTTTGTATCAAGAGCATCAATATTGGTTAATATTATATAAATTTTAAATTAAAACACAGGTACCAATATTTTTGAAATTTTAATTCGTCGTTATAAAATTTATAATTAAATTAAAATTTCAAAAATATTGGTACCTGTGTTTTAATTTTAAATTTATATAGTATATTTTTATATTTTAGTATAGTAGGCTAGAATATTTTTATATTTTAGTATAGGCTAGTAATTTTAAGACAATTTCAGTATTTTTATGTTCACGTATTACTCAACTCGAAACTCGAGTATTCTACTTACTACTTGACTTGACTCGACTCGTTCCAGAAATATAATACTCGCCCACCCCTAATAGGTATAATAATTAATAGCCTAATGACAAGTCCAAACTGGGGTTAGAATCACCCTCTGCCGGGGATCAAACTGGCTAGTGGCTACCTCAAAATAATTCTGCTAAAAAATCCCATTTGAAGGGTTATACAGTATCAAGTTTTCATGCAATATTGGCATTTCTTCTACAATATAAAAATACCTGACCACCCCTTTTGGAAAACAACCCTAGCACATATCTGAATAAAATATTAAAAACTGAAAACTGACTTCAATTGAAAATAGTAAATAATTATTGTTCCAGGCTTTCATGCATGTTTCAACGGCGTACACTCATGCTTACCGAGACAGAGTTGAGGAAACGTTCTACAGTGTTGTTTACGATGAAGACGAAATCGGACAGATCTGCCGAGAAATGGACGACGCACAAATAGGCGCCTTAACTCCTAAGTAATCTTTTAGCGAATTTCCCATAGGGAATAAGCTATTACCGTAGGTCTCATGGTAAGACCTAAGCCCGGGACCATGTTACTTTTTCGTTTTGAGGTGCCAAGAGACCAAAAATAATAGTCATTAAAATTTATATATATATATATATATATATATATATATAATATATATATATATGTGTGTGTGTGTGTCCCTAGACACGATAACTCTCGTAAAAATGGTCGATCGACACCAAATTTGGTAGAGATGTGTAATCCTACGTTTATTCGGATGAGTTCAAAAACCAGACATATCGACCTACCGGAAGGGGTAGTTTTGGGGGGTTTTGTACCCCAAAAATGGGTTTTTTGCATTTTTCATATGTAAATATTAAAAATTTTAAATTTTTATTTTAACCATTGGATATAGCTAAAAAAACACACAATTTAGTATTTTGAAGCTTTGCTCTAAAGTCTAAAGACAGTACATTGTCTTTTGGGGCTACAATTTTAATCATATGGAGAATAAGGATGTGTTAATATTTCACTTATTAACTAATATTTTTGGATGAAACTTGGTATTTAGCTTCATTTGGTCGAGATTCATCCATTTAAGGTAAAAAATCTTGGTTTTTGTACTTATCATGGCAGCAAACCTGCATACTTTTTTCCCATGTTAATCATATGGAGAATAGGTAAACTCTTTTATTTATGGACAGATATTGATGAAACTTACTATATGGCTTTTTATGGTCGAAATAAATTTTTTCTCTGCTAAGAACCTTCTTTTAGTGTCTGTCTCCCATGGCAGCATTCCTGCATACTCTTTCCCTACCTATATTTATCTTAAGGAGAATAGATATTTATTTCCCTATTTATGAGCACGTGATAAAATTTTGTTTACAAGTTTAGCTGATCAAAATTAATATTACTAATTTGGAAATTCGCTGAGTACGCAGGTCTGCTGCGACGGGGGGAATTATTTTCTAATATATATCCTAGATATGTATTTAAAAAATAAGTTTTGTGGTTTTCAAATATGAGGTCAATAAGGGAATGTTATTTCCATTGTGTGTAAAAAAATAATTGTATCATCTTCATATTGTGTCATCTCTGGCTGGGTAGCTGTGGCTCATCTTTGAATATACAGGTTGCCGGTTCGATCCTGAGAAAAGTCAGTAGCTTTTTGATGGTTCGAAACTGGACCCAGCTGCCTTTGTCATTGGGTTATTAATTGATGATCGTGACAAATGAATCAGCTGATATTTGTGAGTACAGTAGACTCCCTCTTAACCGGCCATCTCGGGACCAGGCCTCGGCCGGTTAAACCGATGTACATTTAAAAATTCCAACCTACAATTTCATCTGGCCTAAATGCCATTATGGCTTGAAAAAAACAACTATAAATATATTACTCTATATAATTTATGGCTGACATCCGACACCGATGAAATCAGTGACCAAAAGAACTAATAATAATTCGTTGACTATATTATCTGTAGGATAGCAGGTCCAAACACATTCACTTCCAGTGGCATACACTTCCATCCAGGACAGTACATTTTAGATAGTTTGAGAATATCATGATATAATGTGGAATTGAATGATACATTAGATAAGAAAACAAAGATTCCCGCGAAACATGGCCGGTTAAAGCAATGTTGAGATGGCCAGTTGAAAAGACGATGTTTTTATGCTAGGGTAGGCCGGTTAAAGCAGAGACCGGTTAAAAGGTGGCCGTTTAAGAGGGAGTCTGCTGTAACTACACCACATCTGATAGACCATGAGCCGCCAATAAAGAAACCCTCCCCCTCCGGTGGGAATTTATGACTTATAATTTTTTTTGTTGGTATTACCTACCAGATTAAGAATTCAGTTGTTTGCCTTTTTAAAATTACAGCATATTCCAGAAAACCAAGAAAAGACGGCCCACGAGGAGTCGACAAAGTCTTTTAAAAGCGGCATAGGTCGAGTTTGGTATCAAATTAAAGGTTTCACATAGCAGAGTACAATGCAGCAAACTAGACTTCAAATGGATGACCGAAAAGGAAATGGCAGGCAAACAAAGTTTCCATTAAAATATATGGGTAAAACTTAAAATCCAATAACTTTCTTTATACCCAACCTTTTAACGTCGGGTTCACGGCATTGTACTCTGCTAATTGGGAGCTTTAATTTGATACCAAACTTGACCTATGCTGCTATTTAAGAATTTTGTCTGACTCCTCGTGGGCCATCCCCCTTAAGGGGTAAAAAAGTGATAATAACTTAACAGAGTGGACATTTATGGCCATTATTGATATACCAAGTATTGTAACTTTATCTATAATTGTAAAAAATATATTTCACCGTTCTGGGACTTTTCAACCACACTGTACATAAAACATGTTATTTCACTTTTTCACGATAAATCTAAAAAAATTTCATAATTATTTGGAAATCTATAAGTAGAGAGCTTCAGAACGACCCATTAATTAATAAAATTGACCAAATAAAACTGTTAGGTTTTTCTGCCAAAAGATTTTTTAAACTAAACCATTTTAATGGTAATAATAGATTTTATATTTTTCATGGTTTTTTCGTATTTTTTGGGATATGCTGTAATTTTTAAGTGGCAAACACCTAAAACCATAAAGTACATGTCAATACAAAAACAAAAATGTATATGTCGTAAATTCCCACGAGGGGGGGGAGGGGCAGGGGGGGTTTACATCAGCCTCTGCTCTATGATTCATCACATTCATCACACACCTCTATCAAGTAATGTATCAATTATATTATTAATTATTTTTTTATAAAATTACTAAAAGTTTTCCAAGTGTTAATTTTGTTAGTTTTAATATAATAAATTTGAGATGATGACTTGGAGGCTAAAGTTAATTAATTTTTAAATTTTTTTCTTGGATCAGAAATCATTGTAATTAAATTTAGTGCAACCTATCATCTTACCTTCATTCAATAAATGAATAAATAAATAAATAATAAAATAAATAATAATAATAATGTGTCCAGCATAAGTTATTGAATTTTTTTACAGGTTGTTGGGAAGGTGGGGGAATACGTATGCTCTGACCAAAGCGTGTGCTGAAAACCTTGTATCTAAATATGATGGAATTCTGCCAGTTGGAGTGGTACGGCCATCCATAGGTAAGAGATTAGGAAAACTTATCTATGGCTTCTACATCATGTTATATCAAACTTGCGATTCACAGGATTCTCAGGTGATGGATAATTTTGAGCCTCTCTGCACAGGATAGATGAAGTTGCCAGTTTGGACTGTCTGTACTGCATCAGCATCACAGACACGGTTAGCTTACCTTTTCTCAGTGTGACAGATAGCATGTCCGCCGAGTCTTTCTTTCAACTGAGATCGTTAATCCACAAAACATCGTCACCCACTCACTCTCGTCATAAAACATCGCCCTGTCCAGGGAGCTTGGAACTGGAACTGTGTCAGACAGATTTCCCAGGTCATTCTTCGGGCGACAAAGGGAGATCTTGTTTTGCCTCCTCAGTTTTTCCCCAAGAAAGGTTACCCCAGTGGCGTAATTTTAAAGAATTACTACTGCTGTTCAATATCTCATGTCACTTTATGCCATTGTTTTGGATTTTTCGTAAACAAATATTCTAATTTTGATGTTTGAAATGTAACAAGAAGCGCTTCCAACGGCAAATAGGGGAAGTAACACGATCATCAGCGCTATTTTCTACTTTAAATTTTAAAGGCGAAATTAAAATAACATCTGATTGTGAAGAAAATCGGGGAATTCAGGAAGGTATTAGGGAATTTTTTGTGGTGGGAAATAAAATTCTGCTTTTGACTGTATATTTATTTTGAACGGGGTATAGTAAGTAGCCCGTGGGACGTTGAGACCTTGGGAGTGCGACACTCCTTAGAGGATAATGAGCTTCTAAACATGTGTAAACAGCACAGTTTCCATTGATACCTTTTGCCTATGGTTTGATAAGTAGGATTCAAAAAATTTCAAAGTGGTCCCATTTACACCATAATAATTAAGTTAAGCGATCAATGCCTTGTGGTTAACACAATCGAAGGCCTTGCTCAGGTCACAAAAAGTAGTCTGAGCAAAAGTCTTATTCTCAAAAGAGTCTAATATTTGCCTAACTAATGTATCAATTGCATCTATAGTACATGTTCCTTTTCTGAAACCAATTTGGGATGTATTTATGTATCCGTTATTTTCAAGGTAAGAAATTAATTGATCATAAACTATGATTTCAATTACTTTAGAAAAAACTGGGATGATTGAAATGGGTCGATAACTTTCAGGTAGATACCTCGGTCCCCTCTTATACACTGGACAAATCCTAGACAGTTTTAATTCATCTGGAAAATACCCTTCAGTTTGGCATTTGTTTATGCAAACAGTCAAAGGAATAATGAATGCGTCAGAAATACGTTTGAAAATATTGTTAGATAATTTAAAGACATCTACGCTATCAGAATTCTTTAGCCTCTTAATAGCTTTTGTCACATCGTTGACTGTGACCATTTGTAGACTGAAGCTGCTACTATGGACAGGATTATTTTTAATGAAGGACAAACTATCTACATTTGGCTTAACAGTACTATCTTTTAAAAGGGATATCGAATTAACAAAATAGCAATTAAAACTGTCAGGAGTGACCTCAACAGACTCGGCAGTACATGGATTGTTTACATTATCTTTGATAAATTTCCAGCCTGTTTTGCATTTATTTTTACTTCCCTCTATTTTTATTGCATCGTGGGCTAACTTTGCTTGTTTTATAGATTGCTTATACAGTTTTTTAAGATCAACATATCTGTCTTTGAGATTATCACAATCAGTATTTTTAACTAGCTTGTCTAAAAACATAATTTTTCTTTCATTGTAGCCAAGTTCCTAGTGTACCATTCATTGTGAGATGATTTTTTTCTTCTTACCATAACCGGTACGCGGACATTTCTTTAGAGTGGAAAAAAATTAAGAAAAAAACTGCTGTGCATTCATTGAAATTTCCTGTTTTATTAATATGTCCCAATTAAATGATAATAGACTGTTCATCAGGTCATTAATGACAGCTTTTGGAAGATGGAACTCCACATAATTGCCAGAGTTATTTGTTTCACACTCTATAGCCGATTTAGTTATAGAATTTCTTTTAATAGGATAACTTGAATTTTTTTATTTAAACTTAATTGGGACATTTACAAGAAGTCCATCATGGTCAGAATAAGGAAAACAAAAAAACTGCTAATTGCTTGATAACTAAGATGGAAATTTAAGAATAACATTATCCAAACACCTATTTCCTCTGGTTAGAGACTTATTGATACAATAGAAATTGAACTGCCTAAGAACATTTAGAAATTGTTTTACAGTAGTTTTCGTTGTTGTAATATCAAAGTTATAATTTAGATCTCCTCCAATTACAATTGTATATCCTGACCATGGAAGTAAAAAATTTAAAAATTCATCTAAGGAAGAGAGAACTATAATTGAATTTTCTGAAGTGGAATGATAGAGCGATGCAACTATAAGTTTAGGCTCATCATTGATAATGGCAGATAGTTCAAAATGAAGTTCATGACAGAGCAAAGTCACATCTAATACCCGGGTTTTAATAGTATTATGGGCAAATATCAGTGTGCCCCCTCTTATATGGTCAGCCCGGCAATAGCTGGATGCACAGTAGTACTGCTCTGCCTCCTCTAAATTTAACCAGTGTTCACTGATACATATAAACAATATTGTGCCAGTATTGTGTGCCGTCCCTAATCGTTCCGGTGGAGGTGGTGGTGGGGTTGGCGTTGAGGTTGCTCAGAGTAATGTGCAACCGTCGCTGTTGGCACTGTACCATGCAATGTGTGTTGCAGTGGTGTCGGCGTGGAATGAGCCACTTACGGGGTGGATTAACAATGTGTACGGCACGGTCGGGGTGGTGGCGGGGGCGGCGCTGGGGCTGCTGCGAGTGTGGTGCGCCGACCCCGCCATGGTGGGTGACATGATACCCGTTGACACAGCCATCAACATGACACTGGCCGCGACGTGGGAGGTGGCCACCGCCAACACTCAGCTGTGGGTCAACATCCATCCCATCTTCTATGTCACAGTTTCTAATCAGTTTTCCTAAAATGTTACTCCTTTTTGAGGGTTCAGCTCATTAAGGTTCCAACTGTAAAACCCTAAACTTTTCAGGAGAGCAAATTACATATTTGGTATCACACAACTTAGAACATGCATATTAGAGTGTTAAATTTTGCTTTTAATTGCATATATGTGCTAAAAACTACTTTTTTTTTTAATTTTTGGCTGAACTTTGTTGCTTTTAGCTTGCAGGATGGTTCATCTCATAAAAGTTCTACCTGAAATATGAAACCTTAACCCTTTGGGTGCCAAGAGCCGACTAGATCGGCATTTTATTACATCGCGAGAACTGCCAGCTGCCGATGTGATCGGCATCGCCTATCGCCGCGAGAAATGCCAGCCGCCGACGACATCGGCGCCTATCGTCTGCGCGAGAAATGCCCGCTGCCGATCTAATCGGCATCTCCCAAATTCTTTGTAGCGGACGCAAATTTAGCAGTAAACGTTTATACTTCAACTCAAAATAAAGCTAAAGAGTTGCAGTATTTGATAAATATGCTTTGTTAAAAGAAAAACAAGCGATTTAATTACGTATAACACCATGATTGTTGAGGTTATACAGGCATTGGGCCCCACGCCGGCCGTCTGCCCCTCCCAGACTGCAGGTTTTAACAGAAAGAAGAAACCAAATGATGTACATATATGTAAATAGTAGTTACTGTATTCAAGAAACTTTTTAATTGATTTCATATTTTATCTTTGTGAATTCATTTTTATCAAGATTTAAAACTAGCCTCCCTCAAGAGTTTCTGAAATTTCTAAGGAGGCCTACCGTAAAATACTTTTTTCATATTATGTTTGTTTGCTGAATTTTTATTTTTTACTTACTGTCTATTATATTTCAGTAAAAATATGTAAATAAAATATTTGCAATAATATTTACAATTAATTTTTAATAAAATATTTATTTGATAATTATTTTAGAGTGTAATTCAAAATAGTAGATTTTTGCTATATAACTACATTTATATATATATATATATTTGTTTTATACTATTTATTCGCAAAAGTTGATGAAAATTGGTGCACAATGTCAAGAAAACATGCTAAATCCAATTATCATGTTAGTTTTAGAGTAAAATGTAATTTTGACAAATGTTTATGGTTTGAAAATACAATATAAACTTTTTTTATATAAAAATTTATATTTATTTTTAGTTTTTTACTGAAAATGTGCACTTGTTTTCATGTATTTATACATCGGTATTTAGAGCATATATTTACCTTCAAAACAAAAAAAAGTATAAGGTTCTAACTGTATTATGAAAAAAGTTATGATTTTTAAAGAAAAACATTGTAAAATCACATGTGTTGGCCCTGGCAATTCCGGGTTGTCATATGGCTAATAGAGCTGACAATTGAAGGTTACACACTGGTGAACTCAGCTGGCAGTTGTCGCATAGAAGACATCAAAAGGGCTTGGCAGCCAAAGGGTTAATGATTTTAGACTGCTTGTGAAAATAATGTCAGCATCTTCTTGTAAGCCTTTTAATTGTAAACAAAAGCAGTTGCAAGATACAAACATGATGTAAAACATAACATGAACACAAGTAGAAAAAGGTTCCAAATGAAGATAAACTGAATTTTTTTAGCTCATATAGAAACACACTAATTATAATTCACCTCTGAAATTTTAAAATCAGCTGTCGGGAATTCAATCCTAAACTTAATTACCAGCATTGTCTGAAGGGATGTGTGTTCCACGACCTCGAAATCTAGCAGGTAGATGTTGCTTAAACTTTGCATTTATGAGTGTTTTGGCCCAAAAATAAGTTTAGAAACAACCTAAATCCCAGGAAAAACCAAATTTGGTCTAAATTTAAGTTTTAATATCATAATTACTAAAATAAACATTTATGATCTCTATAAAGCTAAATCCAGGGCGGCAAGCCACTGCAGCCCAGCTTCACTTGCACAATGAAGGCCCATCAGCTTTCCCAGAAGGGCTGATGGGCCTTCATTGTGAAAGTGAAGCTGGGCTGCAATGGCTTAGCACCCTGGATTTAGCTTCATAGATAGATCATAAATGTTCATTTTAGTTTATTTTTAAAAATGTACTGACGCAGGTACTTTGCACTGCAGAACCTCTTTTATTTATTTTATTATTATTATTATTATTTTAAGTTGGTAGCTGGCTATGATAGCCATACGATATCTATAATATCGTAATTTTTAACATTGCTCTTATGGGTAATGAAATAACAACAAAATTTATACAAAAAAAAAAGAATCATTAATGTTAAACAGTCTTTTTGAAACAGCTGTTATCTGTGAAGAGATATTGTTGGTTGTTGATAGAAATTTAATAGCTTTATTACCATGATGTCACTGTAACAAAAGTGAATTATAAACCAACGAGCAAGGCTCGGTTAACTTAGTACTAGGACCATAATGCGTTGTAACTCATTAGAAAAATTAGAACTCTATCGTCCCAAGCTCTCTATTCGTTTTTAGATTGAAATAACTTTTAAACTTTGTTCATTTTATGCAGGTTAACGTGCTACCTACATCAACCTTATATAATAATGACCATAATAAGAGGAGCACTGATAATTTTGTTTTGAAACACCCTCTCAAAAGTAAAGTAATTATCAGGCTTACAAATTTGAAAAGTAATAACCTTGAAATTGCCACATTACCTTCAATTACTGCGCGATGTGGGTCAGTGCTCGCCCCACTGCAGTTTAATGTGTATACAGCCGACATTCCTGACACTCGCTCCTCAAAGTTCGTTTACGCAGATGATATAGCTCTGGCTTATCAGCACCAGGAATTCCAACAAGCTGAGGAAACACTAACAAATGACCTCACGACCCTTGGTGAATACTTTAAAGCCTGGAAGCTAAATCCAAACCTAACAAAAGCCAATGTTTCTTGCTTCCACTTGAACAATAGAATGGCCTACCAAAAGCTTACAACTGTGTTTGACAGTGTTGAGCTAAAGCACAATGAACACCTACAGGATCTGGGGTGGTTTACAGAGCAAACTCGGTCACCCGATAATGTTGGTATAAAATCGATATAGTAATATTTCATCTTGATATTTAATCTTGATATTGACTCGTAGTATTTAATCTTTTGGATGCCATAATTGCTTAATGACATATTTGACTGTTGTTACTAGGAAAATCTACAATCTGGTGTCTTCCCCAAAGAACCCCATCACGTACGACATTCTCCGCACTGTCAGCTTCGTACACGGCGCTTCTGAGCGGATTGAGACAGTCCGCGGCATCGCGGTGCACAGCTTGTTCCTGGAAAAGAACAAAACGCTCTTCACCCTCTACTCGCTATGGTACCACGTTATACCAGCGTTCTTCATCGACATGTACCTTAAGTTTGTCGGCAAACAACCTCAGTGAGTTTCAGTTTTAACTTTGATCTATTTCGTCAGCAATTTTTATGCAAAGTCAAAAAATGCAAAATTTCAGATTTTAACTACAGATCAGAAGATTAGCTTTTTTTGGTACTTTCCTTTTCACCTAGACAATAATGAGTACTAGTTCACCCACTGGTCAAAAGTAAAAAAAATCACTTGATCTGGGACCCAATTAGTTCAAAAACAATTAGTTCAAAAAGTATTTTATAACTGAAAAATCCGTTCTTCCTAAAATGCTAGCAATTTAATAATTACATAGTATTGAGTATATTTAAATTATTAAATATAATAATTTAATAATTCATAGTAATGAAGAATGAAGAAAAAAGAAATAAGAAAAATTTCAAATAAGTTTAAAATGAAGAAAAAGTTTAGAGAAAATGAGTAGATGAAATTGTAATTAAATGAAAATTTGTAAAATTGTGAATAAGTGCAAAAACTTGAAATTTGTTTTGTAAATTCCCATACAATGTGAAACTTTGTTGGAGGAATAAATTTATTATTATTTTTATTTTCATTACAATAGCTGTCTAGATTCCATCAATTACCTTTCTTCCTTAAGATTAACGTTGAAACTTTGTAAGCCTGTAGAGCGTAGCACTAGGAGCTTAGGTGAATTAAAGGGAATCTGCTCATCTACTGGACACTATCATTCCAATGATATGAGTGGATTTATTTTTCTTACGATGCTCACAAGCTTGCACTGAACTGTCCACCCTACAAAGAAAAAAAGAGACATAAAGTAAATAAAAAATAATAGGTATTCTTTTAATGATATACATATTAATAAGGGGATGATTGCACCACTCAGTTTTCAACAATCTTATGTTTTCAAAACACATCTCATAATTCACTTAAAGTGGTAATTAAAGTTCTCTTCAATTTAAATGTAATTTTAATCTGCAATTGAAAGTTTTTTTTTTTCAAGTTCTCACCAAACGTTAATTATTTGTTTCAGATTGATGAAGGTGTATACCAAAGTATGGAATGTCAATTGTTGTTTTATGCCCTACTGTGCGTTGCACGATATTGTGTTTACTGCAAGTAACGTAGATCGCTTGTGGGAAACGATGAGCGATGTGGATAAACGGTAAGGTAACGTTACTGTTCTATTTTTTTTATCTATAAAAGTAGAGGTCTGCGGGTAGTGATTTTTCAAGTCGGGTCGGTTTCGGGTCGGGTAGTAGATTAACATCAATTTTCGGGTCGGGTCGGGTTTGAACATTATAAGTTAAAAAAAAATTTGGGTCGGTTTCGGGTTCGGGTGTGTGAATTAAAAAATCTCGGGTCGGGTTCGGGTAGCCTATGTATGTTAAAAGTCGGGCTCGGGTATTGTAAGTTGAATAAAACTTCGGGTCGGCTTCGCTATTATTTGTAAAAAAAATGTCTAGGCCTAAGTTATTTCTTTTTAAAATAATTGTTGATGAGACAACTAAGCTTAAGTATAGTATTAATAAATACAAGGCAAAAACCTTCCAGCTATTAAGTTAGGCCTAGGCCTAACAAAAGTTAAAAAACTATAATGTATTTTATTCTAGTATAAAATGTTAAAAAATTCTCCCGAGCCAATAACCTATCAAGCTAAGGGTTCCTTTAGTCCTAAGTTACTTTACCCAATGTTAACTTATTCAACAAACATGACAAATATACAAATTATATTGTACACTGTTGAAACTAAACAAAAACCACTTTTATAAATGTCAAAATACCCTAGATTCGAATTATCATACCATAGCCTATTTTTCTGTAGGCCTAATAATACACAAAGTTATTTTATTATGAAAGATTATATGATTATACTCAAACTTGGCCTTTCAATCAATATTGCCATATCCTATTTTCAAAACAGACTTAAAATAATTGCATTTCATTTCTGTTGGATTACTTTCGGCAAATTTGTTTCTTTGCTTGAGTGATTCCAAATAGCAGATGAATGCCCATCCACGACATTTACACTTCCCAAATCTTTGGTTTCACTAGTAGGACTGTTAGTGGATACACTGACATTAGAATTCTCTCAATTCCGTGGCTTTTTAATATTTATTTTTCATATCAGAAAAAAATTCAACATCACTCAAGTAACACAAATGTGAATTGAATAAACAAGAACGAGAGGAAAACCATCTATCAAATCATCAATGCAGACAACGGATCGCGCCATACCATACAACAAACATGGAGTACCGTTACTATAAAACTACATAGAGAATGAAGAAATCTGTCTATGAAGTATCCAACCATTGACTATGGATATCCAACTGTTACATTATCCAAGAAATTGTTTTCATTGGTTATCAAGAAATCTTAAATGTTTTGACAATTTGCAAGATGGAATGAGAAATAATTCGGCAATAAAACCAATTATACCGAATAGTCATATATTGATTATATTTCGTAAAAATATATACACTGATGAATTTTGTATTGTAAAAATAATGTAAACACTAATCTGTAGAGATTATTTACTTTTGATTTTGCTCTTGCTATTTACCGGTTATCGTGTTAATAGTACCATTGACTTTACAAACAAAGACTTTGTATGTAAAGTCAATGATAGTACCAATGCCACTGCTACCTTGATTTCGGTTTTTACAGTTGGTGACGGTATTGGCTACGCCACAGTCTATCTTTCTGGCCTGTGAGTCAGTCACGACGGCGACACTGAGCAGTTCCTTTAGGTTAGATTGAGAAAAGTATGCTAGCGCTACTGGTGTCTAGGCTTGCAACAAATGATTTAATGCTGTTTAAACTATTTTTTGGGCATAAAATAGTACTGTACTAAAGGACTACAAATGTTCCTACTACGTCAAATAGGTACGATCTTTCATGATCAAAATGTTACTTGTTTTAAATTGAACATGAAATATGGCGTACCAAATTATCAACAAAACAAAATTGCTTACGTTTCTAGGCACCAGAGACCGCTAGCTTCTTTCAGAAGCCACATTTTCATGTGCGAGTGTCGCGAATAGTAAGCTAAGGTGTATTTCCAGTTCATCCACATCCACCTCAGTAATAATGACTGGCAGTTATGACCACTAGTCTAAGATAGTGTGTGGAACGATGCCCAATTATTCCGTGAACGTTGTAATTCACAAATTTTGGCTGTAAAATAGTTTTAAAAACCCGGGTTTGCTTTTAATGTCCTGTTGGGTACCTACAACCCGATTTAATTCGGGCATTAGGTACCCGCCCGACCCGGCTTAAAATAAAAGCCCGCCCGAATAAAGACCGAGACGTGTCAAACCCGCCCGACCACTCGGGTTCACGCTAATACCCGGAGTTACCCGAATTTTCGGGTACCCGCAGACCTCTATATAAAAGTATTAACCCTTAAGTACTTGTTGGGGGTTTTTACAGACCCCCAAGGTTAGAAATTTTGTGTTTCTAGCTAGTTAATTTTAGATACAGCTAGTGATGTAAAACGCCCTGGCGTTTAAATCTCAGGGCAAATGCCCAGGGCATTTGCCCAAATAACCGCCCAAAATCCATAAGTGCCGGGCGTTTATCCAGTTAAAGGCTAATAAACCTGATTAATGGAAATTAAATTGAACACTACTCTTCTAGTCAACTTTTTAAACCTCTACATTAGATATTTACATTAATAGCCTAGGTTAAAAAAATTATTACTTGTATAATTTTAATTATATTGGTAGGAAGTCAGTACTAGAGAGTCAACACTTTTCTTTTGTCAACAAGAGGAAATAATTTAGACTGAAAATAACTTCATAGGTTTATTTTTATTAAAAAAATCTGGCTAATGTAATAGAATTAATTTACATTTGTTTATTACACACAATGAATCAGTCTTAACGGTTGTAAGGTTGTAATTTGGTTCCTGTTGGGTTTGTGGCAAATTGCTTAGAATGCAAAGCCCTTTAAAATGATGTATCATATGATGTAGGCCAATGCAGTTTCCCACAAGACTTTCTTTAGAGACGTCCCTAGTGGAGGTCGTCAGGAAAACTGCAATAGGCTATGTCATATGATACATCATTTTAAAGTACATTGCATTCTGAGCAATTTGCCACAAACCCAACCTCAAAAGGTAGAGTGTATTGGGAGTTATTGCATTTTTTTGTTTTCAGCAATATGATTTTAATACACAGTTTGATCACCTGCTATTTTTTACTCGGTCATTTTTTTGAGATTGGGTTTGCGGCTTGTTCTCCAGACCCAAAGACCTTTAATTTGATGTACATATTGACATATGCTTACATTTAAGATTTTCTTCTTACTCCTTGTGGACCGTCCCCCCTTCGAGATCCAAGGACACTAAGTACTTTAGGAAGTAGTCTTAGTCACTCAAAATCAATATGCAACGTTTTAGTTTTGTTACTTAAATACTTTTATAAATATTAAATCGTCTCCAGACTTTTTTCCACCCTGTATATGAATAAAAATAATTTTATAGGTGCCTTTTTATGTTAGGAAATTTACATAGTGGTGAAAAAGCACTTGTTTTACTAACAAAACCTTAATAATTAACTTTAAATTTAATTAATTAGTCATTATAAATTTATCTTATGTACATATTTATGAATTACAGAGTAGAAGCCTGCTTAATCAGTAAATAAGATTTTATATAACAATTTAGAAAAATATTTATTTAAAATACCACACTGAAAATATTACAGGTTTTATTGTATTGCGCATTAAACTGAACTTTTTATAAACGCCCAGTTTTTGGGCGCTTAAAATCGCTTTGGGCAAATGCCCATTCATAAACGACCCGCCCACTGGGCATTTGCCCGGCCCACATCACTAGATACAGCTTTGCACCGCTCTGTACCTCCAAATGGCAATGACCCGGGTGTAGCCAGGTCAGTTTCTAGCAATTTCCGCAGTGCGTAGCGTACATACGGTGCATTGAGGTGCCGAGAGACCCCCAGGCGAGTACATGTGTTTTGTAATCTGTCTTTATTTATCATGTGATTAATTATCATGGGAAATTAAAAACTGTGATTTTTTCTGAGGTTTGTATATTTTGGTTTAAACCAGGAACTGCTATGTAAATTGTAAATAATACCAATGTGTCTGAAACTAATGGACAGAATGTGCCGAGTGTTTTAGCCCTATCAAGTACAACCAGTGTTTGTGGAAGTATTTGTTTTCTTGGTAAATATTTAAAATAATTTCTTTTTGACTTTTTTACTACAGTACTAAATATGTTAGTAGTTAATAATAAGTTGTGAGTTTGTGAGTTAATGTTGTGCATGTAATGTTTTTTTTTTTTCAACTAAAAAGTAGTTTTTTTACTGCATAACTTTTGGTTTCTATAATGAGCCAGTTACTGAGAACAAATCTATGGAATGAACCTATTTATGTTGGTTAGTCCCTCCTGAACAAAAATAAAAAAGATTAATTTTTTCCTATAAATTAAATTATTTATTTTAAATGTTGGAATACACTGTTAGTTTTGTTTAAAAATGAGTAGGCCTACCTAAAGGGAAAAACATTTTTAATGACTAAATAGGAGTAACACAGGTAAATTTGAATTAAATACTGATAAAAACATGTTTGCAGTCATACTCCACTTTCCTAATTACAGTGGAACCTCAATATAACAAACCTGAAGGGGAATATAAAAAATTTGTAATATCAAGGTCTTCGATATACTGAGGTTCATTATATCAAGGTTATTATTTACAAACTTCGATATACTGAGGTTCACGACAACCTTACACTACCATTACTTATTTCCAAAAGGCCTAAAAATTGAGGAATAAATACGGGTGTAATATGATTACATAACCAACATTTTGGTATAGCACAAAAGAATATAACAGTCCACTGTTATACATAATGTTATACAACATTATAAGTTGTTTAATATTTATAAGTACCCTTCTATGAAATTTTTATCACAAGCTGATCAGAACAAACACTATAAATGGTGACTGAAAAAACTAAACAGTGCTGCAAACATAAAATTTATTTAGGCTAATCAATCGGGACTAGAAGACGTTTATTCATACATACAGCAAACATGGGATTGTCAAATTAGTACTCACAAGAATGATGTAAAATGCATTTAAACAAAATGCTAACGGCCGCCTTTGAACAAACACCTAATGTAATGAATGGAACAACACTAACACAATAAGTTAAGTAAAAACACGGGAAACAAGAACAGCGCTGCAAACACAAGGCACGGCAAAAGCCAACGTCTGTAGAGCGACAAGTTTCAACATGAAAGAAAATGTATGAGCTCAATGATTCAACTTGTTGTTCTTTTTTAACTTCGATATGTTGAGGTTTTGTAGTCAAAACTTCGATATGTAGAGGTGGTTGGGTCGTGCATTGGTGCTCCAAAAGTTCGTTATATTGAGGTTATCCTCGCTAATCCGTCGATTTATAGAGGTAGAAATAACATTAGTTTGATAGGCAGGTTCAAGGGGAATGAGAAAACTTCGTTATATCAAGGATTTTGATATATTGAGGTTCGATATATCAAGGTTCCACTGTATCCATATCTTTTTATTTGAAAAATATAAATATTTATAAATAGGGGTCCGACAGACCCCCGCACGAGTAGTTGTGTCACAAAACAGGGTGCGAGAACTTCTTGGGTTAAAATGACGTAGTTAAAAAAAGATTGTAATTAATGCAATCTAGGTGTTATGTTAATATTCAGTTGGTTTACAATTACACTTTTTTTTAATTGCACTTACATGACTTAAATAAAAATAAAAAAAAATATTGAAACTTCATCAGTAACCGTTATTAATCATCTATACCTATTCAAAGGCTTTAAAAAGTATTATGGACAGTAAATATATTGATACCTGTTAAACTGTTGTCAACTGTATACAGGCTTTTTCATTACGATCTGTCGAAGCTGGATTGGGACTATTATTGGCTTCAAGCATTGAAGGGAATGAGAGTTTACCTTGTCAACGATCCTATGGAAACCATACCAGAGGGACTGAAACACTACAGAAAGTAAGTGGCTGCATAACAAATTTATTAGTGCAATAATAGTACAGTACACTCTCGTTCATCGGAACTAATGTGGCGGACGGCCGGTTCGGATCAAGATGTGTTGAGTATTATTAGGGAAGGTGGGCCAGACAGCAACAATAGGACCGGGCGCGTGACGTCACTGCAGTCCTCACGGCTATCCGCGCCAGGCATGCACTATGGTACACGCCGTCTTTAACTTGCTGCTGACTCTTCATATAACATATTGAGTGCAATAAAACCAATATATCCGTAATCTAAATTAAATACAGAATCTTACGGTATGAATATATTTTTAAATAACTACACTTTTGAATTTTAAATCAATTAAAATATTTAGTCTATATTATCAGGTTATAGTGACATAAAAAAGTTAGTAAGCGAGGATTTTTTTTATTTTTCAGATAAAAACTATCTCAAAGCGGAAAACTTTTAGCTAATGAGATCATGAATAATAAGCAATCATGATATTTGGCGAAAAAAATTATTTTTCATCATAAATGATAGCATAAATGAAGCGCCATGCCTCGCATTTACAGTGAAACTCGCTGTCTATAAAAACCGGTTGCATCTCAGTATAGTTTATTGAGTACAAAAAAAATATATATATATTAATCATCTCCATTAAATACAGATTATAATGGTATGAATATGTTTAAAAAAAAAAAATAAATAACAGCAGTGAATTTTAAATCGATGAAAATTTTAGGTCTATCCTTTAAATACATTCTAACATAAAAAGTTACCGTGCAAGGATTTGTCACATTTTTTAGATAAATCAATCTTAAAAACAGGAAAGTTGTCCCCAATGAAAAAATAAATAGCAAGTAACCAAGGTATTTGGATTAATAATTTCTTTTGTCACATAAAATTACTATAATTTGAAATGCGGGGTCGTGACTCGAATGTGTCATTTTGAGTTCAGCATCTTTTATTTGCCGGGCGTTTCAAAAAGGACTTTAAAACTTTAAAAATGTATATGAACAGTCACTGATGTGACCTTTAATAATAATTTTAATGTCATTTTGTAGGAAAATACTTCAGATTTTTGAACACCTAGTTCGTTATTTCCGAATCTTACATATAAAGGCGCTAGTTGGTATTGTGTTAAAATGGCTTCCTTTACTTTGGCTCGAGAGTGCTGTGCATGTATGTTATGATTTGAAGAGTCAAAGTTCTTCAAAATGTTTGTTCCAATAGTGACATAAAAATATAATAATAGTGCAAAATTTTGTCCTCTTAGGTGTTTATTTTGTAAGAAAAAAACGCTGAACAGATTAAAACTTAACACAAAATTCTTAATTTAAAATACAGTATTCAAAATTGAAATCAAATATGCATCTTAAGGAAAATAACCCATAGAAGACTAAAGTTTTCTGTATTGGGTACAGTAGTTATCTAAAGAAATATTCACTTTTCTTAGCATGATACGTGTTGTTTTCTAATCAGAAATGAAAAAAAATTCTACAACACTCAAAAAGTTTTTCACATAAACAGTCAAAAAGTGTTTTTGAGTGTTGTAAATATTTGTTTTTCATTTCCAAGAAATATGCACCGAAATTGCAATTTTAGATAGAAAACATATTACACAATACCGTATTATTTTTAAAATAACATATATTTCTTTGGTTTTTAGAAAGATGGCATAATCTGTTATAGTTTCGAGTGATGATAAAGCTTACAACGTAAGGATTAATTGACACAAACAAAACTTGTAAAAAATTAAAATTTACTGTGATGTCATACACAATAAGTAAGACTAATTTAATATCAATTACACTTTTGTGTCAGTAACCATTTGTTCCAAAAATTTTTTAGATACGTACTAATGCACTGTTTTTATAGCCAGGTAGAAAGTTAAAAAATTTACAAAAATAAATATTATTGTTTATTTCCCGGCGGTTTTATTGTTTCTTTTTTACGATTAACGTATGAAAATGTCAGTTTTTAACTTATAACCGAAAGTGAGAAAACCATTGAGTTTTTTAAGAACGGTTTAGTGCAAACATGCTAACGATAATTGAAGGTTTTTTGTTTATGTATAAAAAACAAAACACTATTGATATTTTTTTAACTTATTGGTTGTTTATAAAATATGATTTTTATTAGAGTTTGGTATTACATTTTGTAGAGTTGAACGTGATCTCACAAGAAAGTAAAAATTATATTAAATTATTAAGTGACGAATACCTAACATAAAAATACATAAAACGGCGATGATAATATATAACAAAATTTTATTTACTTCACATCAAATAACAATGTGTCTCACTTAAAACGCATGTTATCAGCCAAAGTGCAAACAATAATCATGTTTAAATTTAAAAATATTTAAACACCAATATACTTTTTAGTTTTTTATTTTTACGGTAAATATAGCTTTTTTTAGGTAAATTTTTTTTTTTTTATGTACGGTATTTTTTACGGTAAATATAGCTTATTTTTAGGTAAATAGAGCTGTTAACCTAATAATCATATTATTTAACATTTCACTATGGGGCTCCCTATGCCATTTTTCTTTATTGCATTTTCTATTACGCAATTATTGTTAAACATTTCAAACAGTACAGTAGGTGTGAGATATGTTTATCTTACATATTTCTTTAAAACAAAAGGGAATATCGATAGCAAAATTTGTTCAAGTTCACTAACTTGGGTTTTCACGTTCACGATTAAATGTTATTAGGCCTAATGATTATTGTACTAAACAATGTGTCATATCAGAAATCGTAAACTCGTAGTAACATTTCATACTTATTCTGATAATCATTGTACAAGAAATTAAATGTGCGGAACTAAAAACGACGCCACGCGGCGGACTGCCACACCTTTCAAAATTATAATTAAATGAGAAAACAACATTATTTTCCCAAATATTTTCAGTAAATAATATTTATTATCTGGTTGGGTACAACTTTCCTGTTTTTTAAATTGATTTATATAAAAATGACAAAATCCTTGCACGGTAACTTTTTTGATGTTAGTAGCCTATGTTTTTAAGGGACGGACTTCATATTTTCATTGATTTAAAATTCACTGCTGTTGTTTTTTTCTAAACATATCCGTATAATTAGAATCTGTATTTAATGGAGAAGATTAATATATAGGTTTTTTTGTACTCAATACACTATACTGAGATGCACCCGGTTTTTATAGATGGCGAGTTTCACTGTAAATGCGAAGCATGGCGCTTTTAAGTTTTCATTTATGATCAAAAATAATTTTTTTCACCAAATATCATGATTGCACATTATTCATGATCTCATTAGCTAAAAGTTTTCCGCTTTGAGATAGTTTTTATCTGAAAAATAAAAAAAATCCTCGCTTACTAACTTTTTTATGTCACTATAACCTGATAACATAGACTAAATATTTTAATTGATTTAAAATTCAAAAGTGTTGTTATTTAAAAATATATTCATACCGTTAGATTCTGTATTTAATGTAGATTACGTATATATCGGTTTTATTGCACTCAACATGTTATATGAAGAGTCAGCAGCAAGTTAAAGACGGCGTGTACCATAGTGCATGCGTGGCGCGGATAGCCGTGAGGACTGCAGTGACGTCACCATCTCGGCCTGATTGTTGTCTGGCCCACCTCCCTAATAATACTCTATACATCTTGGGTTCGGATGTCAAAAAATTCCAATAAAGCGGAGTCCACCGTGAGTCATCATTTCCGCCTGTACGGTGACCTATCGTGATTGTATTTACTCTTGTTTTTAAGATAACACAAGAGATTTTATGAAAATAAGGCACTCAAACTTTGAACATGGTAACAATGAACCTATAGGAATAAAAACAACGCGGGAAATAAAGATCCAAAATCTTTATTCTCATATTCCATATTCATATTCCAGCAGTCAACTAACTTCCACGAAACACAGGTGCAGTCGCGACGCGAGACAGACTGAATGAAAGTTTGGAAAGCGGTCGACGCGGATGTTCACTTCCTCCCCCCTTCCTCTTTCTATTTTTGTGCGAATACTCCACGGCCTCGTAAATCACATCGATGGGTACAGATTATGGAAAACGCCTGATGACTTTTGATGCAAAATGTGATACTTCACTGTTTTGCGGATAGAACGAATGGAAATTGAAGGCGCTAAAACGGAAAAATTATTTATTTCGTAAGAAAAAAAAAAAAAATAATATCCAGATTTTCAGTTCTGATAAAGCGGAGTTCCGATGTCGCCGAGTCCGATGAACGAGAGTGTACTGTACTGTTTTCGTAGGGTAAAATATTTATTCAGGTCACTGGTTTGTTCAACAGTTTTATACTCTCATTATTTGGTAATACGATAGTCCTTCAATGTAACTAACTTCCAAGCCATGTAATAAATAATTTCTATTTGTCATAGTGTTGAATAATGTTAAAAGAATGAAAGAAGTTCGAAGACATTCAAAATGTTGCATTAAAGATACATTTTTTGTTAGTTTTGAACTTTTTGGTCAGTACCAAGTGAATCTAAGAATCTTATAAAGAAAAGAGTAATATCTGCTTAAACTGAAACCTAAAAAGATTGAGTTTTTTCCAGCTATTCTTGCCCTTGGTCTTTGTGCTATTAGGTAATGATCCTGAAAAATGAATCAGCTGCTGCTGTTACGCTCCTTTCACACCTCACGGTTTTGCCCGTACGATTAAAAATCGCACGGCGGACATTCCACTAGAATCTTATGAGACCTTTCACACAGGCACGGCGACGGTTTTTATAAGATTCTATTGGAATCTGCCGGGCGATTTTTAATCGTACGGGCAAAACCGTGATGTGTGAAAGGAGCGTCAGTTCAAAGCTACCATCATCACCTGATCCATGTGTGACGTAATTCCGGAGAAGGGAAAAATAAATAACGTTCCGAATGACTTCCTAACTTCGGAAAAACGTCACCGAAATAAATGCCACAAATAATCTCAGACGGAGCTAAAAATAATTCCAGGGGTCGATTCACTAACTGCCGATTAGAAATAATTTTGAACGATGCCAATTAGAATTTAGAAAATAAACGCACAGGGCTCAGAACCCAACCGTAACTAAAATAACGATCAATTCAAAGTGTTGGGTGCGTTCATCCTTGCCCTCAAAAAAAAGATTTTGGAATTTTACGTAAACTAAAGGTTTGAAAGGTTTAATTAATTAATTAATGCACAGATGATTCCGTAGGCCTCACTCAAATATAAGAATATATTTGAGTTGCTTTAGGCGATCACAGGACGACACGCGGGCATGTGTGTCCGACGTTCGATGAAAACTAATAAACAATAAATCAAGAAAATACGAATAACTTCTGTACTTTTTACTTTTTAGTTTTCTGTTAAAATGAATGAATAAAGATGAACTTGGAACTGTCGTGAAGATATAATTAAAATTCGGTGCACGGTCGTTCCGGACAAACCGCGACAGGTTAGCCGGTGAAGAATTAAATTAAAATAAACTATGGAGAAAATTAAACAAAATGGTCGTTAAGGTTTGATAATTTAGCAAAACTGGTTGTGATAAGCGTATAAAAGAAATATGAACGAAAATTATACCGTAATAGAATAAAACGTACCGGGGAGAAATGTAAAGTAACGTGCGTGGAGCTCGGCGTGTTGCTCGTCTCGAAAGTCGGTAGAAGAATAATCTTTCCACACGAGGTCAGAGCTTTCCTTCCCCCACCACGGTCGGAGGGATCAGCTGGTTAAAAATGACGTTGAGTTCGACTTCCGGCGTTTGACGTAAAAACTGCCGGTTCACCAGCTGACGCGAAGAAGAAGAAAAGTCCCTAACGTCACTAACGTCAACGTCCGCCGTGTTTCAACAAACGCTCTTTGAGGTTATGTTATTGTTTTGATCCATGAAGTTAGTTCGGTTGTTGGCAGTCATTTACGTAGATTATGGTTGAAATAAAAGTATTCAAGTGTATTTAATGAAGGCTATTTGCTGTCAACAGTAATGGCGGTTAATTATAGTGAAATCTGTGAAGTTCAATAAAATGTTATTATGCCGGTCCTAGGGCTGGGCTGAGGCACAACGTAGGTCTAACATAGCCAATAGCCCAGCCTATCCTGTATCCTAGTTTGTAAAATGTGATTTATTCTGGGTGAGTGTTGAGCGTTTGTTTACATAGACACGTTATTTACCCCTCCTAAAATATGACACCTTACACATGACAATCATCACACTCAGCCTTCAGTCATACTCACCTTATAATTCGCACCACAGAGTGTATAAGTGTTTCAAGAAATTATCTAACATATCTTCGTATTGTCTATTAATAATTATTTTGTTGTCAACAGGTTGGAGCTGAGGAAGATGCTGTTTGATTTTATTGTTTGGTCAATTTTAGGAACTTTTGGCTATTTTGTGTCTAAGAATATAGTCTCTTCATATTTGTAAATAAAGTATCTATATATATAATACCTGATGCCCTTTTTTTGTTAACCCATTGGCCTAGACATACGAGACCGTCTCGTAGTGCTGCGATCCGGGTCAGACATAGAGATACGAGACTGTTCCGTAGTGAATTACAATCGTACTGTGATCTGCTCAGGGTCGACGTAGTTCCTTATTTTGCCGACAGATGGTAGGGGCGTTTTGTTTTACGCATTTATTTGTCAATGATCACTATTATTTCAAAATGATTTATATTAAAATAATACCTTCACGAAGTGGAGTTCGAGGTTCATTTCTAAGTATTGAAACGGTGAAATGGGCTACTTTACAACCGCTCACTTTTATTATATATTATTATCTTGAATGCTTTGAAAGAATTGAATTGCAGAATATTTTGTTTTGTATGTTGGTAACATAGATGTTTGTTTACGTTTTGTCATATTATGTGATCATACTAACAGTAACCAAGTGTTGTCAAAACTAGTGGTTTGTTTGTTTTCACGAAACTTCCAAAAGTGTTTTGGCGTTTAGTTAGAGATGAATACTGTGTTTGTTTGTTTTTTATAATAAAATGTGGAAAGATACTAGATCCTCTGAGGTGGAACGCATGTTACTTGATAGTGATTATGAAGATGCAGACTTTGTAAGTGACAATGAAGAACGGCCTATTTATTTTATGTTTAGGTTTTAGGTTTTATGTTTATGTTTTATATTTAGGCCTATTTATTTTCATATTATAAACTGAAAGAATATGAAACTCAAATGGCACATTTCACTTCAATAACTTGAAATTTATTCATTTTTGTAACTTGGGCTTGTTCATGCATTTCCAAATCCAAACGCAAACTTTCAGGAGAAAATCACTAAGTTTCATAATATACATCCAATTTACAAAATAAAATATTTTTTATGTAAAAAAATAAAAGGTCTTTCATATGAAATATCAATATTTTACCCTAACCTTAATTTTCATGTAAAAAAATTCATATACTTTTAAATTTTTGTTTTTGTTTTTGTAAAAAACAAATTGAACAGATAATTTTTTAATTTTTAAAATTTTTTATTCTATTATATTATTATACTTTTTTGTAGACAAATTATTTATGAACAGAAAATTGAAATCCAGATGTAAAAATAAGCTTCCATTAGAAAGTTATTTAGTTTTTAGTGAAACTCTACATTTTCAAGCTTTTTAAATGCTACTGGAGGGCCTTGCATAACAGCTGATATGGGCTAGGCCAATGGGTTAACACTACTCCTCTTTTATTTCTGGGCCAATTTTAAAGTTTGAAGTGTCAAAAGAATGGTCTCAGTTCGTAGTTTTGCAATAAGGTTTTAGATGTTTGGTATTTTAATTCTGAAGCTCGCGGGAAGCCCTCAAAGTTCATTTTTTGTCCCTAAACAGTAAAAATTATTTTAGTTTTTTTTTAGTTTTGAGGAAAGATTGAGGAAGACAAACGAGTGTGACTCGATGCCGCTCCGAGTGGACTGAACGCCGACACTTGAGTCCGACTCAATGTGTACTTTGCATCGTAATTATCGACGTAGTTCCAAAGTTTTCCGACAGATAGTGTTGCCATGTCCTTCGTGAATGTCTGAACTGATGAATATATTGTTTTAGTCTGTTGGCTAACCTGTTGATTTCTTGTTGAAAATTTACGTTCTTCCGAGGTAGATCGGTATTTAGACAGTGATTATGAGTTCGATTCTGAAACGTGCAGTGACGAAAGTGTTGTTGACATAATTGTTCACCACGGTGATAAAAATGAATGGCCGGTGGACTTCCTTGAATTCAGGCCTAGTCCTTCTAATTATGAGTCTCGGCGATCACCAAGTCTGTCTCGGCTATCACCGAGATTATTTGAAGAATTTGAAGAGGAGTTTGAGCAATATAATAACAGTAAGGTGTAGGCCTAACTAATAATGAGCCGTAAACTACGGTACCGTAGTTTACGGTATGGCTGATGATGATAGCTTGTCTATCGAAAGGCCTTCCGTGAAAATAAAAAACTAAAAAGTATATTGGTATTGAATAATTTTAAATTTAGATGTGTACCAATATAGAGCTGTTAACCTATAGGTTTTTGAATGTCGGATGTAACAAAATTTGTTTAAGCATTCCCAGAAGTCAAAACCCCCACAACCACATAATTGACGATATCCTCCCAACCATAATAGGGCTCTGCACCACACATCTTCAAAGTTACCTGTCATTCTTATCGAAGCAACATTTTAGTGATGAACACTTGGATTACATTTAGGAATATTATAAACAGTTGTTCTCATTTAAGATATTGAGGGAAGATTGGTAAAAGAAACTAAAGGATATTAAGACTTGAGGCGAGTGAGCGTAGCGAACTAGCTCACCGGAAGGGCATATAATTCCTCAGGTTAGCCTAGCAATTTGAGTCCTGTTGCGAAGCACGGGTATGTCAGCTATTCGTCATATGTGCCACCCTTATTTAGAGACTTAAATTATTAAAGCCTATCTTAATCGGCTAAATAAACTGGCATAACAATTAATGTTTGTCCAATTATATTATTAAATTCTTATGGGACTAAAAACCAACTTCAATTGCCTGTAGCTCCCTAACCATTATGTTAAGAGGAAAATGTCACCTAATAAAAAAAGTCTGTAACTTGTGCATATCTAAAAATGACATAAAAATTGGGGATTTGTGTTTAAAATTTTTGAGTTAGGGGTTGGGATTAGAAGGGGGTTGATGAGGGGATGAAATTTTTATGTAAAATTATCCTCCCCCAACGTTGATAGACGTTTCTGGCAAACTAAACAGTAATATTTATTTTAGTTTTTTGATAGATTAAGGTGTAAATTTTAGAGAAAAAAAACAACAACAAAAAACACCCTGTATGTATATATATTCCTCAGCGAATCAATTGAAGGCTTTCCCAAAACGTCTTTTGGAGAGGTCCTATTATCCATTACAAAACAAGTTTATCTGATTTATTCGTCATTTGGTACCTAGGTTAGTCTGTTGTCTCACTAAATAAATTAGATGCGTGCATTAATATTAATTAGATCGATGCACACATGTGAAAAGTCATTGTCCTATTGATAGGCTCAAGTGGTCAAACAATAGTCGGTTTCACGTGTGTAGAGCTTCAACAAACTTTTGAGGTGGAACACTATTATATTGGTATGGAGATGACTTTTGTTGTAATATTAGGTTTTGTATGAGAATATTTGATTTAAATAATACCCATAGTGTATAAAATAAATTTTAGTTGGTTATTTTTAATGGATTTTGGCACCATTGGTTGTGAAATGATACACCTTAATCGACGTTCCTAGGCACCTCCCACTAATCCATCAAGGTCTTTTAACCAAGGCCAGGATCAACGACTTTTAAACTTATTCACCTTGATACTGTGTCACCAATCTTGAAACCAGAAAACCTTTGAACTTTTATTTAAAATAGTTTAATATTTTATTGAAAACAGAATAGTTCAATCATTTGTGGCCTTTCTTGTAAGTGTTCTAAGTGAATAAGCTTTTCTTTTATAAAATCGGCAATCGTTCAACCTATAAATTCATTTCAGGTTTTAATGTGTTCACGACTTTGTCGGATAGTTATGACTGTTTAATATTCCTTTCAAATAATGCAAAAGCCATGTACATTACTTATAAACTTAGTAAGTTATAAAACTAGCTCTTTACCCAGCTTTCTGATTTTGTGTAATATATACAGTAAATGACTAACTAGTACATTACAAAAATTACATGACATTTTTAAAATTATTTATCACAAAAAATAAATCCAGTGTACTTTAGATCCTGTGGATTGTTACCTCTCAAGAAAATAAAAGATATTGGATGATTGTTTTAAGTTTTACATTATTTCAGATATAATAGTTTAATTTGCCTGGTGGCTTATGTAATGAAATCATGTCTTGACTTTAGAGAACAAATTTGATATCTAATCTAAAACAACAATGTTTCACACCTTCTTTACTCGTTAATTTTTTATACAAGGGAGTCCTTGTAATACAAACACCAGGGCTGGACTCTGTTTGGTTGGGCGAATTTTTGGAATAGGGTCTTAACTCGTGTACTCCCGCCATTAACTCGAACATGTCCTCATGTCAGCTCATGTCCTTAACTTTTAGGTGGTATTGTAAGCACTTGTCAAGCTGCATTTGGGTGCACTGTAATATGAATAGGAAATTAATCAAAATTTGTGTACAGTGTTTTGTGTTTGGGAATCGTTCTTGATTTTATTGGTTCAATATTCAATTTGGCCTAGTTCCTTTAATTTAGTATTCTTGTTTACTAGAATACACGAGAATTTTTCTACATTGTTAAAGATTAAGATTTTTCTTTACAAACCTAGGGATGTAAAGTCAGTTGTTCTACTTAGCCCATAGCCCATGTTGCCAACTTATGAATAAATGAATAATGAATGAATAAATGAATAAATGATTTATTTCCTCAAAGAACAAGTACAAGTAACAAAATTGTAAATTAAACTCTAAGGTATTTCCAAACACAAGATAACAATCTGTTACAATAAGGAAAATATAAAATTCCAAGAGGAAAATAGGGTCCCAAAGGCAATTCCTGATTAGGGATTCCATCAACTAAAATTAACATTAAAGATAAGAGTTCATGGTTCGGTGGCAGACTCTAAACCTAAACATAATTAATGGTCCCAAATTTTATTAAATTATAGTTATATTTTATGGCTATAAAACGAAAAAAATAAATCTAAACTTATCCTTCGTGAATTTCAAAATAACAGAATCCACAAAAATGTGAAATCAGTTTTTTTTATAAAATGGTTGGTTTACAATCTACTAAACTAAAATATTAAAATATATAATAATTTTTTCAATTAACAGCATTATTATACCATATTATACTGATATATTGAAGAATCATAATTTATTACAACTAATTTATTGAACAGTGGTAAAAAGGTCTTCCACAACGCTTCTGTCCATGTTTATAAGCCAAGTTTTAACTGATATATTTTTTTTATTGATATTGATTCGTGATCTTAACTGTTTATCTACAATTCTCTCAAGGACCCTCCTCAAAAGGGGGAAAACAGTAATGGGCCGCCAATTCTTTATGTCCTTCCTATCCCCTTTCTTGTATATAAGGATCGTTCTGGCTCTCTTGAAGCACGGTGGAGCCCATCCTCTTTTTAAAATTCGAGAAAAAATCACAGCTAATATTTCACGAGCCCTTTCATCCTGGATTGACCTCATCAGAACACCGTCCGGTCCCGGTGCTGTGTCAATTTTAATTCCCTTCATCCCCATCTGTACCATCTCTTTAGTGACGTCTA
This sequence comes from Neoaliturus tenellus, assembly GCA_030545055.2. Lineage (NCBI taxonomy): Eukaryota > Metazoa > Arthropoda > Insecta > Hemiptera > Cicadellidae > Neoaliturus > Neoaliturus tenellus. The sequence continues at coordinate 71,226,121 of CM061537.1, read as the reverse complement.
GACCTTCCTCCACCTCGTCAAGTCCCGTGCCCTCTCTTTCCCCTTGAGGAATAATAACAACCGGGTTGGGTGTTCCTATGTTGGCAGAAAACTCCGTCTCTATATTTTTTATATCAATCTCACACTTAACTTCCTCACCCCCCAGCACCCTTCTTACCGCCTTACGTCTTCTATTGAAAAATTCAAACTGCGTAATCTCGTATAGGTAGGCCTCTCTTCTTTTACCTCGATCCTTCTTACTCTTTCTCTGCGGGTTCGAAGTTTTGCTTTTCCGCATACCCCCCGATACTATCAAACCATTTTTCCTTTTTCTGAAAAACTATCGCTGGGTGTTTCGGACCAGGAAGCAGGTTTATTGCTTCTTTCAGGAATATCTGGAACTCATCTACTGCTAAATCAAATTCCTCTTCCGTGAGTTCTGACTTGAATTTTTCGAGCCAATCTAACAATGTAGTCTTGTAGGATTCTAGCCTCTCATTCTCTGACAGAGCCTCAGCTGTGTCAGTGTGTCCATATTTGCCCGCTATTTGCTCCCTGTACAAATTTGGATGGGCTGAGACAATGTGTTTCTTCAGCGATTTGAACCATTTCCCACACTCTGTGCGCACTGTGAGACCCGTGTTGTTAGGGGCAATTTCAGGTTCAGGTGGGTCTGGGGGAGGAGTGACTAAATCATCAAGGGGAATTAACCGGGTTGGTGAGGAATTTCTACTTGATCGTTTTCCTTTATGCTGTTCAGGGTGGGCTGAAGCTATATGTCGCTTAACGCACTTGTACTGTTTCTCACAAAAAGGACATGCAGTCAAGGGGGGCTCGGTTACGCTACTACCAGCAGTGTCTGTTCTAGTAGGTCGATCACGAGACGTTGTAGGCCTTGGCTGGCTATCAAAGCTAGATAAAAAGTCTAAAACGGGGGGATTCAATGTTTCAGTGCCCGGCTGGCTATCAAAGTCGGGAAAAATGTCAAAATCTGAAGGAGGTAGCTCATTTCAGATGAAGCTGGCGTGACTATTCGGGCTGGAGCTTATACTGGTATTTTTAATAGGTACTTCACTCTCGACGGTATTGCCGCATTCTATACAGAACCATTCCGCGTTGGGGGTTGAGTCAAATTTCTTCTTTGTAAGTCGGACGCATGAGACGTGGAACCACTTCAGGCAAGAGTCGCACCCTATCCAGTTTCTTTCTCTTCTTCCATCGCTCTTTTTGCATTTTGAACAAGTTTGATCGCTCATCCGGATCGAAAGGGATGTAATATAAACCAAAATTTAGACTTCAAATCTTATGATTTGTATGTCCCACCCCAAGATATTATGGCATATTCCAACCTACTATTAACCAAAGCAAAGTATAAACAACGCAAAGTTTGGATTGGGCAAATGTCTCGCAAGTAGTAAAAAAGTCTAATCCCTGACATGAGTTTAGATTTTAATTTAATAATGTGTGTTTTCCAGCTTAATTCACTATCCAAGATTACACCCAAATATTTTACTTCTCTGATTCCCTTAATTTCCGAGCAATTTGCACAAGTTTTAAGCTTATTTAAACAATTTAAACATTTATACATAATTTGATTGTTGAATTCAATAACTCCCCTTAAACTAAAATTAATGCAGTTAGTTTTCTGAGTGCTGAGAACCAATTTATTTTTACAAAACCACCACTTCAAGTTGTCCAGATCAATTAAAATTTTTCTTTCAGATTCATCCCATGTATCACTTATATAACAGAGGGCCGTGTCATCCGCAAATGCGGTGATTTGGCCATTTAACGAAGCATTGCAAAGGTCATTTACATATATAAGAAACAAAGTCGCCCCTAATACCGATCCCTGGGGGACCCCATGCCTGATCACACCCATTTCACTCAAAACATCGTTGATTTTTACACATTGTCTTCTGTTGCTTAAGTAGCTGGTAAACCAAGCATGTGCTACCCCACGAACCCCACAATCGTATAATTTTTCGTATAATTGTATAATGGTATGGTTGACGGTATCAAAAGCCTTTTGTATATCAAGGAAAAGCCCACTCACACATTTACTACTATTAATCCCTTCATTTATTTTGTTGATAAAATCTAAAAGAGCCCATTCTGTGTTCATTCCCACCCTAAACCCTTACTGATTGACACAAAAAAAATTTATTCTATTCAAAAAGTTAAGAAGTTTTTCTTTCATAAGTTTTTCTATAATTTTGGAAAAAGTTGAAATTAATGAAATTGGACGAAAGTTAGAACAAATGCTGGGAGAGTTACCTTTATAAATTGGTACTACAACAGCCTTTTTTAAACCGTCTGGAAAAATTCCAGTGCTAAAGCTTAAATTTATAATATATGTAAAAACTTCAACAATTCTTGGACAGATACGCTTTAAAACTAAAAATGAGTTCAAACCATCAATCCCAGGTGATTTTCCATTTTTCAAGGATTTAACTACTCTTGAAATATCCTCACAGCAAACCTGCCCTAACAACGAGGATGATCTCTCCTGAACATCTGTAAAATTATTTTTGAACTGAAAATCGTCAAAACCATCCGGCAGTGAGTTATTTTCTATTATTTGATCAGCTATTGAAAGAAAAAAATCATTGAATTCGTTAGCTACAATTTCCGAGTCTGAAACCATTTCATTGCCGATCTGTAAACAAAATTTATCATCCCTGTTGCTCTGACCAGTCATATTCTTATGTTCAAGCTTATATGATGTTATCTGACACACATTAGGTGTTAATTAATCACACTATTTTGTGTTCTTTGGTTTGACACACTGTAAGAATAATATATTCAGAACTTAATTTAGGTTTTGTTTATTGGTTAACTATTTTTAGCCTGACTACAAACTGTTTACTAAAATAATGTTTAAAATTGTTCTGGTAAACGTTGTTAAAACCGATATAATATCCTTCAATATTTTGTAATTGTCCTTAAATGTACAGGAATTGCCCAGGAATTTTTAGTTTTTAGTTCAGTAGACAGTCTGTCTATTGTTGTCTGACATTGTCTATTCTGTCTATCAGTGGACTGGCGATCAGCTGATATGCAGTCTCTTCTTTGGTGTAAAAGGACGTTAAAAATATAATTACATTTGACTGCGACTTGTCATTTGAAAACAGAAATAGTGTACAATTCTCCTTCAAAACTAGTCATAAAATTAGCAATATGCTACAATCAAGAAACAGACATAGCGTAACAGCACTGGTTTTGTACAAAATTAATTGTGCCGAATGTCTGAAAGTTTATATTGGGATTCGCTCATAGCATCTCGGCAGATTTCTCTGACCCTTGGCACATGTCAGCTGGAGTAACAGTAATTTTTAAGAAACACTTCAGAAAACCAAGCTCCACAAATTGTATGACTAGCCATCTAACAGTTAAGGATGGAAAGAACAGTGCCTCAGTTTTTAACTTGGTTACAAAGCCTAAGTATTTTTTAAAGCCAAATGACAAAGATTATGATAAAGCCTTCGCGGACCTGACTGAGAATTTTAAGAAGAGGGACCTGAAACACTTAATTTGCTCACCAATCGGCTGTATAAGAGACAACATAGAATTACCTCATCTTTTCTACAATTTGGCTCAATTTCAAAAACGTACAGGCGTAAAAATTACTATTGTCTCCTACTTTCAACACTTATTTAGAACTTTACAAAATGGAATGTCCCATGACAACTTTAATGAACAAATCAAACATTTTATTTCCTACCAATCAAGAATTTCTGCTGATGAGGCTAGCTACCAACATCCTATAGATCTTGACATAACCCTCGCAGACATGGAGGAGCACCATCATTAACCCAGCAACACCATAGCAACTGCAACGGAGACACAATCAGATGAGCTGACTACAATGGAGGTGTCAACATCAAGTGGTAACATTTCAGTGATTCCTGTTGACTTCACATACAGTGAGGCACTAAAGCAGAGCAGTGTTAGTGATGGAAGTGATGGTGTTTCAAATGTAGTTTTTTATCCTCCTGTCAGTAGCTGTAATCAGATCCAGTCACCCTCTTTATCTGTAAACTTCATGCTTCACAAAACATCAACAGCAACATAAGTAAATACCCCCCGTCGCAGCAGACCTGCGTACTCAGCGAATTTCCAAATTAGTAATAATAATTTTTATTAGCTAAATCTGTAAACAAAATTTCATCACGTGCTCATTAATAGGGAAATAAATGTCTATTCTCCTTATGATAAACATAGGAAAGAGTATGCAGGTATGCTACCATGGGGAACACTAAAAGTAGGTTTTTACAATAAAAAAAATTATTTCCACCATATGAAGCCATACACTAAGTTTCATCAACATCTCTGTCCATAAATAAATGAGTTTGCCTATACAGTACACTCTCGTTCATCGGACTCGGCGACATCGGAACTCCGCTTCATCGGAACTGAAAATCTGGATATTATCAATTATTTTTCTTACGACATAAAATAATTTTTCCGTTTTAGCGCCTTCAATTTTCAATTTCCATTCGTTCTATCCGCACAACAGTGAAGTATCACATTTTGCATCAAACGTCTTCAGGCGTTTTCCATAATCTGTACCCATCGATGTGATTTACGAGGCCGAGGAGTATTCACACAAAAATAGAAAGAGGAAGAGAGCAGGAAGTGAACATCCGCTTCGACCGCTTCCCAAACTGTCATTCAGTCTATCTCGCGTCGCGACTGCACCTGTGTTACGTGGAAGTCAGTTGACTGCTGGAATATGAATATGGAATATGAGAATAAAGATTTTGGATCTTTATTTCCTGTGTTGTATTTATTCCTAGAGGTTCATTGTTCCCATGTTCAAAGTTTGAGTGCCTTATTTTCATAAAATCTCTTTGTGTTATCTTAAAAACAAGAGTGAATACAATCACGATAGGTCACCGTACGGGCGGAAATGATGACTCACGACGGACTCCGCTTCATCGGAATTTTTTGACATCCGAACCGGCCGTCCGCCATATTAGTTCCGATGAACGAGAGTGTACTGTATTCTATATGATAAAAATGCTAAAAGAGTATTCCCATGCAGGTTTGCTGCCATGTTAAGCACAAAAACCAAGATTTTTTACCATAAATGGATGAATATCAACCAAATGAAGCTAAATACCAAGTTTCATCCAAAAATATTGGTTGATAAGTGAAATATTAACACATCCTTACTCTCCATAAGATTAACATTGGAGCCCCAAAATACAATTTACTGTCTTTAGACTTTTTAATATCTCGGTAACCAATGAAGATAGAGCAAAGCTTCAAAATACTAAATTGTGTGTGTTTTTTTTAGCTAAATCCAGTGGTGAAAATAAAACTTTAAAAAAATTACATATGTAAATGCAAAAAAACCATTTTTGGGGTACAAAGCCCCCCAAAACTACCCCTTTCGGTAGGTCGATATGTTTGGTTTACGAACTCATCTGAATAAACGTTACGGACAGGAAACGTTACGTAATAAGGATTACGTACATCTCTACCAAATTTGGTATCAATCGGACCGTTTTTACGAGAGTTATCGTGTCTAGGGACATATATAAAAATTTTAATTACTATTATTTTTGGTCTCTGGGCACCTCAAAACAAAAAAGTAACATGGTCCCGGGCTTAGGTCTTACCATGAGACCTACGGTAATAGCTTATTCCCTATGGGAAATTCGCTAAAACAATAGAGTTATTAAGATTTTGTCCCAAAATATACAGCATTTATCTTCTAGAATAAATCTATTGGAAATAATTTTAGAAGAAATTAAACCCCAAATAATAATACTAACTGAACGCAGAAGAAATTGACCATGTTAATTTTAATAATTCTAAAATAATAAGCAGTTTTTCAAGAAAAAGTAAATCTAAAGACGGAGTTGTGATGTTGTCTAAGGGAAGTTTGGAGATGAAGCGGGTGGCTGTGCCTAGGTTATTAAGTGCTCAAATAAAAGAAGATATGCAGTTTGAGTTTAGTGCTTGTAGATATAGAGAAGCCAAGTCTAAGATTGTAATTATTGGAATTTATAGATCTCCTAATTCTGACACTTTCTAGATAGGCTTGGTCTTTTGATAAATTATTTTAGTAAAGAATTTGACCAAATAATAGTAGGAGACTTTAACATAGACGTTCTAAAAAAGTATAATAAACATAAATTATTTAAAGAGGTGTTAAAAAGCCAAAACATGCGATATCTAGTTGACTTTCCCACAAGAGTAACAGAAAACTCGAAAACCGCTATAGACAATTTTTTAGTAAAAAACATAGGGCTAAATAATATTAAAGTAGAAGGTCTGATTACTAGTCTTTCAGACCATACAACTCTTAAAAATAAAATATGAAAACACAACATAAAAGCCAAATTTGCCTTTGAAACAGGAGATCCGTAAGTTTTCACCAGAAAATATAAAACATTTTTCACAGTTACGTCTAACAAAACGTGGAGTGATATATATATATATATATATATATATATATATATATATATATATATCGCACCAATAGAAACAAAATATGACATTTTTCATAATTTATTTAATTTTTATTTCAATGAAGCATTTCCTAAATCTGATAACAAAAAAAAGAATAAAACATGTAACTGGATAACGGAAGAATTAAAAGCTGAAAAATACAAGACTTATTACATTAACTAAAGAAATTAGATGGAACAAAAACCATAAATTAAAAATAAAACTTCATCAAATCAAGAAAAATTATAAATTTAAGTTAAATCAAGCTAAATCAAATTATTTTCCAAATAAAATCAAGAGATCAACTACCTAATATTCAAAAAACGTTCTGGAGATTGATAAATGATGAAGTAGGGACAAAAGAAAGAGAAACAATCAGCAATACTGTATCACTTGGATAAATGAAGGGAAAATAACCTCTGATCCAAAAATGGTAGCAGATATTTTCATAGAGTACTTTCTCAATGTAGTCAAAGACCTAGGAGCTAGTGAGCCTAAACATTATGAATATGAAAATGTTAGTTTAAATAACAATTGAACTAATGAAATAATATTTCAGCAGAAATTTAGATTAAGACCAGTAGATAAGAGAGAAGTGGAAAAAAAATTATAGATTCACTAAAGAGCAAACATTCAAGTGGGCATGATGAAGTACCAATTACTGTAATCAAAGAAGTAAAAACAAACATTAGTACAATCTTAAGCCATTTGATTAATTCATCATTTATTTCAGGTATATTTCCATCTCAATTAAAAAAAACCAAAATAATACCAATTCATAAAAAGGGTAGCAAGAAAAATGTTATTAACTATCGACCTGTGTCAATTCTTCCAACTTTTTCCAAAATTTTTGAAAAATCTGTACATATACAGTTCATAACATATTTAGAATCAGCTAACTTATTAGACAAATGCCAACATGGATTTAGACCTAATAAATAGGTTGTGAGTGCAGCAACCGAACTTATTGAATCAATAATTGAATCAGTTGACAAAGGAAATCACACAATTGGTGTATTTATGGACATCTCTAAAGCCTTTGACAGCGTAAAACACTCTAAACTAGTCAAAAAATTAAATATTTTAGGTGTTATATGCTGACGAAGCAAATCTTGTAGTATCAACAAATACACCAGAGGATACAGAGAATGTTGCAAATATGGAGCTAAAAAATATTGGGGATTCTTCAAAAAGTCTCAACCTACTTTTAATCAAAAAACCAATTTATTAAACTTTAAAACACCTCAAAATAGCATATCAAAAGAACTTGTAGTGACTTACAATCTACAAAACAGAAAATAAACAGAGCACAACTTTTTGGGGTTAAAAATAGATCAAAATTTAAACTGAGATGAACAAATTCACAAAATTTTAATCAAAATAAATTCTGGAATTTATGCATCATCCACAATGAGTTATTATTGTGACATAAACTCACTAAAATATATATATATATATATATATATTTTGCCCAAGTACTACATTCACATATCTCTTTTTGCATTGCACTTTACGGTTCGACCAAAAAACATAATATGGAAAAATCTTAAAGTAACAAAAAAAGGCAATTCGTATTATGCTTAAGTTAAAACATGATGATTCACCCAAGAATCACTTTAAATAATTAAAAATATTGACAGTTTATGGACAATACATTTATGAGGCCATTCTCCTTGCTAAAAAAGTAAGTTAGATACCAATTTTGAGGAACAGGTGAAACATCCTTACAATACCAGACGGAGATATGAATACACCCAGGAGCATAGACTAAAGTTTTTTGAAAAAAAACCTTCATGTATGGGAAATAAATTTTTTAAGTATGTTCCAAACAATATAAAGATAGAAGAAGGACGGAAATTTGACAAATTGTTAAAGGAACATTTAATAAATAAAGCTCTATACTCGATAGAAGAATTTTCCACTTCTCTCTAAATACTCCTAAATATGTAAAAAATCCTTTTATTTGCTTTTATTTGAGAAGTATTTTTTGTATATTAATTATTTTCTTTTCTTTTGTTTCAAATTTTGTGTTAAAATGTAAGGAAATGTTTATTTATGTAAGTGACTGATAGACCTCAAATAACATTTTAGTTAGTTTAAGCTACAATAGTTAAAACTATATGGACGCTATTTATTGTACCACATGTACAGAATCACAAATAAAGAGATTTGACTATGATTATGACTATGACTATATTGGTCAAAAAGCAGGGCTCTCAAAACTCGTTCATTAGGGAATTGTTTTCCAGGAGTTTATTTAAAATTGATTGGATGGTTCTCATGTCCTTCTCTGCTGTTTTAATAACAGTATGTCTTCTTACCTGTATGTTATTTTTATCAAGCTCATGAATGAAGTTGAATTTCAAAGGTTCAATGTCTCTTTTATCAACGACTTCAATGGCTGCATCAACTTTTATCAGGTCAATATTATCCTACAACATTTTTATTGCCTATATATATTTAATATCCCGATAAAATGCCAGTTTTTGAAATTTTTAGTGACATTTTGGGTTTATTCAAGGTTATTTTTTAGTTATTTTTTTATCATTTTGGTTATTTTTTTATTTTTATTAACCTCAAGAACTGTTACAAGCCCTGCCTTAGTTACCGTGTATGAGTCGTGTGTTGTGAAATTTGTGAATTTTCACTCATCTAATGAAGCTGATGAAGCAAATTAATGGTTCCTGTGACAACCTGATAATGGTAGAATTGTCGAAACATATGTAGCTGGAAACACTACAAGTTGGAACTGCAGAGGGGAGGTAACTTGTTAATCCTTACGGTTAATATGGCCTTCTGCACTGCTAACCCAAAAGTAAATAAAAATCTTAACCCTCCGAGCGTTCAATATAGCACCCCTGGAGCATTACGCATTTTTTTTAAGTTTTAAATTTTAAGTTTTTTTAAGTTCAAATAAAAATTTACAAAAAATATATTTTATGACCCACCACTATAAATGTATATATATATATATATATATATATATATATATATATATAATATGAAAGTAGATAAAATGGACTATCTAAAAATACAAAAATTATTACCCTTACTAATAGTTACCAAAATTAGGCTATAGGTTAAAAATTAAAAAATTACAAAAAAAAATATTTTATGTAACTTTGCTCTCCCCAAAAATAGTTTGAAAAAAAGTAGGCCTAATCAAAATTCCAAGATATACATTTTGTTTAGAAATTCATGCAGTTTAAGAAAATGTATAATTAATATAGGCTAGAAGCATATTTGAAAAAAATGTATGTTGAATAAAACCAAATATGTCCATTGGTACTTACCCTAATCCCATAAGGACACATGTAAAATCAAGCTAGGAATATTATACTAATTCCTACTCATTTATGATTATAAACTCGATAAAACATATTACTTTATTCCAATTATGTAAATTTAACAGTATTAGTAACGATTTTAAACATTATAAACTTGAAACAATTGGTAAAATATGTATTTCAATGTTTACAACGTTAACAGTTTTTTCCCAGATTTTTCATTGCATATTACATTTCAGTCAACAACCAATCACGATCCGCCATTTGAAATGGGTGTTTTTGGATAGCTTAGAACCTTCCAGTAATAGCGGTAGCGTTCACGGGTCCGTTTCTGTCATTCACTGATTTCATTTCATTTCATTTATTTCCAACGGCAAAGCCAATTTACATTTGAGAGACATATGAACTTATATTACTATACAGATGAAAAAGATTACTTGTGACTAGAGTGATAATGCTAATAATAATAATTATGCTGAACAAGTAATTATAACAGAGAGTATTCATTTAAATATATAACGAGAGATAAATAACATAAAAATAATAACAATAACATAATTCAATAAATATTCTATACAGATGTTAACATAATAATCTAATAAATATTTAACAATGAGATGATAACAATGATTAGCAAATGGTAACGAAACAGATATCAACATTCAAAAACAGAAAAAAAAAACAACAAAACAAAGGACACCAGCTGGCTGAGGGCCACCGATCACCGGGTGTGGTCCTTTAAGGGCACCACTAAAAAACAAGAATCACAAACACCAAAATGCATGACCCTTCACTATAACGTTACCGGTACGTCACGTTTTCGAAGAGTCGAAAAATCGTCTCAAACGCTCGAGGCCGAAAAGCTGGACCGAAAAATCGATGAATAACGCTCGAAGGGTTAAAGTAAATAAGTAGTACAGATCATTGTTATATTAATACTTTGAAATTATATATTTTAAATAAATTCATTGATTTTTATTATTTTCATTTTGTTTTTCTTATTTTTGAATGAACATATTAGCAATATTATATGAGTTGGCTTTCACTCGTCTGCGTCTCATGGAGTTTTAAATTTTTTACATTATAAAAACATCAAAATACCATTTAATTCATTAAATTTTAAAACTATATCCTTGAGAGATACTAGATTTAATTTATATCTGGTTTTCAATTATTGAAAGCAATCGACACACATCTCACGAGTACTGAAAAAGCCAAAACTGTACGATACTTCTTCCAATATTAAAATAAAATAATTGACACGTACAGTAGGAAACTGTTTAACCGGGCTCCCCTTCAAACTTGGCTCTCTATTTTTGAACTTAACAGGCTTAACTGATGAACTTAAATGTTACATCATTTTATAGTCGGTCCCTGCAAACAATCAGAGTGAGCTCCCCTAAACAGAACTGAACGGCACTTGAAGTGAATGTGTTTGTTTACCTTTTTACAAGTAGATCACAATATCAAACTAAATTTAGCTAGGCATAGATCGTACATCTCATGGATGTCAGATTAGACCTACTTTACACTCCGTTGTTTTTGTTAATACACTGACAAGCTACATTGCTTGTTAGGTACAAATTTATGCAAAAGCTCTTGTGCAATCACGAAGTTTAGTGCTCTGAATGTGTTCTTTGTCCTATTAATTAGCGATGTATTTATAATTTTTTAACAGGACATTATGTATGTATAAGTAACAAATATAAAACTTATTTTGTACTTGAACAAAACCGAGTGCCGAATTAAGTACTTCTGATTTATTTATTCAGTGCTATTTTTCACCTCATAATTACATTTATTGACATTTTCTAAGGTACATGTTTAACCAGCCAAATCGTTATCCAGTCGGCGTCTGGTCCCAAGATGGTCAGTTAAGAGGGAGTCTACTGTAAATGGCATGTAAGAGATATTGGTGTGTACCCCGCGTAAAGTGTACGTCTGAATTTAAAGTGAAGAAAGATGATCATCATGCACGGCGCTTATCAGTTACTATCACATCTGTGTGCGTGTCAGGCAACTCATTCAGCTGAGTTGTTATCACGCAATAACTCTCGGTTTGCTTTTTAACCTTTTGTTTTGTGCTGCCGCGCCGCCCTGCACCGATCACCCACATTTTGCAATATTCATTGGTAATTTTTCAGACCCTGAGAAGTCTTTCTATACACTGTGCCACACTCAGTATATTGATAGTAAATTTTATACATTTGGTTTAAAGGGGGAAATTGGTTGGTAATGTGGGAAAGCAGGGGGAGCAATTTTGTTAGAATTTACCCAATGTGCTCACTGCCTATAAAATCCAGTTTTTAAAGAGTGGAGGTCTTAAAATTTTACATATGAATACAATAAATGTTCTATCTAGATTTTAAACCCTAGATATGAGACTACAAAGTTAGTTTTCATCTTTACGTATTTTGGTTATCAGTCATACCCAATATCCCAAATTTGTTTTGAAGTACTGGGAAACACAATCATAAGAACAGGTTATAAATGTCTAGGTTTATCACATTCAGTGTTGGGGAAGCTACTTTTTAAAAGTAGCTAGCTACAGCTACAGCTACTTTTTCAAAAAAGTAGCTTAGCTACAGCTACAGCTACATTTTCAAAAAAGTAGCTAGCTACAACTACAGCTACAATTAAAAAGTAGCTCGCTACAATTTTAGCTCCTTTCGCAATCTGGTCCTGTTATTCTCGTGTGATGTATGACCACCCAATTTTCCCACTTAAAAGTAAAATCAATTTTTGTTTTTTAATATAGGCCTATACCCTTTATTGGTATTGTGTTTAGACAAATTTCCATTTTATATAATAATTTGTAATTCTTATGGAGCCTAGACAATGTAAACAGAATAGTTGTATGAAAATATAAATTGCCGAATAAAAAGACTTACATCAAAGACGTAAACAACAATATTTATTACGTTATCTGCACAAGTTTATAACATTTTTCTTAGACCGGCCACGGTAGGGTTATGGCTTATGCACACGAGAAGGACTAGCTTGTTCAGTTTTGTCGCTAATCTCGCTTTTTTTAGGCCTACTAATTGCTATTATGTCGATTGTTAGATTAGATACTACAGAAACAGAATATAAGTATGATGCGCTCTGTAAAGTATTAAGTACAAATTTACAGAGTTCGGGAAGTACGGTAAACGTTCACATCAACATCTAACATCAATCGTGATTGAGGTTATGTTGTTGAGTCGTTAGGCTAGTAGTAACAATTGGCTATTTATTTGCATTCGTTGAAGTCGCGTCCTTTCTCATTATTGTAAACATTCCTTTCCTTAATTCCTGACCTGAGCGATCCTGGCGGTGCACAAGCATATTACAGCAGTTTAGTTTCTATTCTATAATATAGCCGCATAGTAGAAGCAGGCCCGGATTATCCACTAGGCCAACCTAGGCCATGGCCTAGGGCGTCAAACAGGGGGGGGGGCCAAACGGGCCTTTTTTATACTACGTTTTAGTAAAAAAATTAACCGCAAATGTAATTTAATTCTTTTTTTACAATAAATTGTTTAATAACAAGAGGAATAGAATATTCGGCAAAAGAGAAAGAAGAAAGATCTACTTAGGCGAACTAGGTGTCCCCCGAAGGTGCCGGGACCCAGGGGGGTTCTTCGTGGCGGACGAGTGCCCCTGATATGTTGTAAAGAGTTTCCCTGATTAGCGGACAAGAGCATAACCCCCGACAGGCGGTAAACATCGCCCTCTAATACACGGTAAATAGTACCCTTGATCAGAGTGTTAAATCACGACCCCCAACCGGTGGTAAAGAGCGACCCTTATCGACTGAAAGAGCGAGCCCCCAATACGCTTAAATAGCACCCGTGATAAGCGGTAGGTAAAAAGCGCCCCCGACCAGCAGTAAACATTCCTTTAATTGACGGTAAACAGCGCCCCTTTGCTTTGTCTTGTGACTTTTAAGGTTTGACTTGACCTTGTTCGTTTGCAATGGATTTAAATTTATTCCCGTACTAAAATTATATAATATTTGATTTCATATCTAAAATTAATATGGTTGTAAAATGGTACGGTACATTAAATTATACAAAAGGATTATGTCCATGGATTAAAGTGAGAAAATGATGATCATCACATTCGTTAAAATGGTTCTGTGGTTTTATACAACAACCAAAGTAGGTAATTAGAATTAAAATAAGCCCATAAATCGGTTTGTTTCTTTTTTTGGGGTGGGGGGGAGGGGGGCGTAATTGTGACCTTTGGCCTAGGGCGTCAAAAAGTGTTAATCCGGGCCTGAGTAGAAGAATACTACTAGCGCATCTAGTGGTCATCAAACACAAAAGAGAACAAGACTTCAAGACTTGTGATTGTCATTTTGTGGTTATGGTACTCAATTGGAGCGTCTGGCGGTGGCAATGGATTGAAAGTAATCTTCAATTCCAGCGAGCGAAAAACACAACAGCTAACAGCTGACTAACCTTCTCTCGTGTTTATTTGTAAGCCATGAATGATGAAATGTAGCCTAAACACGTAAACACAATTATTATGTTTTATTGAAACCAAAGTAGCGAGTAAAGTAGCTAAATAATCCGCTACAACTACTCTAAAAATGTAGCTCGCTACAGCTACAAGCTACTTATTTTCAAAAGTAGCGGAGCTACACTGACGCTACTAAAAAAGTAGCGACGCTACAGTAGCGCGCTACAAGTAGCGCGCTACTCCCCAACACTGATCACATTAGACAGAAAGTAGACAACTCTTTATTGTACATACTTTGATACATAGAGGCAATAAATAAACAGGTACAATGTCAAGAAATCTGGAAAAATAAAATTTTTAAAGCTTTAAAACTAATTGGCATTACATCTATTTACAGGCAAAGTACAGTTGATTCTTAAGTCATGAATGTTACCAAAATTATCATTAAAATATTCATTCTGGGTATAATACGATTTTCCAGTAGATGTTTTTCATATAAGATACAAAATTTCATGTACAAAGGTTTTTATAGCAATAAAGAAATCTTATTGCATATTTTTAATATATAGTGGACTTTTTGATACTTTGTCAAACCGTGAAAGGGATATTAAATTGTTATTTGTACTTCTAGGGACTAAAGTACAACTTTTTCTCACTGAAGGGAAAGTGTTGTCGCTCGAGGGCGACAATTTCCCTAAGGGAGAAAAAGTACTTTAGTCCCTTGATGCACACATCATTTTTCCTCCACCTACATGAATAACATTTAGGCCTATAACAATAGGCCTACTGTATATTATTTAACTTTACCTTCATATGATCCCTTGCTCCGTCAAGCTGGATCAGTCACATATCAACGTAAAAAACACACAGAACGAAAAAAACGAAAAAGAATTTAGACCTAGTTAAAATTCTTACACTTAAGTTTTGGAATTCTTAGGTTAATAACCTACCAAAGCAAAATGTAAACAAATAAGTACACTGCTGACAGAACGGTTAAATGTATTCAATTAACTGGATGCTGCAAGCCTCCAAAAACCATTGTCGAATGTAGAATGAATTCACTGACCCGTGTAAATAAAACATGACATGTCAAGCGTTCAACAATGCAAGTGATTCCTCTTGTGAATTAAGATGCCTGTCACAAGAATAGAACATTACCACTAATTTATAGTGTTTAATGGTCGAATAATCTAAGACAGAGTAACTTTCAGAATTTAAAAAATAATTTATGACCTTGGTCAACATTTTCTTATGGAAGGACTACCTCAATAAACTAACTTTAAAAATCATAATAAAATTATGTGTCTTAATTTTTTGAAATTTGTATACCCTTAATATTGGTAAAGGTTTACTCATAATACAATTTTTTAATTTGTAATAAAGTAGAACTGATTAACCGAGTTCCAGTTGTCCAAGCTGTCAGTTTACTGAGGCTGATTTTAAAATGATGAGTGGACTTTTTTATTAATGTTTGGAATATTATTTACAATAAGAGTAGCAAATTAAGCCCCTGCATGAAGTGACTTTCTACGCCTATGAGATGACCCACCTTTTTGCTGTCAATGATTTTTCATTCATTACTGTTTGGCAGTATAGCCAGTGTTTTCCACTATCAGGCCAAGCACCGCGTCGCTTAGCAGACCATTATGGTATCTGTGCTGTGTTTTAGTCAGTCTTGTTGTATGGATTGATAAAGACGTAGTAGGCGGACTTACCTACGGCACCGCCCCTAGGCCCGTTCGTCCGGCCTCCCATTTATGTTTCGCGTAAAAGGAAACATAAAAAGGTTTCAACATAAAAACGATATTAAATTTCCCGTTGTTGGCACCCTAATTATTGCATTTTTCCAAGAAAGACATAGAACAATATGTACAGTATTATATTAAAGTTGTATTAATAGATTTTAAGAAAAACACTTATTTCGTGGTTGAGGCAAGAATGAATATATGAATAGGCTAAATTAATCGCCGCGCTGGACGCATTGCCGTTCTTGAGGAAATTCAATAAAAATTTTTTCAATTTAAGTTGGTTATCTTTTAGTTTCTCTTCTAATTTCTATAAACTTATTAAGATATAGATATTTATTTAATGTAATAATATTATGTATCATATAATAATGGTATTAATAATAAAGAACTATATGTAATATTATACATTATGAAAACATTCATACCTTTATTTTCCCATTTTTGGTGCAGAAGATTCAAAACAGGACAGCTCACAAGGTTTAAGTTTGATTTTACTCTTAAGATCTTGTAGTAATACTTTTTTTCAAACACACACCAAGTAGGCCTAAAATTCTTTAAAACGTTTTTTTTTTTTTTTTTTTTTTTTTAATGTAACCTAATACTTGAATGCAATACTGTATAATGACAAAGAATAGTGAACGGGCCGCCGCGCCGCCCGCCACCTGCTGCGGCCGGGCGCCCCTCAAAGGCGGGCGGGTAAAAACTTGAAAACAGGACAATTGCTGTCCCCAGCGCCTTAAAAAATGAACAATTACCAATGATAATAAATCTTACTTTGTTTGAATGTTTGGTCTCTGCAGTTGATTTAAATGATATTATTAACACCGGAGTAAATTAATAACATAAGAATAAGAATAAGAAATCTTTATTTTTTCTAGCACACATTGGATACAATATTTCACATCATAATTAATTATGTATTACAAAATATATGTTAAAGTAGACTTCATATCCAAAATACATACAGATATATACATTATATATGTATATATTCTATATTACACATTTGTGCTAAGAAAAAATAGGGTCCCTAGGACTTGAAACCGTTTAGGGATTCCATCTCGCCAATAATACTACTTAAAATTTTGAGTTCAGGAACGGAAGTTAACAAACATACACTTTAAGTTCTGCTGACAAAATATTTCACATATCGGAGCTCTGAGTGTCTCTATAGGAATGAGCTCGTAATAATATATTTCAGGTCCCTACTGTATTAAGAATAAAAAAACAAAAAACAAAAAATCTAAAATACATTTATAGAAATAAAAACTAACTAATACTTGCTTAACACAAATTATGACACATCCTAGGTTATTAATTTGTCACATTATGACATTCATTCAAAACAATTTACACTACAGAAAATTTGTATTTATATTTATTCATAGCTAAGATGTTATATGGATATAACATTATTTATTACTAGAAGAGAAATTTTACCACTGGTTTTTTGTGTAATATGGGTCACACACATAATATTTAGTTATGCCCCTAGGCACGTGCCTAGTGTGCCTTATGGTAAGTCCGCCACTGAGTATTATACTTGAAATTGAAAGAATTGTAATATATCTTAGAAACAAATTAAACACAATTTGAAGGTTGGTTAGGGGGTTAAAGTATTAAAAAGGTTAGGTTATGTTAGCAAACGAATTGGAGAATAGTAAATTAGGAATCAAAGTATGAAGTAGACAACAATTCAAGACTTAAAAAATAATCAAGTTATAGATTGTACAAAGCATAGAATTTTGCTGTTTTAATAATTATTTTTACTGCTATAACAATTGTATCTGTTAAATTTCAGAATGCTTTATGATTGTGTTTTACCTTCATCTTTCCTATTATCCAAGTTTTTAACTATCCAAGGTTATCCTGGTTTAGTTTAGCTCAGTTAATCGGACTTCTAATTTATATACCAAATTTATCTATTATTTCGGCTAGTTATAAAATCATAACATCATATCTATATTTTGATCCTCATAATGTGAAAAGAAATGACACTGTAGAAAATACTGTGTATTACAGTAGAACCTCGATAGTTGGACACTTTGTGGACTTAGAAAGTGTCGAACTATCAAAATGTCGAACTCTAGGGAACCTATGTTAAACTATGAGAAAGTTTAACATAGGTAGTATGAAAATCACTAGTGCAATTAAAAAACATTAAATTATAATGAAAAGATAAAATTATTGAACTTAAACATAACTGTTATCGAAATCATTCAGATGGGTACTCTGTTAATATTTTCACCATTGTCAGTCTCCAATCCAATATGGACACTATTGGTCGTTCGTTACTGACATGTTGAGATCACAAATCGTGTTGAACTAAAAGGAGTGAAATTCTATTCCACCTTTCTATAGACCCAAAAAGCGACAAAAATATTAGATTTTCTATTTATATATTGTTTGTCCTTGTTTTACATTTAGGTACATGTAAAATCAAGGATTTTCTTTTTCTTGTAGATTAGTTTTTAGTAAAAATGATGCCATTAATATACAAGATATGTACTTCATGAATGAAGGTCATTTTTACCCTGATTATGATGCAGGTTGTACGATGGACTACTATGAGCCACGAGACGACCTCGACGACCCTCCTCTGGAGCAGGCAGAGTCGAGTCCGGTACAGAAGGTGTTCGAAGGCGCCAACGTCTTCATCACAGGGGCCTCCGGGTTCATGGGGAGAGTTCTCATGGAAAAACTCCTCAGGTGAGCTGAGAACAATACTCTCAATTAGACCACAGGATAGTTCGACAAGACTGCAATAGTGGCATAATACATCTTTGCACTCTGGAGAAATATGTGTGGAAAGGTTATAGGCTACTTGTATCTATAAAATTCATGGTAGGGATCTACCCTTCTCTAGGATTGTGAATGTTCCCTTTAAGACTCAACATCATTTGAATAAGCTGTATCAATACTTTTTCATATGTTTTAGAGATCAATATAGTTAATCAAGTATTTAAGTAATGTTCTGCGCTCAGATACGAATAAGGGAAGTAAATTAGCTTATTGTAGATGGGATGGGGTTTTATGGGGGCAAACAACAATAACCCCTTGTTAATGAACTAATATGATTAGGGCTTATCAATACCAAGCGTACCATGAAATTTGATTTTCTCATAGCAATCCGACAAATCTCTTGATAAAAAGATGCTGTGCAGCATGTGGTGAGTTGTAGTGTGTTAAAATAAAATAAACAAAATTGTAACCAAATACAATCAAACATTGCTGTTTTAATATACTTTAAAAATATGTCTTTAATTTGCAATATTTTTATAGGACTTGCAATGTAGCTCAAATTTTCATTCTGGTGAGGGATAAAAAAGGAGTGAAATCACAAGAGAGACTGGCATCTATACTCAATGACAGAGTAAGTTTATATTTTATTTTTATTTAGATTTCCTTAAAAGTAACAACATTTCAACAGCAGATTTCAAGTGTAAAAATGACAGTGAAAATAATAAATATCAGAAGATACAAAAGAAAATAATAACCCAGCAAAATAAGATCAATTTTTTGAAAATTTAAAATAACATTAGGTTATCTGTATATTCTCGAGTAGAAATAGAAGACAAAATTGAAGAAATTTTTAAGTTATATTTAAACACAGTTGATAAGTCTGTTCCTTTAAAGTATTTGGTAAAAAAAAATAAAAAATGGAGCCGTGAAAAATAAATGGTTTACAAGAGACTTGAGACTCTTAAAAAATCAATGTAAGAAACTTTTTAACATGTTAAAAGTTAATAACACTAAATAAAATAAAATTGCTTATATAAACAAACTCAAGGAATATAAAAGTTAAATAAATTAAAATTGTGAAAATTAAATTCAATAGTCAAGTGATTCTCAGATGCTCAAATAAATGTAAGGCAACATGGAATATAATACAGTACAAAATTTAAGTAGATATAATAAACTATACAGATTTAGTGTACAAAATAATTTGACTCCAGATGGATTAAATAACTTTTTTATTGAAAATATAAATCAAATGGTAAGTAGTATTTCAAATTAAGACATAGAGCACTAGTATTTATAGTATAGTAGTATAGTATTTAAGAGGACATAGTAACACTAACAACTACTTAGAAAAATTTGCTGGAGTTCAAACCAAATTTGATTTTAAAAAACTTAAAGTTGAGCTAGTTTATGAGGCATCATGTAAATTGAATTCAGGTACAAGCTTGGATATTTGCTCAGTAAAAATCTGCACCATATTTGAGTGCGGTGTTAACCACCTTGTACTTACCTGTATTAAAAATCCTACTTCGTTAAAGAAAGTTAAGATTTTCCCATTTATAAATGTGGGAAAATTGATGAGTATGCTAACTACATACCAATAAGTATTGTCCCAGCATACTCAAAAGTTTTTGAATTCTTGATATCTTATTATATATATATATATATATATCTTATACTCTAAAACAAGCTCCGTTTGTACGGGCAAAGTTTTTTTTCGCTCCAAGGATTTTTGATATTTTAATTAAATATGGAGGTTTTGGCCACCAGAAATCGATTGGAGCTGGTCCCATAGCTGGGAAAAATGCGGTTTTTGGGCTAGAGCCCTTCAAAGTTTCCATGTTATCCTTATGGGGGATTTTTAAATTAAACAAAAATCAGCTGATAACTGTAGATAAAATAAACCAATGTTTTACATCTTTAACCTGTGGTTTTAGGAAAATCATACCAATGTGAAAATCTATACCCTTCCGCCTGGCGAGTGAGCGGAGAGCGAACAAGCTTTGTGTCAGAAACAAAAGTAATAATTTTACCGAGCTTAAGCTCGGTCCCCCTGGTACTATACTCTAAAACAAGCTCCGTTTGTCCGGGCAAAGTTTTTTTTCGCTCCAAGGATTTTTGATTTTTTGATTGAATATGGGGATTTTGGCCACCAGAAATCGATTGGAGCTGGTCCCATAGCTGGGAAAAATCCGGTTTTCGCGCTAGAGGCCTTCAAAGTTTCCATGTTATCCTTATGGAGATTTTATTAATTGAACAAAAATCAGCTGATAACTGTAGATATAAACCAACGTGTTACATCTTTAACCTGTAGTTTAAGACAATTATATCAAAGTGGCTTGGCAAGTGAGCGAAGCGAACGAGCTTTGAGTGATAATTTTACCGAGCTTAAGCTCGGTCCCCCTGGTACTTTAAACAAATTTAAGATTCAAGATTTTTATTAGTCGTTAGGCATACAAACTTGATGCATTGGACATTGTCAGTAAATCACACCCTTAATAAAAATAAATCTCAATATAAGTTCGCATGAAAACTAACTAAAACATCCAACTTAATTAACAAATCAAAGGTGAGCAGTGTGCAAAAATTCAAACGTCATCCGTTGAAACAGTAATTTGACTTAAACACCCAAAAAAAATATATATATATAGTATTTACTACTAAAGTTTTTTGAAAACATAATAAAAATAAGCTACGAAATATGTAAATAACAATTCAAAGTTTATGATTATTTTGAAGAAAATAATTTATTTTCATACAAACATTTTGGATTCCAAATATGTCATTCAACTTCCAATGCATTATTGTTACTAATATCTAATGTAACTTCATAACAGATCTAGAAATTAGAAAAATTGTTTCATTTAGGTCATTTGGTGTATCAAAAGCGTTTGATACTGTCTCCCATAAAATTCTATTAAGTAAATTGAAATATGGTTTTATGCCCAAATCTCTAAGGCTAATGGAATCTTTTTTTTAATGGAAGATATCAATCAGTGTTTATACGTGGCATGTACTCAAAAATACTAGACATGTAACGGATATCCGGTTACTATCCGGTATCCGGCCTATCCGGCCTTTATTTTAATATCCGATATCCGGCCGGATACTTGCTACTATTCGGCGAGATACCGGATACTTAAATCTATTGTTTGGCACTTCTTGATCACTACTTGTAACGGTCTTCTTTTTGGTCAAGACAAACATTAAAAAAATAAAAACAACAAAAAAACAGAAAAACTTACAGACTGACTGATAGCGATTGACAAATTTGTGCCTCCAACACGGTCCCACGGTCAGAGGGACAAGTTCTTACTTGTCTTTTCGTAAATTATCCTTAAACTTAAGCTAAAACATAAGCCGGATATCCGGAAGCCGGTATCCGGCCAAAAGAACTATCCGTTACATCTCTAAAAAATACCATTAGTGGAGTTCCTCAACTTTCTGCTTTAGGGCCTCTACTTTTAAATATTTACTAGAGAACCCGTGCTGCTCCGCAGCATTGACATTACATACAGATATTGATAATTTAATAATACTAACAGTGAAATTAATAATTCTTATAGTCCGTTTTTTTAAACCTGATCCTTCTCGAGAAAATTGGGGTGGGGGAAGATTTAAAATGTAAACAAAAAATTTTAACTGTAAATAAAACATTTAAACTCTTGACAAAGGTGTTCGAGTAGCAGATTTATTTCAATAACGTTTTTATAACTTATAATACCTTTCAGTAACTAATAGTCAGCTGTTATGTTTTAAAGCCAAATATATCATTTGTTAAAAAGTAACAGTTCTAAAGTAAACTGATTAAAAAACAACTGTAACCAATAATATTGTAAAACTGATACACAATATGTTGTCATGTGAAATTACCAGCTGGTATGCAACAGTGAAATAAAACAAAAACAACAACAACAAAAAAACCAACACAATGAAATTAACAATGAAATTAATAATTCATTGCCGAAGCCAATGGGATAGTATCATGTATTCATTGATAGTATTAAGGATAAACAAACCCCCTCCACCATCTCTCCCTCGAAGGATCAGCTTTAAAAAAACGGACTATAGTATTTGGTGTGCCTACTAAGAACCAAAGTATATGAAACTGAGTTTGAGAAAAAAACAACAATTAAAAAATTAAAAAAAAAAACAATAAAAACCATTTAATTTAATTAATCTACAGTTACATGATTGAAACTAAGCAGATATTTTTGTAGACGTGTTAATAAACAAAAATAATTAGCGCTTTTATATGAACATTGTGTTAGTATCAATAAATCCAAAATATGAAACAGTGAAAGGTCACAGAAAACACAACTTGGGTATAACACATTAAATAACATGAACTCAATAAACATATAGCCTACTGTAGTTTCTTTTATTTAAACATATGTTTTGTGGAGATGATAAAATAATTTATGAAAGGGAGAGAGATATATTGTAAAATTAAAAGGATATGTGGAATCTATATTATGTAGTAATGCTATTGGCTATGTACACTAAAGTGAATAGACCTCTCATCCAATGCATTTAGTTTGAGACAAAATTTTGGAAGTTTCGTGTTCACGGCGCGCCAGAGTCGCTGCCATGTATTCAGCACGTATGATGTTGTTATATTCAGCTGGGTTTGCAGTGCTGCCAAAACACTTTACAACAACATAAAAATAACCATCAGTCATAAAACATTCCATTCTTGGTTGAGAAGAGAGGGTAAACTGATTCATCTATAATATGTCACTTGTTCTTCATGTACGCCGCAGAAGATCGCACCAATGTCAATGGGTTTGAAACACGCCTGTGCTATGAGAAGTCTATTAACGTAAGTGTATATAGTAAAAGGTAATACGCTACATTAAAATTTGTAAACATAAACTATGCAAATGCAGAGTTGCAAACTGGCTTTAGATTTTTAATCGAGACACTATTACTCGAAAAAGGCATGAACATCTGATTCGACTATTTTTAATATAAATTTTAAATAAAAAATCAAAAGGCCAGAAGATAGGTTTTTACATTGGAATCTATACTTATTGAATACGCTAAGGGTTTTTTTGTCATGAGAACTCCTCCTACAATTTTCAACCGATTTTCAAATTTTTGGTGTCGTTGGATAGGGCTTGGTCTGTAGTTGTTTCCGCCAAAAACTGATGAGAATCGGACTGAAAATAAAGGCGCTATCCACCATTGAAATCTCAAAATTTCCCATTTAAATAACATTGGGATTGAATAAAACATTTTAAACAACTGTTAATAATCAGCTGTAATTACATACAGTTTTAGTGATTAAAGATATTCACAATATTGGATTGATCAAATGTCATTGATTTAGAGCTAAAAGTAACATTTGTATTGTATTAAAATAAATTGCTCGATTTCGAGCAACACGTATACTAGTAGAAATTAACAGAAAAACAGTTGACAGGAGTACCTAACACACAGACTTATGGCAAAACCAAGGATGATATTTACCTGCTCTACAACTGGAGGTTGCACTGTGATGATTTTTTTTTTTTTTTTAGAAAAGCGTACTGTTGATTTTCGTGCGAATTCTCACATTTTCACCCAGTATAAACTTAATAATTTTAGAAAAAGTAAATGTCCATAAAATATAAACAATAGCTTTAAGCCAATCGTAATGTACAGAAGTTTACAAACGCTTTGAAAATGGAGCTAATAATAAGTTTCAATTAATAAAAGGGTATATATTATTAAGAAAATTTACATTGGTTGTTCTCCTTGGGTTTATTAACACATTCGCTGCTAATGGCACAGTACTGTGCCATGAAAATCTGTACGCTCACCCTGATGGCACAGTACTGTGCCATGCTACAATGCACTCATAATTTGTATTTTGTGAGGTTAGCTCCTGGCGGAGTTAGTTGTATACCACGTTAGCGTGGGGGTAGGTATGGCTTTACCTTAGGGCTGAGCAGTTCCCGCGTCGCGGCGACAGCAGCGCTGTAGCGGCGGGAACAGTTAAGTGCCACGCCTGCGCTCATTGCCACAATTCCTGTCAGTGTGAAGTTTGCCTTTGTTGTGGACAGACGAGTTTGTAACTATGTTTAGCGCACCTCAAAAACCAAACGAACACTATACTTTTGTGCGCAGTGCCCTGGGGAGCCCGGACTATGCCCTATGCCGTGCTACGAAAAATACCATGTTTAGTGATAAACAATGAGGATAGATTAGGGTAGTTAATTTCAAAACATTTTAAATAACCCCCCTTTGTGTTTTTCATTCATAATTTTATTATCTTTATTGTGTTTTACTCAAATAAACAAATATTTCTTTTAATTTTAGTACATTATTTTCACCTGTATGCTGATGGCACAGTACTGTGCCATAAATATGACGTCACGAAATGACGTCATAAACACAACGGATAACATTTTTGACCTCTGTTCCTTAATTACGTCATATAAAGGAATGTTTTAGTACAATAAAATTTTTTAGCTCCTGGGGCAAGTTTTATGTTTTTACTAGCCGCAGCGAATGTGTTAAACGAAATTGTGATTGTAAGTCAGCAATTTATTTAAGATTATTAGACCAAAAATAATACCACAACCTAATTTAGAACTGGATAAAAATGCCTTCAAATAAATTCAAATTCCAGAAGACCACGATTAAAAATTATGTTGGATAAAATTATGTAGCGCATTATGCTTGCCCGATTTTTATTGTCATTATGAGCTTAATGGAAGCTGAATGATCCACAACTTTTAGACCAAAATAAACAGAATTTCTAACCTATAATTAAATGTATTGTTACTTAAATGTAGGCTTGATGCAATTTTTGAAACATATTATAACGTCTCAAAATTAACCGATTCTAACGATCAATATATAAAAAAAGCCAAAACATCAAGGATTATTTCATGATCAAAAAATTCAAAATATCTAAAATATAAATGGAGTTATGAATCATCGATTGCAGATAGGTCATAAAAGAATTACAACTTGTGTTGCTTAAAATGCAGTAGCAAATTTCGTCTGATTTTTATACTCAATGACTCATATGAAAACTTGTATTCCAGAGACGGTTCTTGGACAAAAAAAATTGCTTAACATAATTATAACTATAAGCATTTATCTTGCATTCAATTCAAAATTCTGGAAATTATAAAATTTATGTTTTTAGGTTGAGTAATATAATGAAAAAAATGAATACAGATTCTAACGATCAATATCTCAAAAGAGAGCCTATATTTCAAGGATTATTTGAAGACCAAAACATATAAAATATCTTAAGTAGAAATGGAGTTATGTATCATTGATTGAAGATAGCCATAAAAATTTAAATAAATTATGTTATTTGGAATGCTGTAGCGAGCTTCAGTTTCGTCCGATTTTTATATTCAATGGCTCATATGAAAGTTGGTATTCAAGAGATGGTTCTTAGACCAAAACATATAGCAAAACTAACTATAAATAGAAAATAACCTAACTATAAATAGAAAATTTTCTCTTTAATTCAATTGAAAAATCTGGAAAAAATCACATTTATGTTTTTAGGTCGAGTAATATAGTAGATAACTGAATACAAATCTTTGATGGCAAATCTGTGTATTCTTACCTATAATTTAAGACCAAAATTATTAAAATCGGTAGGTTAGAATAGCCAAACGAACCCGGAAAAGACAATTAGAATTTAACTTCCATAAGAATAGAATTTAACTTCCATAAGAAATACACAGGGAGGAAATTTAATTTGTGTGTAAATCGAGTAATATGATAGGAAAGTGAATTCCGATGCTTGATGGCAAATCGGTGAATACATACCTTTAATTTAAGACTTAAATCATGAAAATTGGTCCGGTAGAAGAGCCAAACATTACCCGAAAAGACAAACCCAATTTTATTTTTAATATATAGATTCTCAGACAAATAATACCATAACCTAATTAGAACTGTATAAAAATGCCTTCAATTAAATTCAAATCCAGAATACCATAATTAAAAATTATAATGGATAAAATTATGTAGCAACTCATGACCTTGCCTGATTTTTAGTATCATCAGGAGCTTAATGGAATGTGAATGATCCACAACTTTTTAGACCAACATAAACAAAATTTCTAACCTATATGTAATACACTTTTTAAAAACTAATTATAACGTCTCAAAATTAACCAATTCTAACAATTAATATCTCAAAAGAAAGCTAAGACTTCAAGGATTATTTGATGACAAAAACATTTCAAATATCTAAAATAGAAATGGAATCATCGATTGCAGATAGGTCATAAAAAATTACATCTTGTGTTGTATAGAATGCATTAGCGAGCTCCAATTTCGTGCGATTTTTATATTCAATGGCTTTTATGAAAGCTGGTATTCCAGAGATGGTTCTTAGACCAAAAAATATAGCTTATAATAATTATAACTGTTTTATCTTTCATTCAATTTCAAATTCTGAAAATTATAAAATTATGTTTTTAGGTTGAGCAATATTATAGATAAATGAATACCGATTCTGACGATCAATATTTAAAAAGAAAGCCAATATTTTAATGGTTATTCTCAGATAAAAACATTTAAAATGTCTTTAAATAGAAATGGAGTTATGTATCATTAATTGCAGATAAGTCATAAAAATTAAAATAAATCATATTATTTGTAATGCTGTAGCGAGCTTCAATTGTGTCAGATTTTTATATTCAATGGCTCATATGAAAGCTGATATTCCAGAGATGGTTCTTAGACCAAAACATATAGCTTAAAATAATTATAACTGTAAAAAGTTATCTTTAATTCAATTCCAAATTCTGGAAATTATTAAATTTATGTTTTTAGGTCGAGCAATATAGTAGATAAATAAATACCGATCTAACGATCAATATCTCAAAAGAAAGCCAAGATTTCAAGGATTATTTGAAGACCAAAACATATGAAATATTTTAAATAGAAATTGAGTTATCTGTCATAGATTTCAGATAAGTCATACAAAGAAAAATAAATTATGTTATTTGGAATGCTGTAGCAAGCTTCAATATTGTCCGATTTTTTAATTAAAATACTCATTTGAAAGCTGGTATTCCAGAGATGGTTCTTAGGGCAAAAAATATAGCATAACATAACTATAACCGGAAAATTTTATCTTTAATTCAATTCTAAATTCTGGAAATTATCACATTTATGTTTTTAGGTCGAGTAATATAGTAGATAACTGAATACAAATGTTTGATGGCAAATCTGTGCATTATTACCTTTAATTTAGGACCAAAATTATCAAAATCGGTCGGTTAGAATAGCCAAACAAATCCAGAAAAGACAATTAAAATTTAACTCCCATAAGAAATACACAGGGAGGAAATTTAATTTGTGTGTAATCGAGTAATATGATAGGAAAGTGAATTCCGATGCCTCTGTGAATGCATACCTTTAATTTAAGACTAAAATCATGAAAATCGGTCGGGTAGAAGAGCCAAACATTACCGGAAAAGAAAACCCAATTTTTTAAATATATAGATGTAAATGACATTCCCATATATGTGTCTTCACTTGAAACAGAAATTACAATGTTTGCTGATGATGTAGGCATAAAAATAGCATCACAAAATTTGAATGAAGCAGAATTAACAATTATTGAAATTACAAAAAAGTTTATCGATTGGTGCGTGGACTGAACAAATTACATCTCAACCGAAATAAAACTCAAGATATCAAATTTAATTATAGTAGCAGTTTAAAATGTTATAACATGCCAAAAACAATAAAATTCATAGGCCTTATTATAGATAACAAACTTGACTGGAATGATCATATAGATATTACATTGAAGAAAGTGAATAAAGGTTTATACTTTTTACGAAGAATAAAAGAAAATGTACCGTAACATAAGATGTATTAATTCAAGTGTATTACGCATATATACATTCAATATTGAGTTATGCTACCTTAATATGGTGACACGCCACAAACATGGAAAAATTATTTAAGGCACAATAAAAAAGCAGTACGAATAATATGTGTCGTAAATTAAAGAACTCATTGCAAACCATTGATGAAGAAATTGAGCATCATGTCCCTCCCTTCAATATTTGTTTTCCAAATGTTAATGTACACTAAAGAAAATATTATCAAATTTTCAAAGATCAATAATGATTATTCAACAAAACACAAGTCAATATTAAAAATGGAACGAGGAAAATTCAAGAAGACTCAAACAAGAATTTCCTTATTTAAATATAAACTTATGCAATTATTTACCTGATCATATTAAACTTTTAGATTTGAAACGATTCAAGAAAATACTGAAGATTATTTTAAGTGAAAATTGCCTCTACTGCGTTGAAGAATTCTTAGAAATTAAATTTAATCGATTTTAGATATAAATATTATTATTAGACTATTATTGTATTTTAATATTTTAATGTGCCTTTAACTTTTCGGCGCCCCGGGCAGAGAGGCACGATCCCCGATGTCACCTTTGCGTCTGAGTCGCTCCTTCCGAGGATCTCTGGCTGGAGGGTTGTGGAGGACTACACGGGTAGCGACCACCAATACGTCGTGTTTGACCTGCATGATCAGGCAAATCGTCGAGTTTCCGCATCTCGGGAAGGGCCACGCCGGTGGAACACCAACAAACTGGACGTGGTCAAGTTCACCGAAGTCATCTCTCGGGGAGCGCAGGGGAATCCTGGTGAGGCTGGGGCCGAGGCACTAGTAACATCCACGATGGAACTGATCGTCTCGGCCTGCGACCAGTCTATGCCGCGAAGGAAACCCCGACGCGACAAACAACCCGTTTACTGGTGGACTGAAGAGATTGCGGAACTCAGAAGAACATGTTTAAGAACTAGACGAGCCGCCACAAGAGCGAGAATCCCCGCAGACAGAGTTCGTAAGTCGGAGGCCTATAAAGCTGCGAGAAAATCTCTCCGCCAGGCGATCAACAGGAGCAAGGCGAATAGCTGGAGGAGACTTCGTGACGACGTTGATTCCGACCCCTGGGGCCTGGGTTACAAACTTGTAACACAGAAACTCGGCGCCCGCTCTCCACCTTCCATCATGGAGGGCGCCACCATGGGGAGGATCGTCGCTGCGTTGTTTCCTGAACATCCACAGCGACCGCCGGTTGACTTCGGACGGGTAGAGGACGTTCCACTCTTCACTTTCGAGGAGCTAGAAACCTCCGTTCTCTCCCTGAAGAGCAACAAGGCTCCTGGCCCGGACGGGATTCCCAGTGAGGCTTTAAAGAAAGCATTTTTAATCAACGCTGACTTGTTGATGAGAATGTACAATGCCTGTTTGGTAGAAGGGGTGTTTCCGGCTCCCTGGAAAACAGCCAGGCTTGTACTGATCAGCAAGGGCAAAGGTGATCCCGAGCTGCCGTCGTCCCACAGGCCTCTCTGCATGTTGGACACGGCTGGAAAGCTGTTCGAGAAGCTGATCCGTTCCCGCCTGACTTCTGCCGTGGAAGCTGCCGGGGACTTATGCCCCCGTCAGTACGGCTTCAGAAAGGGACGGTCAACGATCGACGCTGTCACCGAAGTTCAGAGAGCTGTGGAGAGAGCCGAGAGCCACAACCATTTCTCCCGCCGAGTAGTGCTTCTTGTTACGCTTGATGTCAAGAATGCCTTCAACTCTGCGAGGTGGGTCGATATGCTGGATGCGCTTCGCAACACCTTTCGTATTCCTGCATATCTGTTGCGGCTCATCGAGGATTATCTACGCTCTCGAAGCCTGATTTATGACACGAGGGACGGAACGCGGACGATGGAAGTCACTTCTGGTGCCGCACAAGGTTCAATACTCGGCCCGGATCTCTGGAACGTTGCCTATGACAGCCTCCTGAGGTCCGAGATGCCTGAGGAAACCACTTTGGTTGGGTACGCCGATGACGTCGCAGCTCTCATTGCTGCACGCAACGTTGAGCTGGCCCAACTGAAGTTGAACCGAGTTATGCGGGTGGTCAACAACTGGATGTCCGATCACGGTCTCTCACTTGCTCTCAGTAAGACGGAGATCGTGATTCTCACGAAGAAGAGGATCGACACCGTCGTCCCGTTTCGAGTGGGAAGGGAGGTGGTCACATCAACTCGTGCCGCCAAATACCTCGGGGTTATGGTGGACACCAAGTTAAGCTGGAGGGATCAGATCTTCCGTACGGCGGACAAGGCCGCTAAGGTAGTGACTTACCTTAGTAGGCTGATGGCCAATGTCGGGGGTCCCCGATCCAGCAGAAGACGTCTGTTGATGTCCGCGGTCCAGTCCGTGCTTCTTTACGGGGCAGAGGTGTGGGCAGGCGCTCTAGATAAGGAGTGCTACAGGTTGCGACTCGCCCGGGTTCAGCGTCAAGCTGCGCTCCGAGTGTGTTCCGCCTACCGGACAGTGTCCGAGCCTGCCGTCCTGGTGGTCGCCGGAGTCATCCCTGTCAAGCTCTTGGCAGGGGAGAGGAAAGCGATTTATCAGAGACAAGGCGAGATCGGCAAGGACACGGCAAGAACAGAAGAGCGCTCCCGAACCTTCCAGCAGTGGCAACACAGCTGGGAGCACGACACCCGAGGACGATGGACTGCGCGACTTATCAAGCAGGTCCAACCATGGGTGGAACGGCGGCATGGGGAGGTGGACTACTACCTGACCCAATTTTTCACAGGTCACGGCTATTTTCGGTCGTACCTGAACCGGATGGGAAAGACCGGCTCACCGGACTGCATTTATTGCCCGGGTGTTCCCGACGATGCGGAACACACATTCTTCCGCTGTCCCCGTTGGGAAGGGCCCCGCCTGGAGGCCACACAAATCTTTGGTGTATTTTCGGTGGACTCGGTCTGCCAAAAGATTTTGGAGGATGAGGGCAACTGGGATTGTTTGTCACAGTTCGTCCGGGGCATCCTCCTGGAAAAGAAAACCGATCTGGACCGCGAAGTGGCCCAGATCCCTTGATCGAGCGGCTGGATAAGGAGCGAGCCCCACGGTCGTAAGCCAAATTTAGGCCTAGCCTGACGTAATGTGACAAACAATTCCAGGTTAGATTCCTAAAGAGTAGAGGAGGTTTTTTAGTGGGTAAACCCGTTTTTTGGGGAGCCCCACACTACAGGCTGGCCACCTGTGTGCGTAATGCATTTTTCCGCCTCTCCCTCAAAAAAAAAAAAAAAAAAAAAAAAAAAAAAAAAAAAAAAAAAAAATTTTAATGTGCCTCATGGCATCCAAACAATAAACAATAAGAAATACCAAAATAAATAAATAAGAAATAAATACAAAATGAAAACTACTTTTCGACAATTCCTAATAGTTAGCTTAGCAACAGAACTGAAAAATTCAATTTCACCCACCATCAAATACAAATTTTACTGTCGTGCTACTTTTGTCAGGACATTGAGCAGTGTCATGTGTTGAGTTTTAAGCATTCACACATGCCATCCTTGATAATGTTAATTTATCAAATAATGTCATGATTACCCCTTTTTAATAATTTGTGGGCTAGTAACAGAGGTTAGGAACTTTATTGTAGCGCATATTCCAGGCATAAACAAAATGGTTTAGTATTGGTGCATTTAAAAATCGTATATTAATTTGGAATTCACTACCATGGAAAGTTGTAATTTAATTCTCCTTGTTTCAGTTCTTTGAACCGCTGAAGCTGGCTAAGCCCGGGGAGGTTGAGAAGGTGAAGGTGGTGACGGGGGACTGCAGTCTGCCCGACCTGGGCCTCTCGGAGGAGCATCGCGTGATGTTGTCCTCGGTCGACATCATATTCCATGCGGCGGCAACCCTGCAGATGGACCAGCACCTGCGGATAGCCTACAACACCAACGTGCTCGCCACCAAGTGTCTGCTCGAGTTCGCCAAGACACTCCCCCGACTCAAGGTTGGTAGTAATGATGTGTCGGTAACGGTCAGGCCCGGACTGGCTCATTGAAAAGGGCGGTGGACAACCATCACCGAGGGCGCCCATATATAGGCCTATACTGTAAACCTTATTTTTGGCGCTCAATTTGTCATGAGTTTCGCGGTAATTTAATAATTAGTTAGGTAGGTAGGAGGTGGGATGAATCTTTACTGTATTATCATTTATGTATGCATTTTAATATTGTTACCTCTAAGACAATGAAAATATTTGGTGTGAAAATTTTTATTACTAGGTCGGGCGCCGAGCGCCTTTGGCGGCCTACCACGAGGTGGCTGAGGGCGCCCGATGAGGAGGGCGCACCGGGACACGTCCCGGTGTCCCGGTGGGCCAGTCCAGGCCTGGTACCCGTACCTGTTCGTTTAAAGGATCGGTGTTCTGTACCGGTACCAAGTACTCATTTTTTAATAAGGTTAATTTAATAGGAAAAGTGAAAAAAATATTTGTACATTGAAGTGATATTTCAACAGTAGTGAGAATTTAGGGATCAAATTAACAAACACATGTAAGTAAAAGAATTAGGATTGAGTTACAATTAAGGAAGGGGCATTGTTGGAGTTGTGTATGGGAAAACGTTGAAGAAGGGGAAAACGTTAGAAGGGGGTGGGGGAGAAGGACGGCGGGGTATAAATTGCCGATCTTTGGTGGTTTTGTTATTTTACATTATAAATAGTATTATTTTCCTAGATGAAAGGTATAAGCCGGGTGATAGAATACTTTGACAAGTTTTGCAAAATCAAACTATATTTTAGCTATCTCATTGAAACGTAACCTCAGTGAAAGAAGAGGTAACCTACCAAGTACGCATCACGCAAATAACTGCAGTCAGTCTGAGTTTATAACATTGAGACTCTTGATTTTATTTATCATTCTCTTAAGCAGTAGAGCTAAACAGACTGAAAAATAAAGTAAATTATTAAAGTCTTTTTGTTTTATTAATAAAAACCAGCAATAAATCAGATAGGTGTCAATTGTTAAATGCGCTTAGCGGTAAAAAGCAAATTTCGTGGGCCAATGTCGTCATGACTTTGAAATTAATTCTTGACTTTGAGCTCCTTTCAAAAGCGAGATTTGAAATTTAATTTTTCCCCTCTAATATAACTAAGTCTTAATGTTAGTCCCTTATGGTTTCCAAGTGATCATAAATCCGTCAGATTGAGCTTCACGATCTAACCCATACAGTAAAACAAAAGTAAACGTACGGTTGGCCTACTCCATCAATTCTAAAATGATCACAGCTCAAACTTCTTTCACACTAAATACAAATTAGGCTAAATTGAAATACCGTGGTACTGTTATTCATTACAACAAAACAATCTTAATATAATACTGTTCTAAAAAGAAAGGCTATGACTTGCGCTCAACGATCTTCGCCAGACGATGATCTTCACAATAATCAATAATACCACCAATGAAAATAGGCCTAGTGTCCTTCTCGTCTCTTTGCCCGTGTCGTCTGCCGCGCGCAGCAAAAAACCTATACTTTACGAGGAGTGTCTCTGGCGATGTATTTTCCACTATCTTGAAATAAAGCGGGTTGATTTTAATTACATTTTGCGTTTAATAGTGTTTTGGTCTAAAAATAAGTTTTTAAATAGCCTCAACCCCAGCAAAAATCAAATTTAGTATAAAATTCAGTTTTAAAAATGTAATTTTTAACGTTGGTTAATGGGTTGACATTTTTGTAACGGAATAACAATGAACAGTAAACAAACATAAAGAATACTACTTTTAAGCATTCTTATTGAAACATCTGTTAACTATGAAGAGGTAGACTATAGTTGATTGTTGGTGTAATATTAATGTTAATAGCCTGATTAGATTGACTTATAAAATCCCAAACTTCATGAGAGGGAGGGAGCCATCCCGATGCCCCCCCCCCCCCCCCCCCGGAACCACTGTCAACAATCCCGATCAGCTGATGGCATTCACAATACAGCACCAATGTCTGTCTCTCTGTCTTCTCGTTGTCCACGTTGTCTGCCGCGACGCAAACTTTGCTTAATTTAAGCATCTCCAAAACTTCCTCAAAATGTAATAATGTGGTTTTTAATCTCAATTAATACAAATAAAAGCTAAATACACCTAAACAATGTAAAACTTTCATAAAAAATAGATTATTTTTGTAACTAAAATATATTTTTAAGCCCCCAAAATTTACTGGCCGAAAATTCTCGGAGGGGGCCATGGCCCCCATGGCCCCCCCCCCCCTGAAGCCCCGCCACTGACAGTAACAGATCTAGTGGTTCGCAGGCCAGCTTTTGACTCTCACACTTCCGGTATAGAGTAGGGTAAAAAATCATTACACTTAGGTCTCAGACCAAAACGGGCTGAAAAGTGAAACATGAAGTGTGAAACATGAAAGTGAAAAGTTAAGTAAGTAACTTTAACAGGGGATTTTGTTCTTTCCATTTAATAGTGGTTATAGGCTAACTTTTTAATCTTTTTATTCCACATTCCAAGTTTTTAGCTTAAGTTTTTTTATTTTATTTTATTTTTAAAATTTTTTTTTATAATCAGCAATTTAAAAACCAGTATTTTTTCCTTCACATAGTTTTTAAGCAAATTAAACTTAGGCCCAAAGTGATCACTTGTAGGCGTAGTAGGATAGGCTAGCTATTTTAGTATAGTAGGCTAGTATATTTTTATATTTTAGTATAGACTAGTTATTTTAAGACTAGTTTATTTTATTTTTTCAGTATTTTTATGTTCATTTATTACTCAACTCGAAACTCAAGTATTCTACTTACTACTTGACTCGACTCGTTCCAAAAATATGATACTCGCCCACTCCTAATAGGTATAATAATTAATAGCCTAATGACAAGTCCAAACTGGGTTTTGTTTAGAATCACCCTCTGCCGGGGATCAAATTGGCTACCTCAAAATAATTCTGCTAAAAATTCCCAAATTTGAAGGGTTATATACAGTATCAAGTTTTCATGCAATATTGGCATTTCTTCTACAATATATATACCTAACCACCCCTTTTGGAAAACAACCCTAGCACATATCTGAATAAAATATTTATAAACTGAAAACTGACTTTAATTGAAAATAGTAAATAATTATTGTTCCAGGCTTTCATGTATGTTTCAACTGCGTACACTCACGCTTACCGAGACAGAGTTGAGGAAACGTTCTACAGTGTTGTTTACGATGAAGACGAAATCGGACAGATCTGCCGAGAAATGGACGACGCACAAATAGGCGCCTTAACTCCTAAGTAATCATTTTTCTATTATATATCCTAGATATGTATTTAAAAAATAAGTTTTATGGTTTTCAAATATGAGGTCAATATGGGAATGTTATTTACATTGTGTGTAAAAAAATAATTGTTTCATCTTCATATTGAGGGCGTTCACAAGCATCCACCGCAAAGCGGTTTGTTTAAGTTTTTGCCTATCACGTGACAAATCCCACAAATTAAATGTCTGGAATTAGTCACGTGATTGGCAAAACGTAAACAAACCTCATTTGCAGTGGATGAACGTGAACGGGTCCATTGTGTCATCTCTGGCTGGGTAGCTGTTGCTCATTTTGAATATACAGGTTGCCGGTTCGATCCTGAGAAAAGTCAGTCAGTAGCTTTTTGATGGTTCGAAACTGGACCCAGCTGCCTTCATAGGTTTTAAAAAATTGTCTTGGTTCAGATATCATTGTAATTAAATGTAGTGCAATGTATCATCTTATTACCTTCATTCAATAAATAAATAAATAAGTATAATAAATGTGTCCAGCATAGTTATAGAATTTTTTTACAGGTTGTTGGGAAGGTGGGGGAATACGTATGCTCTGACCAAAGCGTGTGCTGAAAACCTTGTATCTAAATATGATGGAATTCTGCCAGTTGGAGTGGTACGGCCATCAATAGGTGAGAGACTAAGGAAAACTTATCTATATCTTGTACATCATGTTTTGTCAATCCATTGATTCACAGGATTCTCAGGCTATGGATAATTTGAGAGTCTCTGCACAAGATAGGTATAAAGTTGCCAGTTCAGACTGTCTGTACTTCATCAGCATCACAGACACAGGTGAGCACATTTCAGTGTGGCAGATAGCATGCCCGCCGAGTCTAGCTTTCGTCACCCTTTTGCTCTCATCATCACAAAACATCGTCACCCTTTCGCTCTCATCGTCTCAAAACATCGTCACCTTCTCGCTCTCATCATCACAAAACATCGTCACCCTCTCACTCTCATCATCACAAAACATCGTCACCCTCTCGCTCTCAGCATCACAAAACATCATCCCCCGTCTTGCTCTCATCGTCACAAAACATCGTCACCCTCTCGCACTCATCATCTCAAAACCTTCATGATGAGTATCCTGCGCTCATGAAGGTTTAACCCATTGGCATTGTATCACGGAACCGTTCAGTGATGATGTCAACACATAAACAATGTTATCTCCAACGTTCTATTTGTGATAATGAAGCTATAGGCTATTTCGATGTAAAACTATTACCAGAAAGTCAAAGTAACCTCTAATAGGTTGAACTTTTATCAAATATTAAATTTTTATTCGCTATAATTACGTGACTGTTTTCCTTGATCTCATTGTACGGATTGAATCTAAATATACATCGACGTGGGTACTGATAATTTTTATTTACTTCTTTGACTGTTTCTTTTCTCCTGTGTTTATCACTGTGTTTAAATTAGGGATGAGCATCGATAGAAAAACATCGATGTTAACATCGAACTAAAACATCCATGTGTGGAAAACATCGACCTCTAAACATCGATGAACATCGGACCCAAACATCATTGTTTTTATGAAAATCCCGAATTTAGTAAAAAAATGCCATTGGATAAAAACATCACTCTTTTAGTTAAAATTCCGTAGTTTCGTAAAAAGGATAGGTAAACCACAATAACACACATCAAATTTAAATCAAACTTGATAAAAAATGTATTTATTTCGTCATTTTTAATAGTTACAAATTACGATGAATGGATTATTGCTGCCTCCTCTCACTCCCAGCTCCATAAAGTATTGTCAATTGAGTGAAGAAATACTACTTCTGAAATAAGTCGCGTCCTTAGAGAATCTCCACTCTAGTAGTGTAAAATAACAAAATTAATTTTTAATTTGAGAGTAGGTTTTTTTTAGAAACTTGGTAAAAATAAAACCAACAATTTCGTTTTTTACGACTAGAAATATTAAACAGAAAAAAACATCATGTATTGTAAAATTTGAAAAACATCGATGTAAAACATCGATGTTTTACACATGTAAAACATCCATCGATATCGATGGTAAACATCGGTCTCTCACCATCGATGGCAAAAACATCGAACATCGAAAGGAAAACATTGATGTTTCTAAAACATCGGCCATCGATGCTCATCCCTAGTTTAAATGTCAGTAGTAAACTAACCTCTATCAGTACTGTAGTGCAGTTATTTGTAAACAGTGGAATTCAGTTATGATGGTTTATGAACTTTGTGGATAAAACTGTAAATCTTTTTTTTTAAAAAAAGCTAATTTATATTATTCAGTGGCGGATTTACGTAGGTTGGGGCCCTAGGCCAACTTTTCTGTGGGGCCCTCCTCCCCCCCTCCTCTTCACCGACTGAAGTATGAGTGTACCTTATCTAAAGTCATCAAATTAAGCTAAAATAAGTTTAAGTTTTTTATCCTATGCTCTGGTACCAGTAAAGTGTAATTGTTTGTGTACACTCTGATCTCTGAGAACGAGCTCGTCTTGGAAAGATAATGGATTATCCAGCTGTTAAATGCGGGGGTGGGGCATGGGGTCCATTATGCTTTATCATTGACTATCTATAGTCAATGGATCTATGCTATAACTGGAGTCACTACTCTTGTTCATAAGTTTGTGAAAAGCGTGCCGCTGTATTTTAGGGATGTTATGTCCGTTACGTTGGTCAAATTGCTGTTGATGGGAAGCCTCCCACCAAAATAGTCAAGATGGCTATCCGTACTCAATTTTACCAAACTGTAGTTGTGCAATGGGGTCCTTTATTGATCTGAATTACTTTGTTAATATTACTATATTGGTATAAATGTGTTGCTTTCTGAATTTTGATACTTATGGTACACAAAATTGTTATATACAATTTTGATACACAAAATGGTAATGGTTTTAGAAAATCTTTAAATTAAACTAACATTAGTTTTAAGTTCACCCAGATTTTGCATTTTGACAGCGTCTCACCAATAGCAAACTGGCACCAAAAAAAAATATCAATTGGAAAGTGGTGCACTTTTTAGACACAGAGATTTAACTTCAGTTAGTTATAATAAAAACCCCAAAGGGGCCGCCGCGTCGTCGCCCAGAGTTGCCACCAATATGAATGTGACTTAAGCTACAGGTAGCTTATCGGGGGATGATCACCCGAAATTGGCATGGAAAACGGCAGACGCCACAATGACTTCACCAAAGTCTCTCTGTTGTGTTGTGAATTTACGGGTTTTCAATTAAATTAGTCTGCTAAAAAATCAGGGCTCAAAGCTGATGTTCATCTTTACCATGCAAGTACATCCTTAAAAATATATACTCTGTATATTTGGGACTCCGTGCGGCCCCCCTGCAGCCCGCGGCCCTAGGCCAGGGCCTAGTCGGCCTAATGGTAAATCCGCCACTGATATTATTAGTTATAAAAAAAAAAAAAAAAAAAAAAAAAAAAAAACACTTGTATTGCAAAAATACAGTTTGAGAGTTTTTTATTAATACAGTAATTCCTAAACTATTACCAGTAATAATGCAGTCACAATGATAGTACAATAATGCCAGGGAACCATGTTTTCACAAAATGAAAGGTTCTACTAAAATGTTTAAAAAAAATTATTTTTTGAAGAATGACAATTATAAAGGAAGTTTTACATAGGGAATTAAATTGGCTACCTTTCTATTGAAAATAAGAAACATATACACAATTTTTAGGGTGATTTAATAATCTTGCTTTCAAAAAATATTTTTTTAACAGTTAATTTTTTTATACTCAGCAACTATATGTACATATATGTAATATATGTACTATATGTAAATATATTTACATATTCTTATAGAATATTTAATGCCCTTTAAAAAAACATAAATAGTTATTTATGAAAATAAATTTTCATCATACCATTGCTATAAACGTTGTTTTCGGAACGGTCAGCTGTGATCGAAACTAGTTGATTCCCGGTGGGTTGGATAAACGTGTTGGTAAACAAAGTTTTCGGGACTAGTCCTCTTAACAGTGGTTTTCGGGACTAGGCCGGAAAAAAACTTCCAATGTTAGACACCACTAGCGCTGCTATTCTGCTTACAGTAACGTAAACCTCGTTGACTCCAATATATAAATGTCACACAGCTGATTGTTTAGTTGTAAATAGTTAAAATACAAGATAAACAAATAACAACGTAAGAGGGGGTATATAGATTAAAATTTATTAAGTTTTATCCAAACTATATATTTATTAAAGGTGGTATGATGAAAAGTACTGTTCGTAACTCGTCCGAAAGTGGTATATCGGTGCTCGATCGAATTCAAGTACTCGGCTTCGCCTCGTACTTGAAACTCGATCTTGCACCGATAACGACCACTTTCCGGACTAGTGACGAAATATACTATTTCTACTAATTTTTTTTTAAACCTAGTATTTTTCATCATTTTAATAGGATGACTTAGTGATGGATTTATGCAAAATAATTGATAGACCAATGGGTTAAAACCAGATATTTAAAAAATCAACAATTATCTAAAATATTTTTCTTAATAGTGTTGGAATAAGCCGCACAATGAATATATTCATCTAAAGTCTCACTTTCTGAAAAGTCAGGAAAAATATGGAATTTTGAAAGAGATCTGGAAAAAAGCTGGCAAATCACTGAAAACAAACCTGCACGTTATAGAAGGGAAATTTGCTTAAAATTCAATTCTTGTGTAATATGTCTCCAAAGAATGGTTGCTCAGAGTATTGTGCGCCGTCGCTGTTGGCTAGGGTGACCAAACATCCCGGAAAACCGGGATTGTCCTGGTTTTTCATCATCAGGGTGTCTAGTAGTCTTGAAAATCTGGAAAGTCTTGAATTAGTATTGAATTTAATAATGGTCTTGAAAAGTCTGGAATTAGTCTTGAATTTTCAGTCTAGTCTTGAAATTTACAAAAAAATTAACTATGTAGACACTTGCAATCGCCGATTAAGGACACTCTGATAAAGATTGATAACCAGACATTCTTGTAATCCCCAATCAAAACGCTTGCAACTGCAGACCGTAAACAAAGGCCTGTTTCACATATACCCGGCTGTCGTGTGCCGGCTGTCGTTTAACCGGCTGTTGGGTGAAGCAGCATATGGGGCCGTTCATATTTGCACGACACTTGCCCGACTAGTGTCGTGGTCGGTTAATCACTACCCAGCTGCCGTGATCTAGTCGAGGGATGCCGGGCGCCCCCTCAGCAAAGGCCGGCTGCCGGTGTCGGGTAAACGGGGCGGGCTTCAGTAGTGGGGGTAGCGGTCAATGTGACTGTTCACATACAACCGGCACCTGTTGTCTGTCGTCCGCCTACGATTTGTTTACTTTTGGTTTAGTTTGGAAGTGTGCAAACTTGTAATTATGATGGAAGTAGACCTTTAAATACTAATTAGTTTAGTACAAGAGCATTAAGTCTTATGGGACAAGACATCATTTTAAAGTAATTTATTTATTAATTATTTAAACACCATTGACAATCTAAAAAATTGCATAGGCAACTTATAGCTAAATAAATACAATAATTTAGAACTTTTTGTAAAATTTTGTCTTCTCATTTTTTATGTCTTCTACAGTATTTCATATATTGTTCCCTCATAATATTTTGATGCATTGTAAATTCTTATATTTTGTCTTCAAGATATTTTTTACACTGTAGTAGCACTTTTCTTGAAGCAACTATTTAATTTTTTTAATTAAAATTGTATGGAAATTTTTCTTCTTTAATATTTTGTGGTAGCTTGTTGTAGAGTTTAGTTGCAGTATACATGAAATAATTTTGATAAAAACTTGTGTTATGTTGTTGAAACGGAAAATTTTGAGTGGATCGTAAGTTTTAAGAATTTTCATTTATTTCTAGGAGGTTTTCTGTTTTTGATGAGACAAAATTGAAAACAGAATTAATGATTCATATATATATATATATATATATATATATATATCTTATACTCTAAAACAAGCTCCATTTGTCCGGGCAAAGCTTTTTTTCGCTCCAAGGATTTTTGATTTTTTAATTGAATATGGGGGTTTTGGCCACCAGAAATCGATTGGAGTTGGTCCCATAGCTGGGAAAAATCCGGTTTTCGCGCTATAGCCCTTCAAAGTTTCCATGTTATCCTTATGGAGATTTTATTAATTGAACAAAAAACAGCTAATAACTGTTAGTAGATATAAACCAAGTGTTAAATCTTTAACCGGTAGTTTAAGAAAATTATACCAAAGTGCAGCACCCGTCGGCTTGGCGAGTGAGCGAAGCGAACGAGCTCGTCTTTAAAATGGAAGAAGGCGAGTGAGCGGAGCGAACGAGCTTTGTGTGAGAACGAAAGTAATAATTTTACCGAGCTTAAGCTCGGTCCCCCTGGTACTATATATATAAATACATGGTAATGTCAGGATTTTCCACTTTCCAAATATAGGTGTAATTAAAGAATTTTTCACTGCTATTTCTTAGGTCGTCAAAAAGAATATAAAAAGCCCCAACTTCGTTTCTTCTCGCGAAGGGTGTACCCAGTACACTCGATTCTTCCTTCTTCTTCGTTTCAACCACCTATACAAAGTAACATTGTAATTAATTGCTAGTTCACGATCAATTGTTACTCCCTGGTGGAGTGCCGGTGTCAGCGTAATGTGAACAGTGCACCCGTGCAGGTGCCGGCCAGAAATCGGGTTAACGGCATGTCGGGTAGATGTCGGGTATATGTGAAACGAGCCAAACGCTCACGATTCTATTAAATAATATGTAAAATTCCAAAATTTGTTTACAGTAGACAATGTTGGAAAATGAATTTTACTAACATTTGCCTACAAGCTAAAGAAAATAAGGAAAATCAACATTTTAATTATTACCAAACATAAGCAATTTTTATGTGTTCTATAAATTTGTTATCATATTCAATTTTTGGAAGGATTTATATTACCCTATTTATTTTAATAAACTAAACGGAACACACACCCTACGAAGGACGGACAAAGGGTTAAAAAATAGAATTACAAACTTGTGCATTATTTTAATTCAAACCATTTAAATTTTCAATGTTGTTGAGGAATTAATAATGCTTCTTCTAAAAAAGTAATAATTTTGTAGTTTCATTTTAATGGTCTTGTTTTTGACAAAAATATTACAATTCATTATATTAGCCCCTAAACTGCTACTGAAGACTAAAATAGTATACACATGCCTTCCTTTGAGTAGCTCAAATTTTGTTGTTGGATATAATCACTACGGTACATGTTTTACCGTGAATATATGGCATTGTCAAGTGATATAAATAAGAACATAGCCTTCTATCCATCAAAGGATTGGTCAAGGATAAAAAAAAAAACTCAAAACACGTTAGAAACCCAGTTAATTTTGTGTATTTTAATCCTTGACAATCCTTTGATAGGTGTTATGTTCTTGTATCACTTGACAATGCTGCATTCACAGTGAAACATGTAGTGATTGTATCCAACAACAAAATTAAAGCTGGTCGATGTAAGGAATGTGTGTACTATTTAAAAACAAATATATATAAGTGACAACTATGTAAATAATTTTGTTAAATG
The DNA here is from genome assembly GCA_030545055.2 of Neoaliturus tenellus. Classification (NCBI taxonomy): domain Eukaryota; kingdom Metazoa; phylum Arthropoda; class Insecta; order Hemiptera; family Cicadellidae; genus Neoaliturus; species Neoaliturus tenellus. Next base: position 71,182,840 of record CM061537.1, on the reverse strand, counting down.
TAAGATAGATATTAATATGTCGAGTAATGCGGCAGTCTTGAAAAAAACTAAAACAGTCTTGAAAAAGTCTGGAATTAGTCTTGAATTTTTAAAGAGAAATAAACTAGACAACCTGATCATGTCATTCAATGTCCCAAAAAATTTTATCGGGACGCCCAAAAGCCCCGGAATTATATATATTTTTTAAAGAATATAAAATACTGAGACATAAATGTTGGCTAATTCATGCAGAAGATGGGACATGTGGAAGAGACAGTAGATTATGCTATTTGATGGCAAAAAACCAAATGTAATTGATGATTCTATCCTTTTTCATCAATTCAGGATACTTACTAATTTTGTTTAGGAAAACCTACCAAAGTAGAATGACGAATAAGAAGCACTGCATCACTGTAGTGCCGTGAAAAAAGGATGGAGTTATTTTAAACACTGTCAGTCCTCAACAGTACTCTGAGTTGGCAAAAATTGCAGAATATTTATTTGTTTGCAATACCGGCCCACAAGGCCACAGAGAGAGAATATTTTCGTTCATGAACATCCAATGGACAGACGAATGGAACCGAATGGATGATCTTTGGGCCCGTTGAAAGCAATCCTCCAGATCCTTTATAATTACAACTGTGACTGTGTGCTATTTTATAATTACGTTTCAAATAACAAATACATGATCAAGACAGCCGGAAGCTGAGACAAATATTCTTTTCTGCAAGGCCATCATTACGATCTATAACCAGTGCTAATGTTAATAATTTAAATTCTATTATTTAGATATTTTTACCATAAAAACTACATTATTATAGTCAATTTTATGTAGTGATGATGTTATCAATTATAGTAATATTTATCAGTATCAGTATCATTCTTTGACAAGTTAATTTTTAACAATGCTATATTAAAATAGATAGAGGGAGTACTAAAAGTTTAGGGTTAGGTTTAGGAAATTCATTAATGTTTGTTATTGTGTGAATCTGATTAATGAACTGTAATGAAAAACGTATACTATGAATCAATCAATTCTTATTAAGTCTGATTCTTATCCAGGCAACAATGGACCAGTAGGTTGGTACACGGCGTGGTGAGGGGAATGTTACATATTCAGAATTGTCCCGGTTTCTTCTGTGAATGATTTGGTCACCCTACTGTTGGCACTGTACCATGTGAATGTGTGTTGCAGTGGTGTCGGCGTGGAATGAGCCACTTACGGGGTGGACCAACAACGTGTACGGCGCAGTGGGAGTGGTGGCGGGGACGGCGCTGGGGCTGCTGCGAGTGTGGTGCGCCGACCCCGCCATGGTGGGTGACATGATACCCGTCGACACAGCCATCAACATGACACTGGCCGCGACGTGGGAGGTGGCCACCACCAACACTCAGCTGTGGGTCAACATCCATCCCATCTTCTATTTCACAGATTCTAAGCAGTTTTCCTAAAATGTTACTCTATTTTGAGGGATTGTCTCACTAGGGTTCCAAATTTAAAACCTTGGAACTTTTCAGGAGAGCAAATTACATAATGCCTATTACATAATGGCCTATGTACAGTCTCTACTGTCATTTGGAATCATCACTTGGAGGGGGGGGGGGCAGTTGTAGAAGCCTGCTTGAGCCTTTAAACGTGACCCAAAAATCTATTTTGAAAGTTGCTTTTGGAAAGAGAAGCCGTTTCCCGATTAGCGCTCTATTTGCAGTTGGAGAATCATCTGATCTACAGTCTGTAAACTTGTTATAAAAAGCACTGGTTTCAAAAGTGTAAAAAATGGGTTTTTGGCTTTCTTCACTTTAATTTAGCCTATGAAATTCAACAATTTTAACTTAAACCATTTAAAAGAGCTTAAAAACAAACAATCTAGTATTTTGAATTTTTTCCTTAGCTTAAATGGTTATGGAGAAAATCCAAAAACTATGTTTTCCATATTATGCTTATGGGAAATCAACGAAACCTTCTATCTTGCTTATTTATTGACATATCTTGATAAAATTTGGTATGCACATTCATTATCAATGGTTTAACTTATATTTGCTTACAAAACCCATATGGCGTCAAACCTATGTACTCACTCCTATGGGTTTTATGTTTTATGGGGAAAATGAAAATAACACCATAACTTGATAAAATTTGGAATGTACATTCGTACATTCACTAGGTAGGGTTTAACATGTATTTACCAAAAATCCCATATGTTGGCCAAATTACATACTCTCATCCCCATGGGTTTTATGAGGAAATAGAAAATATACCAAAATTCAATTGGAAATTCGCTGAGTACGCAGGCCTGCTGCGACGGGGGTATTGTTAATTTACTAGAATGTTTACTATGATACTTAAACTAAAGCGATGATGCTATAGTCAAAGCTAATTTGAACTTTGGTGCAGGATAAAAGTATTAAAACAGTTGTTACAGAGTAAGCTCGGTCACTCGATGATGTCGGAATAAAATGGATATAGTAATATTTTTGGATGCCATAGTTGCTTAATGACATAGTTGACTGTTGTTACTAGGAAAATCTACAATCTCGTATCTTCGCCAAAGAACCCCATAACGTATGACATCCTCCGCACTGCCAACTTCGGCCACGCCGCTTCCGAGCGGATAGAGTCAGTCCGCGGCATCGCGGTGCACAGCTTCTTCCTGGAAAAGAACAAAACTCTCTTCACCCTCTACTCGCTGTGGTACCACGCCATACCAGCGTTCTTCATCGACATGTACCTCAAGTTTGCCGGCAAACAACCTCGGTGAGTTTCAGTTTTAACTTTGATCCATTTCGTCAGCAATTTTTATGCAAAGTTAAAAAATGCAAAATTTCAGTTTGTCACTACAGATCAGAAGATTAGCTTTTTTTGGTACTTTCCTGTTAACCTAGATAATAATGAGTATTAGTTCCCTCACTGGTCAAAGGTAAAAAATTTCACTTGATCTTGGACCCAATTAGTTTGAAAAGTATTTTATAACTTAAATATCCGTTCTTCCTAAAATGATAGCATTGTCATTACAACAGCTGTCTAATGATTCCATCAATTACCTTTCTTCCATAAGATCAACGTTGAAACTTTGTAAGCCTGTAGTGCATAGATAGTGTTAGGGGCTTAGGTGAATTATATAGGTGATTTAAAGGGAATCTGCTCATCTACTAATGATGTGAGCAGATTTCTCTTATGATGCTCACAAGCTGCACTGAACTATCCACCCTACAAAGAAAAAAGAGAAACAAAATAAATTAAAATAATCTTTTTTAATGATAATAGTAAATTAAAGGTTGTCATTGGCCATAAAAATTGCATATTAATAAGGGGATGATTGCACTACACCTAGTTTTCAACAACCTATGTTTTCAAAACGCTTCTCATAATTCACTTAAGGTGATAATTAAAGTTTACTTAGATTAAGATGTTTTATGGAATTCTGACCACATGTCAATTATTTGTTTCAGATTGATGAAAGTGTATATTAAAGTATGGAATGTCAATTGTTGTCTTATGCCCTACTGTACGTCGCATCATATCGTGTTTACAGCTAGTAATGTAGATCGCTTGTGGGAAACGATGAGCGATGTGGATAAACGGTAAGGCAACGTTACTATTCTAATTGTTTTAAAAATCTTAGAAAGTATTAACCCTTAAGTACTTGCACGGGATGTTTACTAAAGGTCTGCAGTGCACCGAAAATTCGGTGCAGGTAGAGTACAAGACGAAGTACCATCATCAGTTTGGTACGGTTAAAGGCATCAGTACGAATCCGGTTCGGTACAGATTACAAATGTAAAAAATATTAAGGTATCTACTATTTAAATTTGACTTATAAAAACCAAATAAATGAATATTTTGTCGTTATTTTTTCATTTTTATGGAATACTACATACAGTCCTTCCTGAACAAAAATAAAAAAGTTAATTTTTTTCTATAAATTTAATTTTTTATTTTAAATTTTGTAATACACTGTTAGTTTTATTGAAAAAATAAATACCTACTGGAAAAAATTTGGAATGATTAAAATTAGAAACACTGGTAAATTTTAATTAAATACTGATAAAAACATGTTTGCAGTCATACTTTTTTTCCTAATTATCAAAAATATTTTATTTAAAAAAAATTAGGGATGGGTTGGCTGTTAAAGTTGGTTGTCGGTTTTATCGGTTTTTGACAAAAAAACGATAACCAAGAATTGATGACACATGTCGATTTTCGGTTAATTGGTTATTTTACTAACTAAAGATGAAAAGTTGAGCGGAAATAAATTACAAAGGAAAGGACGTCCAGATCTAGGAAGATAACAATACAATTGTAATATGAGACAATAGATAGAATGCGGAACAGCTGCTTTTTTTTGTAAAAGCTATTTGACCAACTAAAATACTTCTAAAAATTTATACTTACATGACTTAAGTTAAAAATACTAAAACTTCATCAGTAATCGTTAATCATAAGCTTCACCTAATCAATGGCTTTAAAAGGCATTATAGACAGTAAATATAATGATACCTGTTAAACTGTTGTCAACTGTATACAGGCTTTTTCATTACGATCTGTCGAAGCTGGATTGGGACTATTATTGGCTTCAAGCATTGAAGGGAATGAGAGTTTACCTTGTCAACGATCCTATGGAAACCATACCAGAGGGACTGAAACACTACAGAAAGTAAGTGGCTGCAATAGTATAACAAATTTATTAGTACAATAATACAGTAGACTCCCTCTTAACCGGCCTCCTTTTAACCGGTCTCCGCTTTAACCGGCCTACCCGGCTAGAAAAACAACATCTTTTTTGTGGTGTTACCTAATAGTTTTAATCATATGATCAATAAAATAGGAATTGTCATATGACTGTTAGTTAGATGTTTTTGAAAAAATATTTATTGTTATTAATTTAGAGTGTTATTAATAAAATATCTCTAAAGTGATTTCAACAAAATATAATACTCTTCATTTCTAAATATAGTACATGGTGTCAGTATTTAACCATGCCTAACAGAAGGACTAGGAGAAGACAGAAAACTGTAGAAAACTCTGATACAGGATCTGAAGGCAATGATACCAATAGGAAGGCTGAGTACTCTTCAAGGACTGAATCGACAGCCTCACCATCAGTGGACATGCCTCATGGGAGGTATGTTTACACCCCGCCACCTTTTGAAAGGTTTTTTTTCACAAAATGAAACAACGTGGACCTCATGGATTCGAAAGTTTGAGCGGTATAGACTAACTTCGCTGCTAAACTATGAACCACAAACTACTCAGGTCAGTGCATTATTGCTGGCTATGGGTGATGATGCAGAATACATTTATGATTCATTTGAATTAGAGAATGTTTCTTATGAGGAAGTTGTAAAACATTTCAATATTTATTTTGCTAAATCAGTCAATGTTATTTATGAGAGGGCTCGTTTTAATAAGAGAAACCAGCTTGAGGGGGAATCTTTTGAGACATACCTGACATCTTTGCATAAGTTGGTAAGATTTTGTGATTTTGGCCCTTTAAAGGATGAAATGTTGCGCGATCGCATCGTGGTCGGGGTTAGGGATGGTAAACTTTCAGAATCGTTGCAAATGGATCAGAATTTATCGCTGAATAAAGCAATTGAGAAGGTAAAGTTATGGGAATCTGTAAAAACTCAACAAGAAACTGTAAGGGGAGTTACAAATAGCCTTAATGTTTTAACTGTAAACAATAAATCTAAGTCTAAGCAAATTGGTGCTGTTGCTGGGGGGAGAGCAAGCAAAAGTTTCAAATGCTTTCGGTGTGGAGACACAAATTATCATTTGAAGGAAAACTTTCCAGGTTTCAAAGCTAGATGTAAATATTGTAACATTGTGGGACACTTTGAGCGGTGTTGCACTAAAAAAAAGAAGGAATTGAAGGAACTTATTGTTGACGAACCCAGCAAATCAGATTCCAGTATTGATGACGTAGCTTGTCTTGGTTCTGTTGAGTTTTCGGTACAAAATTTGTCAATTATTCCACCTTATGAAGTGTGTTTGGAAATTGTGGATGTTCCTATAGTTTTTAAAATTGACACGGGAGCTGATGTTTCGTGCATACCAGAAAGTATTTGGAGAAATAAACTTCCCAATTTTAATTTAAAAACATTTCATGGATGTATTAAATCAGCTGGTCAAATGTCTTTAAGCTGCCTAGGAAAATTTTCATCCACTTTACATTTCCGTGGAAGGAAATGTAATGAAGATTTATATGTAGTACGGGATCTTAAACAACCCCTACTTGGCCGTAGTGCCATTAATGCTCTATCTTTGATTACTTTCAATGAAGATTTGGATAGTAAACCTTTAAGATTGTCAACAATAGACTGTCCAGAATTATTTTCACCCTATCCTGGTGTTTTAAAGGGAGACCCTTATGTTATAAAGATGAAAACGGAGGCACATCTCTATGCTGTCGCTGCTCCTAGACGCATTCCTTTGCCTTTAATTGACAAAGTGAAAACTGAAGTGGAAAAAATGGAACAGTTGGGCATCATTGAAAAAGTTACTGAAGGTACTGAATGGTGTTCTCCAATCGTGATTGCACCCAAGAAAGATGGATCCGTACGTATTTGTGTGGATTTTACAAAACTTAATGCATACGTTGTTAGAGAAAGATTAATATTGCCGTCAACTGATGAATGTTTAGCAAAATTAAGAGGGGGTGTTATTTTTTCTAAGCTGGATGCTCGAATGGGGTTTTGGCAAATCCCACTAGCTGAAGAATCTGGTCATCTAACAACATTCCTTACACCATTTGGCCGATACCGTTTCACTCGTTTGCCATTTGGGATATGCTCCGCTCCAGAGCATTTCCAGAGACGGCTTTGTGAGATTCTGAATGGTCTAGATGGATGTGTTAACCTAATGGACGACATCCTGATCTATGGGCGTACAATGGAGGAGCACGACATTCGACTGAACAACGTTTTAACCCGCCTTCGTGAGAACAATATAACATTGAATAAAGAAAAATGTGAGTTCAAGAAAAGTTCTGTTATTTTTTTGGGACATGAAATAAGCAGCGGAAGTATTAAGCCTGATCAGAACAAAGTGAAAGCAGTTATGAATTTGCCTCCTCCACAAAATATCCACGAGCTTCGAAGATTTTTCGGCATGTATAATTATTTAACAAAGTTTGTAAAGGATGTTGCAAGTAAATCTCAGCCTTTACGGGAGCTTTTGAAAGAAGGGGTTGAATTTGTATGGGGAACTCAGCAACAGGAAGCTTTTGACAATATGAAGCGTGTGCTAGTATCAGCCCCTGTTCTTTCGATGTACGATACTAATGCCGAAACTAGAATACTTGCGGATGCGAGTTCTTTTGCTCTGGGGGCATGTTTGGAACAAAAGCAGGGGGATAAGTTCCATCCAGTAATGTATATTTCACGTGCCCTAACTTCGACTGAGCAGGCTTATGCTCAAATTGAAAAGGAAGCGCTTGCAGTCACTTGGGCATGTGAAAGACTCTCATTATATATTACTGGTAAGCAGTTCACAGTTCTTACTGACCACAAACCTTTGGTCTCTTTGTTAGGCAGCAAGCTTTTAGAGACTCTTTCACCTCGCATTCTACGTTTTCGTATTCGTTTACTGGCGTTTGACTTTGTTATAAATCACATATCAGGAAAAAAGTTCTTTGTGCCAGATACGCTTTCAAGAATTCAAGGATTGAAAGTGGAAAACATTGACATTTCTTCTTGTGAAATTTTAGAGGAAGAAATATCAAGTTGTAAGAAGAACCTACCAGTGACTGATGTTCTACACCAACAAATTGAAAACGCTTCCAAAACAGATTGCACGATAAATTTAATAAAGCAAGCAATTGAAAATGGATGGGTTAATAATGGAAAAATTGACCCTAAATTGACTCCGTATTACAAATTTCGGGACTCTCTTTCGTGGAATGATGGTTTGCTGATGATGGGTAACCGAATTGTCATTCCTTTAAGTCTGAAACCAATGATTTTAGACAAGTTACACTCTGGTCACATGGGTATAACTAAATGCAGACGTCTTGCGCAAGATACCGTGTGGTGGCCAGGTATTTCAAATGATATAGCACGAAAGGTAACAGACTGTTACACATGTATGGTACATCAAACCCAGAAAAGAGAACCTTTGTTAAATACAACCTTTCCCAACTTACCTTGGTCTCTAATTGGATGTGACTTTGCTAAGGTTAAGAATCAGACATATTTGGTGATACAAGACTATTACTCAAGATATTTGGAAGTAGTTCCAACAAACTCAACAGCTGCAAGTGTGTCGATCAACATACTTAAAAGGGTGTTTTCACAATTCGGGGTTCCTCACACTTTGAGATGTGACAATGGACCTCCCTTTGACAGCTTAGAATTTAAAGATTTTGCTAAGGATTGGGGATTTATGGTAACCACCAGCAGCCCAAATTATCCACAGTCTAATGGATTGTCTGAATCGGCGGTTGCAACTGCAAAGAAAATCATCGTAAAATGTAATGACTTGCAACAAGGTCTCCTGATTTACAGGTCTACTCCTCTTGAAAATGGCTACTCTCCATCTGAACTTTTAATGGGTCGAAAGCTTAGAGGCGTTGTACCAATTGCTTGTGCTAATCTAGTTCCGAAAAATCCTGACTTCAAAACCCTTAAGGCAAAAGAGGAAAACATAAGAAAAAAAAGGAAATTTCAATACGACAAAAGACATGGTACGACAGAGAGGAAAGAGTTGACGGATGGGCAATTGGTGTACATTAAAGATAAGGCAGTTACCGGAAAAGTTCTACAAAAACATGGTTGTCCTCGATCTTATGTTGTGGAGACAGAAAATGGCGCAAGACTGAGGAGAAATAGAATCCATCTACCGAATTTAATGATGCTGATTACAGAAGAACAATAACTAATACCTCAGTGGATAGTGAAGTTTTTTCTGGAAGAGAAAGAAGTCATAGGAACACAAAACCTCCCCAAAGACTTAACTTGTGAGGGAAGGATGTGGTGTTACCTAATAGTTTTAATCATATGATCAATAAAATAGGAATTGTCATATGACTGTTAGTTAGATGTTTTTGAAAAAATATTTATTGTTATTAATTTAGAGTGTTATTAATAAAATATCTCTAAAGTGATTTCAATAAAATATAATACTCTTCATTTCTAAATATAGTACATTTTTAACCGGCCATTTTTTATCTCAACATCGCTTTAACCGGCTGTGTTTCGCCGGAAACGTTGTTTTCTTATCTACTGTTTCATTCAATTCAACGTTAGCCTTTATCATGGTGTATTGACCTTCTCAAACCAATTAAAATGAAATGTCCTCAACAAAAGTGTATGCCACCGGAAGTGAAAGCGTTTGGACCTGCTATTCAGAACACAAAATAAGGAAACAAATCATTATTAGTTTGGTTTAGTCGTGGATCTCATGTGTGTCGGATGTTAGCTATAAATTATATAGAGTAACAAAAGAGTTGTTTCTTCAAGACATAATTGCAGTTAGGCTATTTAGGTTGGCGTTTTTAAAGGTAGGCCCTACATCGGTTTAACCGGCCAAATCGTTATCCGGCCGAGGCCTGGTCCCGAGGTTGCCGGTTAAGAGGGAGTCTACTGTAGTATTATTTTCGTAGGGCAAAATATTGATTCAGATAACTATATTTTAATCTGCACTTTTCAGATGAATTGTTAAACATTTACTCTCACCATTTAGTAATAAGATAGTCCTTCAATGTAACTGACATCCAAGCCATATATTCATTTCTACTTTGTCATGGCTTGAATAATGTTTAAAAAATGAAAGAAGTTTGAAGACATTCAAAATGTTGCATTAAAGATACATTTTTGGTTAGTTTTTACTTTTTGGTCAGTACCAAGTGAATCTAAGAACCTTAGAAAGAAGAAGAGGTTATGAAGAAGAGGTGGTAGAACAGGTTATGGTTAACCTGTATACCATAACTGCTAAAACTGAACCCTAAAAAGGTTGAGTTTTTTCAGCTTATTCTTGGGCTTCAGTTATATTACTGCCTTTGGTCGTAGTGCTATTAGTATTGATCCTGAAAAATGAATCAGCTACTATTTGTCAGTTACAAAGCTATGCCATCATCACCTAATTCATCAAAATCGTCAACCTTCAGTCATACTCACCTTAATTAAAATATGCACCACAGAGTGTGTCAGTGTTTTTAAGAAAGTATCTAACATATCTTCTTATTGTCTATTAAGAAGGATGTCATTGAATTGTTATTTAAAAATTATCTCATATTTATGGATTTTCTCAAAAAAATTTACTTTTCCTACATTTATTCCTATAGGTGTCCCAGACCATCCATATAAATATTCGAGAAATAAAATCTTATGGGAAAAAACAAAACTTCCACCGCCATTATCTCCCAAACCGTTAGGATTACGGGTACACATTAAATTGTAAAGAAGTTTTTAAATTATGTCCAGAATCCAAAAATGGGAAAAATACTATGAAAAGTGGGGGCCCTTATTTAAAATAAATGACTTCCGGTCTGAATATGTTACTACTAGTACACCCTGTACATTGCAATTATCATCAATGGATAGAGTACAACTGGTTCACCTATTATGGCACAATTTGTTTTTGTGAAAAATCAATTGTGTAGATTTGAAAAGTTATGTATGGGTCGTCTGGGACACCTGGTATGCTATGGTGTAGCATTATTATGGTGCTACTTCCAAATTTAATTTAAATAAACATTAATTTGTATAAAAAAGAGCAATACGAATCATGTTACACCTTAAGATTGACAATTTTGTAAAACTTATCTTAAAAAAACATACCTACTATTTTAACAGTTATTTGTAAATGAACCAATTAGTCTTGCGAGAGAAGAAATTATAAGATTACAAACTTCTGAAATTCATAATTACAACACCAGGCACAAAAGAGAACTGGTCACCAACACAAGAGTTATAAGAAAAAACCAACCTATTCAGGATTGTTGTTTTACAGAAAATTGTCAAATATCTTAAAAGATGAATCAGACATTAAACTGTTTAAAACAAAACTGGAAAAAGATTTAATAGAAAAATCAATATATACTGTTGAGGAATAATTTGACTGATCATGTAATTGATGTAGGGATGGGTCGATTCCAAATGTTGATTCTTGATTCCACCGATTCTTACGGTCAGAATCGGAATCGAGAATCGACCACCGAAAGTCATTGATTGGCTTTTCTATCAATTTGTGAACATTAGACGAAAAATAGGCCATCATTTGTTTTTCTACGACAATTAGTTCAGGAGATACAAGAGTTTTTATATGGACATCGCTAGCAATTGCGATCAGCGTAGCAAGCCGCATCGACGCGATCTCGGCTATAGCAATAATCGTCTGAATCGGAATTGACTTTAGAATCATGAAAGGATGATTGATTGAATCATTAGTTTGATGATTGGTTGAATCAAATGTTTCAGATATAAAATGTTTTTAAACGTCTTGGGACCAGATCAACTGAAATTTAGGTCAAATTTTGATCAGGAGGCGATCTCTAGTAAAAATATTTTTTGTAGACTTTACAATTCATTATGTTAAGTTACTTTGTTAACCTGTTTACTGTTAGGAATCGATGGAATCGGAATGGAGAATCGGAAATCAATTTGCAATAATCCAGATCGGATTCGTAATCCATAAAAAGTGGAATCGACCCATCCCTAAAATGTAATGACTCACTGATTTTCAGTTTATTCTGATTGTTAATTATTATTATTTTTCTTTTCGTTAAATTTCTTGTATTTATCAATGTTAAAAAGAACTTTTATTAGTTAAGTTAATTTTAGGAAGTTGCCGCTATTTATTACCAAATTGTGTATGTTTTGTAAAATAAAGATGATTTTACTTGATTTGATTATTAATAATTATTTTGTTGTCAACAGGTTGGAGCTGAGAAAGATTCTGTTTGACTCTATTGTTTGGTCAATGTTGGGAACTTTTGGTTATTTTGTGTCTAAGAATATGGTTTTTGCATATTGGTAAATAAAGTATTATATTTATGGTTACAGAATTTTATTATGTTCCCTTATTATGTAATTCAGTTGCAGAGAAAATAATTAAGATTGTATTAAGTGCAATGCTATAAAAAAATACCATTTGCAGGTCATTTTCTATTTGTTTTTTTTTTCAGCGAATTTCCCATAGGGGAATAATGAGCTGAATACAGTAATGAGCTATTACTGTAGGTCGCATGGTAAGACTTAAGCCCGGGACTATGTTACTTTTTCGTTTTGAGGTGCCCAGAGACCAAAAATATAGTCATTAAAATTTATATAGATATATGTATGTATGTGTCCCTAGACACGATAAATCTCATAAAAACGGTCCGTTCGAAACCAAATTTGGTAGAAATGTGTGCTACCTTTATTTGGACCGTGTACTACTGGAACACGTTTTTAGTGACTGGTGTACGAGACCATGGTTGCTGTGCATCTCCACCTAACCTGAAAATTACAAAATGGCATCTGAAGGCACACTAAATAATGGAGTTTGTCACATAACTCGAGGGACAGCGAAGACAACCTATTGGTTAATTGATGAACCAAGACTGAAATTTGGATTGTCCTCAGAGACACAAACTAAACACAAACTGCGTTTAGATTTGCATTTGGCAAATGCAGAGTTTAAAACTAGACTCTAAGTTTGAAAACTAGGAGCAAATTGTTCTTCTCTTCCACTTTTGTTTTGTTATTGTTTAAGGAGTGAATGGTCCCATCAGTAATCTAACACATGATGCTGAGATAAAAAATGGAAAATAAAAAAAAAAATTACCGTAACAGTTTCTTAGCCTTGAAATGAAACTAAAATTTCAGTCATAATGTAAACATAAAAATTGTTTTAAAATAACATTCATTAATAAATTTTAAGCCCATGAGCCAACGTGCATTTCTCAAAATGAGACTACTTTTTTCTCATCATAACAGGATGTCATAAAACAGGACATCACAGTACAGGATGTCACAAAACCTGAAAATGGCTGTAAATCTACTTACACATTCAATATAAATTACTTGCAAATAGAAGTATTTAGTTAAATTTATGTTCGGTTGACTTTGTTAAACTACTATGCGCTATTCTGTGTTTTACACAAACATTTTTTCCTTTCTGTAACAGATTGATTTATTAAGATTGATACTAAAGGTGTGCACAAGAGTCTTGTCCCAAAAAAATCATTTACCAATCTTTATTTTTAAAGATAGCCTTTTAAATTCCCTAAAATAAAATGTCGTAAAAACAGTAAATTTTTACAAAATTTACAATTACACAAATTTTACAAATTATCTAAGCAATAACACTGAGCTCATGAAGATCAAATAACAAATAATGGAGTATATGCGATTTTCCCTCAGAAAAAGTTCATTTTCGTAGCCTAGCTATCACAAATTTACTTGTTTTCATCGGACATTGCATTTTCCCCATTATTCGTTGTTTGATCATTAAACTATAAATGGCCCCTATTTAAAAAACAGATTAGGAAAATAATTGTTTTACTGAAGAGACCCGCAAACTTCGATTTAATGTGGACTCAACCATCGTTCATATTGTGACAGTGGTCTTAGAGACCAACATTTACTTATTAATTTTTTTGTATACTAAATATTGAAACATTTTTGAAAATAGTTTGTGTAGCAATGTTAGAGTACGTATTGCGAAAATTCTAGGTTATCAAGAAAAAGTATGATTTATAAAAAAAGTAAAATTTTTTGTCCAAAATTATAAACAACCATATGGTTTTAAGTAGTTTTACAACAATACAAATCACATTGCAAAATAGTAGTTTTCATCACTAGGAGCAAAAGTGGGTCTTTTTGGTGCGCAATCGTGTTTTAAAAACGAGGCGCAGCCGAGTTTTTAAAAACGATTAAGCATCAAAAAGACACTTTTGCTCCGAGTGATGAACAACGATTTTTATCATAATGCAAAATTAGACTTTTGATCGTTAAAAATATTAATTATTAAGTTGTATTTTTGAGGTTATATTTACAAAGTAAGTAATATGCAGTGTTTACATTTCTGTTATTTACAAACAATGATCTTTATAACGTTTGAATTTTAAAATTCTGCTCCTCAACATTAATAAATCAATAATAATATACTTAGCAAACAGCTGACTTTTCAGTACTAGGACCTAAAAAATTCTCTAGATGATTTTTCAGTCCTAGGACAGAAAAGAATCGGTTTTGGTACTATATTGAGAGAACAAAAAACAGGCTGATTTCGTGCAGAATGATAAAAAAGTCCTGTACGTACCCCTTTCTGGCTTAAACAGAAAATTTAAGGGGCAACCAGGACATTTACTTGAGACATTCGAGTATCATGTAAAATTGGTTGTGGCAGTGTAGATGGGTTACATTTTATATGAAGAGGGCGTTAAGGCTAAAGGTGGTTGATGCTAGAGCTGGTTATTCCAAGGGTGTTGATACGAGATCGGGTGATTGCACTACGGTTGATACCATAAAGTGGTTGATTCAAGAGTGGGTAGTTCCAAGATGGCTCTTGTGAGAGCAGATGATTCCGGTTAAGGTGAGATAGGTTGAAACTAAGGCGATTGAGTCAGATTTTGCAGTTGTCTGCATTGCTATAATGGCTTCTTTGGACATACTTCTTCCTGTCCAGGTAGTTTTAAGTGTCCTTTTCACAATTTTGGCATTATTCAAGAAAGGTTGAAACAGTTGTGACAACCAGTATTGTATTGTGGGGATAGTCTAAATTTTTCAATAGGATTTAATCAACTAAAAAAATGAAAATGCCCCAGAATTTTGATATTTATGACGATCATGCCCAGATGTAAAATTCTAGAGAAATACTAGATATGGAAAATGTAATATAAAAACTTTCGAAACACATTTTATCGTCATCTTACAGATAACAATTGCAAAAAGACAACTCAATCTCCTATAAATTCAATAAAATTATATCGAGTTTTTGTGGAGGCCTAAATATGCAATTTATAAATACATACCCACTGGGTATTTATTTACTTGGCCCACATGGTGATTCAGAGTGTTTTTTACTCTTATTTGGGCCCAAAAACACAAACTGTAGGCCTAACACACGTTGCCGAAAAGCAGCAAAAACAGCCCATGGAGTCGATAAAGATTAAAATGCCTATTATATTATAAATATAAATTTATAATATTTTGTATTTTGCAGAAACACATTTTACAACAGCCCTTAAAAGGGCTTAGTTTTCTAAATCCCGAACAAATCGTGATCCGTTTTACGACCGCCAGAATCCACAACGACCGTAGTAATTTTTAAAAGCATCTTCATCACGGCGTTTTGACGTCCAGCCGTAAAACGGCAGTAAACTTGACACGGGCCGATTTGAAATAATAAAGCTCGCCTCCGAAATTCCAGCCGGTAAATGTCCGGCGTCGTGGTGGGTGCGGCAATCCGTCATGTAGATAAGATCCGTCCGTGGCCACCGACTCCCGTTGCCCCCCGCGCTACCGGACATCGGGCACCGACGGCGACGAGCACTCGCCGGGGCGCCGCCGCGCCGTGAGACGAATATCGACCAAAATGTCGATGAGATAGAATCCAGCTCACAAATGTACCGAATATTAAAAGTGCGGGTTGCAATGCTTACAACAGTTTAACGAACAAGATATGTATAGGCCTACTGTATCGTACTAGATCGCAGGCCAAACCGGAGGAGACCGACACCGTTATCAAGTCTATTCGGCGAACCCAGAACGGGGATGTCCTCCTCGAACTGGGGAAGTCGAGTGACAAGATCGGTTTTGCCGCTTCCCTCAAGACTGCACTTGGGGACAAAGGCTCAATCAAGGCCCTAGAACCGAAGTGTTCGGTCGAGATTCGGGACCTTGATGCCCTCTCCACCGAAGAGGAGGTGACCCGTGCGATCCAGGTGGCACTCCCGGAGATACCAGCTGATGGAGTGAGGGTATGGCTGACAAAGCCCAACCGAAGTCAACTCCGGATGGCTGTTGCTGAAATGGGGCGAAAAGCACGCCAATAAGCTGCTTAGCCTTCAGCACCTCAGAGTCGGTTGGGTCAGTTGCAGGCTCAAACGGAGGGTGGTAGTTTCGAGATGCTTTCGCTGTCTCGGTTTCGGCCACTCCTTCCGAAACTGTAAAGGGCCCGACAGGAGTGCCAACTGCTTCCAGTGTGGAAGCCAGGGCCACAAACGCAAGGAATGTTCCTCGAGCCCCTCCTGCTTCCTCTGCAAGGATTCAGGCTCCAGTGCCCTCGGTCACTTACCCGGGTCCCGGGTCTGGTCAGTGCGGTGCCTTCAGAGCCGCACTTGAACAGGCAAAAGGCAGCGGCCGGTAATTCGCATCCTCCAGGCCAACCTTCATAGATCCTGGGGAGCTGATAACCTTCTAGATCAGCTCGCCCGAGAACTTGGTGCTGACGCGCTCCTTATCAGCGAACAGTATCGGGACAGAGACCCAAACATTTGGATCTCGGACAGCCTCGGTACTGCTGCATTTTGGGCACGTAATACACGCGAGATGTCTTGGTGCGGAGTCACGGGCGCGGCCGAGGATTCGTCTGGGTTCGGTGTGGGGACGTGACTATCTTCAGTTGCTACCTCACACCCAACGAGGCCGTCCAGGACTTCCGCGACAAGATAGATAACCTAGAGGAGTGCGTTCTCGGCACCACCGGGCATGTCGTCGTTGGTGGCGATTTCAACGCCAGGGCCGTCGAGTGGGGAATGCCCTCTACCAACTCCCGGGGGAAATAAATCCTGGATTTCATCGCCAGGGCCGGTCTTGTCGTCCTCAACCAGGGCGAAACACCTACTTTTCGGCGCCCCGGGCAGAGAGGCACGATCCCCGATGTCACCTTTGCGTCTGAGTCGCTCCTTCCGAGGATCTCTGGCTGGAGGGTTGTGGAGGACTACACGGGTAGCGACCACCAATATGTCGTGTTTGACCTGCATGATCAGGCAAATCGTCGAGTTTCCGCATCTCGGGAAGGGCCACGCCGGTGGAACACCAACAAACTGGACGTGGTCAAGTTCACCGAAGTCATCTCTCGGGGAGCGCAGGGGAATCCTGGTGAGGCTGGGGCCGAGGCACTAGTAACATCCACGATGGAACTGATCGTCTCGGCCTGCGACCAGTCTATGCCGCGAAGGAAACCCCGACGCGACAAACAACCCGTTTACTGGTGGACTGAAGAGATTGCGGAACTCAGAAGAACATGTTTAAGAACTAGACGAGCCGCCACAAGAGCGAGAATCCCCGCAGACAGAGTTCGTAAGTCGGAGGCCTATAAAGCTGCGAGAAAATCTCTCCGCCAGGCGATCAACAGGAGCAAGGCGAATAGCTGGAGGAGACTTCGTGACGACGTTGATTCCGACCCCTGGGGCCTGGGTTACAAACTTGTAACACAGAAACTCGGCGCCCGCTCTCCACCTTCCATCATGGAGGGCGCCACCATGGGGAGGATCGTCGCTGCGTTGTTTCCTGAACATCCACAGCGACCGCCGGTTGACTTCGGACGGGTAGAGGACGTTCCACTTTTCACTTTCGAGGAGCTGGAAACTTCCGTTCACTCCCTGAAGAGCAACAAGGCTCCTGGCCCGGATGGGATTCCCAGTGAGGCTTTAAGGAAAGTATTTTCAATCAACGCTGACTTGTTGTTGAGAATGTACAATGCCTGTTTGGTAGAAGGGGTGTTTCCGGCTCCCTGGAAAACAGCCAGGCTTGTACTGATCAGCAAGGGCAAAGGTGATCCCGAGCTGCCGTCGTCCCACAGGCCTCTCTGCATGTTGGACACGGCTGGGAAGCTGTTCGAGAAGCTGATCCGTTCCCGCCTGACTTCTGCCGTGGAAGCTGCCGGGGACTTATGCCCCCGTCAGTACGGCTTCAGAAAGGGACGGTCAACGATCGACGCTGTCACCGAAGTTCAGAGAGCTGTGGAGAGAGCCGAGAGCCACAACCATTTCTCCCGCCGAGTAGTGCTTCTTGTTATGCTTGATGTCAAGAATGCCTTCAACTCGGCAAGGTGGGTCGATATGTTGGATGCGCTTCGCAACACCTTTCGTATTCCTGCATATCTGTTGCGGCTCATCGAGGATTATCTACGATCTCGAAGCCTGATTTATGACACGAGGGACGGAACGCGGACGATGGAAGTCACTTCTGGTGCCGCACAAGGTTCAATACTCGGCCCGGATCTCTGGAACGTTGCCTATGACAGCCTCCTGAGGTCCGAGATGCCTGAGGAAACCACTTTGGTTGGGTACGCCGATGACGTCGCAGCTCTCATTGCTGCACGCAACGTTGAGCTGGCCCAACTGAAGTTGAACCGAGTTATGCGGGTGGTCAACAACTGGATGTCCGATCACGGTCTCTCACTTGCTCTCAGTAAGACGGAGATCGTGATTCTTACGAAGAAGAGGATCGACACCGTCGTCCCGTTTCGAGTGGGAAGGGAGGTGGTCACATCAACTCGTGCCGCCAAATACCTCGGGGTTATGGTGGACACCAAGTTAAGCTGGAGGGATCAGATCTTCCGTACGGCGGACAAGGCCGCTAAGGTAGTGACTTACCTTAGTAGGCTGATGGCCAATGTCGGGGGTCCCCGATCCAGCAGAAGACGTCTGTTGATGTCCGCGGTCCAGTCCGTGCTTCTTTACGGGGCAGAGGTGTGGGCAGGCGCTCTAGATAAGGAGTGCTACAGGTTGCGACTCGCCCGGGTTCAGCGTCAAGCTCTGCTCCGGGTGTGTTCCGCCTACCGGACAGTGTCCGAGCCTGTCGTCCTGGTGGTCGCCGGAGTCATCCCTGTCAAGCTCTTGGCAGGGGAGAGGAAAGCGATTTATCAGAGACAAGGGGAGATCGGCAAGGACACGGCAAGAACAGAAGAGCGCTCCCGAACCTTCCAGCAGTGGCAACACAGCTGGGAGCACGACACCGAAGACGATGGACTGCGCGACTTATCAAGCAGGTCCAACCATGGTTGGAACGGCGGCATGGGGAGGTGGACTACTACCTGACCCAATTTTTGACAGGTCACGGCTATTTTCGGTCGTACCTGAACCGGATGGGAAAGACCGGTTCACCGGACTGCATTTATTGCCCGGGTGTTCCCGACGATGCGGAACACACATTCTTCCGCTGTCCCCGTTGGGAAGGGCCCCGCCTGGAGGCCACACAAATCTTTGGTGCATTTTCGGTGGACTCGGTCTGCCAAAAGATTTTGGAGGATGAGGGCAACTGGGATTGTTTGTCACAGTTCGTCCGGGGCATCCTCCTGGAAAAGAAAACCGATCTGGACCTCGAAGTGGCCCAGATCCCTTGATCGAGCGGCTGGATAAGGAGCGAGCCCCACGGGCGTAAGCCAAATTTAGGCCTAGCCTGACGTAATGTGACAAACAATTCCAGGTTAGATTCCTAAAGAGTAGAGGAGGTTTTTTAGTGGGTAAACCCGTTTTTAGGGGAGCCCCACACTACAGGCTGGCCACCTGTGTGCGTAATGCATTTTTCCGCCTCTCCCTCAAAAAAAAAAAAAAAAAAAAAAAAAAACAAAAAAATAGGCCTACTGTATAGCTATTTGTGTAATAAGAGCGTGAAGTTCGTCATTGCCACTCGAGAATTGTAGATGGCCAAACATTTCGAGAGCGGCAATGACTATTTGGGCTCGTAATACACACAACATTCTTCCTACTAACATAATTATGCTACAGATTACATGTTTCATCGTATAAAAAATGTCGTTTAGATTATTTTTTATCTGTTCCTGTTGAAACACACTGTTAACTATCAAACATAACCTCAAACTAAAAAAGAAGCAATTACTAAACTACAACAATGAATAACAGCTGTAGCATGGTTTGTAATAACAGCTGAATTAAAATTGCTGTTTGATCTAGCGTGCGGTTAAGTATATTGCCACTCTAGAGCGGGAAAGAAACGGAAACCGGAAATGAACTGTTTTTCATAGGGGTTACAGGTGTGGCAATGTGATTATTTCCATGCAGTGGTAGGAAATAAAATATCGTGAATTAGAGTTACCTAAGCGATTAAGGCCTCAAAGATAGTTAACACACTTTTACTTATTGTTTTATTTGAAAAAAGGTTTATAGACAGAAAAGTCTTGAAAGAAAGGATAGCGATCTCTGAATGGAACCCATCATGGTGAAATAGTTAGCTAACAAACTCATAACGAAATTAAATTATTAAACAGATGAAAGTACATAGAAATACCACATCTTGCAAATTAAGGTGTGTAAAATGCTTTAAGTTTGCAGATATGATACCATGAAATGACAATTTTGTGATGAATTTTAAAGCCATGTTTGGATTTCTTTCTCAGCCAGATAAGCTCAATATAGGCTATTCAAAATGCTGGCCTACGAATATATTATTTTACTTTCCTTCCTACTTTTTCTAAAGTTTATTGATTGAAAATTCTAGTTTTTATTAGTTAGAAATATAAGTATTTCTCATTGTTATAAATTCATAGAATATTGTTGTCGATGTATAGGGGGGTCTAGCGTACTTTTATAAAGGTAGCAAAAATACAGCTGACCTACTAGTATTCATTAGGTCCTTTTCCACCTCACCATTTTACTTTAAATAATGGGGAATACTCTTGATCATTCAATTCGCACCTAATCTTAAGCCCATAATTCCAGAGTACACGAACTGCACAGTAAATTACCGACGGCATCAGTGATAAACGTGAGTGAATGTGTGAGACCAGTGAAAGTGTCGGTAAGGTAGATCCGACCCGCGAATGAACGGTTGATAATTTACATAACATGTGAAATATCGCATTCTCCAGTCAATTTTCCAGCTCATATAAACCGCACATAAATACGTGGGGATAATGGGACCACACAGCCTGGGGAATAGGACGACGGCATCGGGGAAACATAATAGCCCCAACTGCTGTCGAGTGCGGGGATATGAAACGGATTGAAAAGGGTATTAATACTCCACTAGAGGTTTTGGGAACGGAAGATCCGGAATGCGGATATTGTAGATTTTTAGACCACTCTGGGCGTTGAATCCATTGTTTCAAATAGCCAGTAAACGTTCTTAAAGATGTTGATAAGTTTCTTTTGGGATTTTTTTATATTTAAAGCCGTTAAGGAAAATACCTTTTGATCAGTTTGTCTGAGCATTCCCTGTCGTTTATTTACGTGCGGGTTGAACCAACAAAAGGTTTTCGGTCATATATTAGCAGACATTATTTTTATTTATAAAATATTTACGTTAAATTGGCTGAAAAAATAAAGCACTTTTTGTAGGAATTTAACGTGTGGGAAAGGATCAATTTTTCAATATTTATTTGTATAGTTCATTATTTGGAGACATCTAATGAACCGATTTATGCAGTTTGTACAGAATAAATCAAACATTTTATATACCTCAGATCGTATGTACTTTTAAGGTTTTTTGTTTTCTTAAATAAAAACGACATTTATTGGAAATAAACCTTTGCAATAAACGAGGGTAACTAATTTCACCTCGTTGTTTGCAATGATTTTATTTTACAGTCCTTCAATCAGATGATTTTGTCCATCCAGAAGTTACTTTTATTAATCGTGATTTTTACTGTTCTATAGGCAGGGGTTACATGCGTATTTCTCTTCTTTGAATTCAATGTAGAATTGAAGTAATAATTTGTCTCTCTGTTGGCAGTGTGGCAGTCTTTCTTGAAAAAATAACATCCCCTCAGTAATTTAAAGCAACAAAAACTATCACACAAAACGTTACTTAAAACTATCACAGATTTTTTTTTACTTTCATTTACTTTGCTTCACCGATTGAGTGGGTGAAAATATTATACGCAGATTCATATTTTTCAGTTTACTCGTAAGCAATTATGTAAAGCTAGGCTCGAACCGGAGACCCAGGGAGCGCGGCGCGCCGCTGTCGCAGTCGGTTATTAATATGTAAACTACGCCCTAAACACGTGGCAATAACACGTAGAACAACGTTGTCACTGGTAAAATGTGAGCGATAAAATTGAAAATCCCATTATGAAATGAGTGGAAACCCGCGTAAGTGGTTTTGTACGCCAGAAGTTACGGTATCAGCGAACACTAATGGAACCGTGTAATTAAACCGGGTAAAATATTCATAGTCCGCATTAAAACGGACGTAATTTTATTTGGATTGCTCGTGGTGGAATGGAGATATTGATATTAATGAAATTATTGCCCCAGATGAAGTTGTAGGCCCGCGGCGGGCGCCCGCCTGCCACGTGTGTGAACAGCGCCAACGCGGGCCGCGGTCAGCTACATTTGCATACATTTAAGTAGTTTCTCGAAAGTGGTTTAATTGTATGATTTCTTAAGGTTAGGTACTGTACACAAACATTTTCGTTGCTCTGAAGCAGTGCCTACACTCATCTCTCATTCATATTCAGGTTAAAATACCCACTATGTGTGGTCCCTGTCTCAAAATAGTGATTTAGTGTTTGTGGGTACACCGTATACTCTAATACTGTATGAGTAAGGTACTGCATATTTGTACTCGATGTGTGTATATTTGCACACGGATCTCGAAAAGGCTCGAAGGATTTCCTTCAAACCAATCTGATTTCCTTATTAGGCCCTATCTCAAAACTAAAATCCTAAAAATGTTAACTTATAAATTAAAAATTTGGAAATAAAAAAATATCTTGTGGTCTCTTGGAGTTTAAAATAAAAAAGTATCTTGAAAGAGCTAACTCAACTGTCAAAGTACGAAGTACGTGCTCCAATATTAACATGTGGGTTTTCCATTGTAGCCAGAAACTGAATATCTTAATGATACCATAATAGTTATTAAATGGTACTTTATACTAGTGGCTATTTCATATATTAGGTTTATTAAAAGGGAAGTAAAGGAAAAAACAACTAAGGAATTCTTTGAGTAAATGCAGTAAAGGTTGTAGAGTAAACTGTAATTGCAATTAAATTTATAAAGAAAAGAATTAGCAACAATTAATTAATTATGAAATCGACTGTCAACCGTAGCTTTAAAATCCACGTGTTACAGTTTCAAAAAACCCATAATAGAGTGTAGCACCTTATAGTCACCACATTAAAACATCCTGAAAGGCGAGTGAGTAGAGCGTACAAGTTCGTCTTGACTTGAAAGAAAAAGACTTTTGAGTTTGGCATTTTATCGTACAGTCTGTGGCTGATATTAGAGAGTTTTTGCAACATACGGTAAATCTTACGGTGAATGCTAAACACTATTTTTATATTGGTTAGTTTACGAATAACTCGCAGTTCAAAGTGGTGGAACCTGACAAATAGTCTATAACGTTTAACGCTGATCCCTTTTCAAATGGTTTTTATAACTTCAAACAGTAAGTAGGTAAATCAAAAACCCATGAATGAAATAGCGTTTAGCGTTTACCGTATTAATTTACCGTATACGTGCAAAATCTACCTACGACTACAAAGAATTTTTAAGTTTACCGAGCAAATGCTCGGCCCAAGGTACTCAGTAATAACAACGACAGTCTGAACAGAAACAGTCTTAGGAATTAAACCACATATTCTGTTATATGAATTATTTGATTTAAAATGTCCAAAAAGGGCTGAGAGATTTCCGATTCTATAAATTTTCTCCTCATGTCTTGTGCTCGTTTGTTGTTTTGTTTTGCTTTTTACATTTAAAATAAAACATCCAGAGGTAGCTGTAATAGAACCTTATGTTTCTCATTATTCATTCTGCGTATGATTTGGTAACAACTTTTTAAGTCAAATAAAAACCATCAGTAAACGTAATCGCAAATTTTTGGATTTGTTTCATCAGAATAACGAACACTTCTAGGATTGTGGAGTGGGTACGGCCTATCTATAACCTACCCAAATCATCACAATTAATTTTGTTTTGCTTTACAATTTACTCTCAAAGAAATTTGCCTTTCAGTAAACACTAGAAGGGCCAGGGGGAAAAACGATGAGAGTCATCCAAATGCAAAAATTGAGTTAGATATGCCAATCGGTAGCTATGGTGATGCTCTACCTTTCAATAAAACTTGAAAGGGAGAAAAACGATGGTAGTCAATGATATAAGCAGGGAAAGATTTACCACAAGGGGGAAAAGTGATGAGAGTCAAGATGCCAGGCGGGAACATTGATGAGGGTCAGCCAGCTGGTCCCAGAATTCCGTGCTGTGTTATGTTTTGACTCATTTGAGGTTATCTTTAGTTTGTGATTGATGCTTTGTCTAATGTAATATTGTGTTGGTGAGCTTTCCTTATAAAGTATTAAATGAGATAAAGGTTTTAAAGTGTTTAGTTTATTGTTGTGATGGAGTTAGTTGAAGAGACCATTCATCCAAAAAAGAGGCCTAGATTGGGGAGAATAACTGAGGTTAAAAAGCAACTTTTAGCTCATAGTCATGAGGTAGGTCCCAATTGCCACTGTTCAAGACTGAAGTGCTATGAAGTGATTCAGGAAACTGAGAGAAAACAAGTAATTAGTAAATTTAATCAAATGACTAATTACGATGAACAAAACCTTTACCTAGGCGGCTTGATAAGTGTTTCGTTAGTAAAACAGCGTCGTCCCAGAAAGGATGAACCTGTTCATCATAGCTATTCCTATTCGTACAAAATAAGGTTTATGAAGAACGATTCTCTCGAGGAAGTGCCTGTATGTTATAAAGCGTTCATGGCAATTCATGTTATAACAGGACGACGAGTTCAGACTTTGCAGTCCATGCTTTCAGCAAAAGGAGGTGTTGTTAAGGACGGAAGAGGTAAGCACAAAAATAGGCCTCATGAACTGTCACAGGAAACAGTGGGTAAAATAAATGAACACATACAATCATTGAAAGGGCGGAGGTCTCATTATAGTAGACATGATTAAAAAAAATCTATCTACCCGAAACCTTGGACATTAAGAAACTTCATAGCCTGTACAATACAGCTTATCCTAATAACCAAATCTCATATGACTCATACAGAAATATATTTAACAACAAGTACAACATCAGTTTTGGATATCCTCGTACGGATTCATGCACCTCGTGCGATGAATTCAAAGCCAAAGTACAAAGTTTACAAAACCAGATAAATAATGTTAAAAATGACGCTGTGACCTTGGCAGAACTTCAGGCAGAACTAAAGAAAATAGACACAGAACACGAGATTCACCTCAGAAAAGCTGATGCATTTTATAGCAGGAAGCGTATTGAGAGAAAGTTATCTCAAAAGTCCAAGGCAGTAGAGGCTATTTGTATGGATTATCAGAAGAACTTGAACTGTCCCAATATTTCCACCAATGATGTGTATTACAGGCGACAACTATCTTTCTTCCTCTTCAACATACATACACTTTCAACACAGGAAAGTGTATTTTACACCTATGACCAAACCGTAGCAAAAAAAGGTTCAGATGAAGTTACATCGATATTGTACAACTTTGTTTTACATTTTCTTGACAAGGAAGTCCGTCACTTAACCATATTTTGTGATTCGTGTGGGGGGCAGAATAAGAACTTTACTCTGTTTAGATTTGCATATTTTCTAGTTCATGTTTGCGTTAGGTTAGATACTTTAAAAATGGTATTTCCTGTCCGAGGACATTCATACATGGAGTGCGATCGCAATATGGGACTAATAAATCAAAAGTCATACATTGAAGTACCTGATGATTGGATTAGTGTAATTGCCAATGCCAGAGTAAAACCATCTCCATTTTCAGTTGTGAAATGTGACCAATCAATGTTTTTTTCATGGAATGATTTTTTGAAAAACTGAACTTTGCACAAAAGTGTCCCTTCAAGTCTAGGCCTATTAAGGAATTTCAAGTTGATTCTTCTAAGCCTAACTTTGTTATGATCCGAGAATCATATAATGCAGCATTTCATAGCATTGTCATGACTACAAATGAGCAAAGTCCAACACAATCATCCAGAAAACGGAAGCCCAAAAAGAACTCTCGAAAGGAGCCTGCAGTGATAATGTCACAGGGCCTACCTATGCACCCAGAATCTTTGTACACGACAAGCTTACCAGTACCATTGACTTTGTACACTACGTGAGTAGACTTCTCATAGCATAGGCGTGTGTAAAGCATATTGACGGTGGTGCGATCTCGTGCGGCGTCCATCGAAGTACACGTAACATATGATAGATAAATCAGTATTACCACTCTTCTAAACCAAGGATGAAACATTTTATAACTGAAAGTTATGTTTATGTTTTGGTAAAATGTTTTGGCAGCACTGTAAATTCAGCTGAATAATAACAACATCGATGGCAGTGACTCTGGTGCGGCGTCCACCGAACTTCCAAATTTTTGCCTCAAACTAAATGCATTGGATGAGAGGTCTATTCACGTTAGTGTACATAGTCAATGCCAGTACCCAACGCCAAGTACAAGGACTTGCAGCATTTAAAGAAATTTATAAGCCCAGAAGGACAAGCCTTTTACACCAATTTGACATCAACAACCACCCAAACAGAGGATGAAGATGAAGCATTCGGGTGAGAAACTTTTATACTCTGATGTTAATTTAATTTTATTATTTTTTTTATTATTATTTTTTTAAATCAAGTAAATTTTTTTTGTTATGCAAAGAGTATTATCCTTTGTTGCAGCAGTATTTCAAGTCAGAGTCATAAAGTACCATAACTTAGGCCTAATAATTTTTTTTTTCAGGGTTACTGCTGCGAAAAATTAAAAATAACAGTGTCCCAAGAATCAAAAGAACCCATCAACTTTTAAAATTTTGTAAACATATTTTTAAATAAACCTATGGTTTGTATGGGCCTACGTTATTTCATATTTTGTGGTTTTTATTAGTGACTTCCATCATTTTTCGCTCTTTACTAAGTGACTCTCATCATTTTTTCCTCAAACGTCAGGTAATGTAATTAGTTTTTGATTTTTTTGGTACTTTCTAAAAAAGACTAAAATAAACATAATTATCTAGTTAGTTAGCCAGAAAGTTTACTAAAAATATATAAAATGTTTGTGTTAATAGTATTTAAGGTATTTTATGCAAGGAGTTCCAAACTTTCAAATGCGATTTACTCAGTTTCATGTAAAGTTGACTCTCATCGTTTTTCCCCCTGGCCCTTCCTAGTAAGAAAACAAACAAAACTGAATAGTCACTGGACTATAAAAAAATCTTCAATCTTCTCTTTCTACGCTTGAGCAAATAAAATTAAACATATGCATGGGCATAAACTTGAATGTATTATTATTATTTATTTATTTATTTTTTTAAGAAATAAACTAACTTTTGTTATGACCCATTTACTGTGTGTACGTGAGTCATTTAATCAATTACTTTGTAAGGTATAATATTAAGATTTTCTAATTTAAAACCAGAGATACTCCACGATTGATGCAATCACAAATCTCATTGAAAAGATTGTCGATGGCCTCGAAAGGCGAGAACATGTGCTCAGCATATTTCTCGACCTTTCGAAAGCTTTTGACTGCGTGCACCATGAGACACTGTTGCACCAGTTGGAGAATTACGGCATTCGAGGAGTGCCACTCAAGTGGATCACTTCTTACTTGGATAACAGAGTCCAATGTGTCCAAGTTGAAAATAAAACGTCTCAAAAAGTAAAGATGGCCCACGGAGTTCCGCAAGGATCTATTTTGGGACCAGTTCTGTTTTTGCTTTATGTTAATAACGTTGGTTCATCGATCCAGAATGGAGACGTGATCCAGTACGCAGATGACACGACCATCTGCGTAAAAGCCCCAACAAAACAAGAACTGGAAGTAAAATCGTTCATTGATGTCAATTCATGCATTCAAAATTTTTTGGAAATCAATCTGAAAGCAAACAATTCTAAATCAAACGTCATTTCATTTTGCCTCCGACAGCAGGAACAAGACCTGCCGCCTGCTGTCATGGTGGATGATGACCTCCTAGAGGAAACTGATTCCGCTAAGTTCCTAGGAATGCACCTGGATAGAGGGCTGACGTGGGAACAGCACGTCGACCATATTTGTGCCAGGGTTACTACAGGTATTTATGCCTTACGTAACCTTGCAAAATTTTGTTCCAAGGACGTGCTATTAATGGCCTATTTTGGCCTAATCTACCCCCACTTTTCCTATGGAATAAGGCTCTGGGGTAGTTGTGCTAAATTGAGGCTAGATAGAGTCTTCAGATTGCAAAAAAAGGCAATTAGAATCATATGCAAATTGCAACCAAGAGAATCTTGCAGGAACGCCTTCAGGGAGCTTGGACTGCTTACATTGCCCAGCCTCTATGTCCTGGAGGTAACACTGTACTGCAGGTATAAATGCTCACTTGTACAGGGCAGTCAGTTGCACCAGTACAATACTAGGGGCAGGGACAATTATCGACTCAGCCACCACAGAACTGTGGCGTTTGAGCATTTACCGTCACAGGCTGGAGTCAGATTTCTAAATAAGCTCCCTGAGGGTATCAAGCAATCTCAAAATCAAAATCAATTTAAAACTCGACTGAAACGCCTCTTGGTGTCTAAAGTTCTGTACTCTGTTGATGAGTTCATGATGAGCCGCTGGGATACTTAAATTCTAGGAGTTTACGCGAAAAAAATTTGGCACTGGTGTACTTAGCATCAAGACCAATGAAAATTTTATATTTCTTTGTATAATTATTGACCTTTGCAATGCAATGTAAATTGTCGACTGCAATAAAGAATTTATTTATTTATTTATTTATTTAGAGTGTTGTGTACTACTTATGTGTTAGCTAAAACAGTTTCGTTCAAAACCAATTATAAATTATTAGACATCACTAACAATGCCGAAATAGAATAACTGGCAATAAATCAACACTGTTTTTCTCCAACGGCAAAATCATTCTATTATTCTCTCCCTCAAATTCCCAGATCGGATATCCGATAGCCGGTGCTGACAATTAAATCCTACTAGGCAGCGCTTGTCCTAACAGCTAGCGCCATGACACCGTACAAAGACAAGTGTTGTCTCCAGGGCGCAATCTACCGGCCGAATGTCAATTATAAGGTATTGTCTGCAACAATGCGGGAGATGAACAATGGCGGCCATTATGCGATAAAAACATCTGATTGTTGTGACAGACCGGTCAGCTGATGACGAGCGATCAGCTGATCGATGGATGACCGCCTGTCGGCTCGGCATCCGGCCGGGAATGGTGTTTGGCTAACGGAATGCTCCGGTCGGCGTTTGTGAGAGGGTGGTGAATTTGGCTCTGATGGTTCTGATGACGTAGAAGCAGTGTTGAGTCAGTTTAAGATTTCAAAACGTGTTTTCTTCAAGCTAGAAGGCATTTGTATTCCTTCCCTGGTTCGTATGACCTACTCGCAATAAAAGGGAAACAGTGTGATTATGAACAAATATAAGGAATATTCACTCTCTAACAAACAGTTCTGTTCTCCGTCCAACAACGACCATATTCCCCAAATTCTATATCTACAACATTTATTTTATTGTTAGGGTTATGATCATGGTATTGCTTAAATAATCATAGTGATTCAAATGACCAGGATATTGATCTTGAGGTGATTAGTTTTGTCACTCAATTTTCTGTATAGCTACAGTAACGGATGCTGAAGCCCTTATGTATCAAATTTAAAGAAAATCTGAGGTACTTACTACAAACCAATTACCCATCAGTATAGCTTGAAAAATTTTTTATTTTCACCTTTCCTAAAAATGGGATTCGGATCGAATCAAACAACACATAAATTATAAAAAGAATTATATTCATACTGGAAAATAGCATAATAACATCATGCAACCGCACTTACCATAAAATATCATGTACATGTACAGAAATAACTGTGGTTAGAAAAAAATGTCTCCATACAAGTGCGTTATCAGCTAGAGTTGTGTTTCCCATGCTTCGCTCTCACGAGCCATATTGAGAACCACACGGGGCAGAACCAACGAAAGCGGACAGTCTTGTTAACCTTATGTGCCTAATTAGTCCTGTATCCATGACACCTTTCCTAATCCTCGATGATCAAAACTTAAATATTGTCCTGCCGCGGTTTCTTCTGCAGTTGTCGCTGTCACTTATGCCATATTTCGCTTACCGAGATTGGCAAAAAAATTATAATTGATAACTCGGTTTGATATGGTGCATTGGCTAACCTGCTGGACGTACAGGGTGACTGTAAACACTGTGCTTGTGCTAACAGGTGTAGGTTACTAAACTAATAAAACAACAGATGAAAAGTTTAATACAGTACTGACGTATCCCTCTTGTTTTGTCAAGTTTTCCTACAGTCTTAAACCTGCTTGTTACCAAAATGTATTTAAAAAATTCTTCCATTTTTTCTATTTTTTGAGCATAGTTTAAAATATAAACAATATTACATTTATATTAAGAAAGGTTATACTTTACTTCCGTCCTTTCGGCTTTCAATCCGATAAAAGTAAACTGTTGTCAATTTCTGCCAGTTTCGGAGACCTATCTATATATTAATATGCAAGCATGTTTCTTTTCCTCCTTTTTTCTCATCTTGTGCATATGATAGGAGTAATCAAAGCATAGCATACCGTTAGAAAGGTGGTGTCATGTAGATGGGCAGAATCCCATCATAATTTACATCGGTCCCCGTTTACAGGCTTTCAACGTTCCAATGTTAATCTTACGGGAGAAGGATGATTGATCAAATTATTAGACAGCTGTTAGTTGTAATAACACTTCCAAATCAGGAAGAAACGATGTTTTTCAGTTATATAAAACACTTTTTATCATTCTGCAAATACAACTTTATAGTTAATATTTTTAACGATCAAAAGTCTAATTTCTCATTTTGATAAAAAACGTTGTTCATCACTCGGAGCAAAAGTGTCTTTTTGATGCTTAATCGATGCATAAATACGATTGCGCAACAAAAAGACCCACTTTTGCTCCTAGTGATGAAAACTACTATTAAAATTGGCTCATGATCAACTGAATTTTTGGTCTAATTTCGACGAGTGGGGATCCCTGGTGGACACAAATAAATCACATTTGTATTAACAAAATTTCAAATCGTATTTTTTTGGCGGAATCTCTAAAAGATATAATTATAATTTACAATATGTGCAGTTTGGGTGCTTCCTGACAAACAATATGCCTGGACTTAGCACCAACTACATTTTAACGCACATTTAGGAGAGGAATTACCACTAAAGTAATGCAGCTCATTCTTTCTCCCCGATCAACATTATCTAATCACCCCCATGACATCCGAAGCGTCCCCGGACCGATGATCGGTGGTTTTTGCCCGTCGACACCGCAGTGGGCTACATTGCCGCCGTCGGCGCGGCGCGGCGCTGCAAGGCGACGTTTTTCACACCTCTTTTGACAGCGGCGCCACTTGAACATAAAGATAATCGGCGCATTGTGCGCCATAACGGCCCGCAATCTCGCGCCCATCCGTCGCAATACGATCCGATTTTCGTGCTTACTTTCCCATTGTTTCTTTGCGTTTACGGCCTCGAGTAAAGCGTATCCAGTCGGCCGGTCAGGGCGTAATGGAGCGGCCCGTGGCTCGGCACACGCCCATCGGTGCCGCTGCCCGGGCACCGGGGCCAGGGGCATTAGCCTACAGCGTTACAACTCAGTTTAATTACAAGGATGGTTTGGTTAAATCGCCTTAATATAATATAACTCCCGTGTGAATTTTACATTAACATATCATTTTCCATTAAATTTGTTCAATACACTTTATGCAATATTCCAGCGAGAAAAACTAGTAAAACAACTCAGTTTAATTACAAGGATGGTTTGGTTAAATCGCCTTAATATAATATAACTCCCGTGTGAATTTTACATTAACATATCATTTTCCATTAAATTTGTTCAATACACTTTATGCAATATTCCAGCGAGAAAAACTAGTAAAAAAATTATCATTCTTGTGTTTTATCACGAAGCAGGGGAATACGATAACACCAGGAGACCTTTTTTAATCTCACAACTCTCGTTCTCGCGCCAAGGAAAGAGGGCTACTTTAACATGCAGGCTTATGGGAGAAACTGTTTTGGGCGCTCACTTATTTTGATGTTAGCATTTATTGTTTCTTGATATCAAAGTAAGGGATATTTATTGAAGAATGTATAGTGATCTATTCGGCTCTATTTGTGGATCGCATTTGTATGTAGTTGTAATCATGGTTGTAATGAAGGTATGCGAAGAAGGGGGGTGCAATGTAATTCATACGGGAATACTCTTTATGATGACGACCCGCAGCAGAGCATTAAAGCCAAGACAAATGAGGGTGGTAGAGAGACAAGCGAGGGAGATGAGAGAGCAGGCCGTTGGGGAAGGGGCAGTAGCACCCTCTCTTCTGCTGGGGCAAGTCGACCATTTTTTCTACCTATCAAATAATTATTCGGGGCAAATGACTTGTTTTGAAATTGTCCTAAAACCGTGGGTCAAAATATAGAATATGCCTTACTTGAACCAAGCAAAAAATCCTTTTTAACCATTTCATAGTAAGTGAGTACCTCTGTTACAACTATTACATTTACCCTCGAATATTTTAACCAGAAATGAATACAGTGAACACAAATTGTAAAATTTAGGTTGGAAAATGACGTAAATGGGCCAAATATAATGTAAACAGAAAAATTAAACTTTTGGCTTTGAATAGCTGTTGAAGAGGAGGATTCGTAAAGACGGAATACTCAGCACCAATATTGAGAGGACATTTGGTTACTCATTAGTTACCACAATAAAAAAACTTTTCCAAAATGATTAACTTGTTAGGCCGATCTAATATAAATTAAATCCAATTGTCGTTATCTCCCTTGATGCATGATTTAAAACAAATTTTGAATATTAACTCCTTAGGTTTTCCAACATCCTCCTCATCTTCCCGAGGCAGTTACGCTAGACTAACCGACTTCGCGATCTCATCTAAATCGCTGCACCATCTTTACACGCCCGAGCGCATCCGATTTTCGGCCTCCCCCCCCCCCCCAGGTGGCCCTCACGTCTTGACCCCCATTACACGGCGTTTAGGCGCTATTTTGCATACGGCCAGCGCCATAGCTCACAAACCATCGTGGCTGCCCAGCATTAACCCACATTAGCTACCGCCACGCCATCTACCGTCTGAGAGAGACATTTAATCCAAATTGCCACCATTAGTTTTCACCGTCAGATTATGCATGGATTAAAAAATTATGAAAATTATGTCGTGGCAGATGAGACGTTCAGGAGTGTTTAAAATAAGTAGTTTGAGACTTGTTTTCTTGTTGATGGAAGGGGAACTCTCTCTTGGTGTCTACTAGCTTTTCCCCTCATTAGCTACATATAATTGTTAGTTACCAGCCTCTAACAATCTAAACGTAAAACTGAAATATTTTTATTTCTATATTTTATGTAAGGTGTCTCCAGTTTATACTTTACGATTACTTTGCGTCCGTTTTTGAACCGGGTGCGGAAAAAAATTAATTAAAGTCGATAAGCTCTGAAAAAAGAGGTCACTTTTTGGTTTCCAGTCCCGTTGAACGTCAGCTCTCGGAGCAATTTTTGATGTTTTCGTGTCATTGTGTGTGGCTTTGTGTGTCACGAGTTAAGAAACATAAAAGTTGATTGGACCCCTTATATAACATAATATTTCATATTTTGGTTTCACTCCTAGAAATAAACAATTTATCACGATGTTGTGGAATGCATCTGTTCCATTTGTCAACCTGTTACCTAACAAACTACCTCCTCATTCCTTGACTATATAAGTGTGAAAATACGTGTCTATCCCGACCCCGATATCCAAGTAGCTGAATGACAAAGATTGGCAGCAAAATGGCCCAAGAGACACTGATTAACGCAACGCCGGTGTACAATGAAATATCGCATCAAAGTCAGAGTCAGAGATATCAACCAACTAAGCGGTGGAGATTATCATTTTCGCTTAATGGTGAAATTTCAGAGATTATCTGCCGATGAAGAAAATAAGATGTCTCAAGGGCTGTAAAGAGAACATGTTTCACTTCAGTACGAAAACGAACGACGATTTCGGTTGATTCTTGATAATTTATTACTAGTATTACTTACTTATAAGTTTTGTGTAGTTCTATACTTAATACGAGCACTGTCTGAAGCGATGTGTGTTCCACGATCTCGCAATCTAGAGGGTCGATTTTGCTTAAATTTTGCATTTAAGAGTGTTTTGGCCCAAAAATAAGTTTAGAAACAGCCTCAATCCCAAAAAAATCTAATTTGGTCTAAATTTAAGTTTAAAAATCGTAATTTTTAACATTGGTCGTATGGGTTGCTATTTTGGTAACGAAATAACAACGAAAGTTATACAAAAATAAAGGAACATTAATGTTAAGCAGTTTTTTTGAAACAGCTGTTAACTGTGAAGAAGTATAGTTGGTTGTTGACGGAAATTTAATAGCTTCTTTACCATGACATTATAACAAAAGTGAATTAAAACAAACGAGCAAGGCTCGGTTAACCTGGAACTGACTAAACTATTTAAGATTCAGTTGGAGTTATTCAAAGCTCTTTACACAAGCCTTTTTGATCCCGCAGATCTTTGTTTTACCTGCTTTGACCATACCTAAATACCCTCCGTCGCAGCAGACCTGCGTACTCAGCGAATTTCCAAATCAGGAATATTAATTTTGACCAGATGAACCTGTAAACAAAATTTTATCGCTTGCTCATAAATAGGGACATAAATGTATATTCTCCTTATGATAAACATAGGGAAAGAGGATAGAGGTATGCTGCCATGGGGAACACTGAAAACATTTTTTATCATAAAAAATTATTGTGACCATATGAAGCCATATACTAAGTTTCATCAATATCTCTCCATAAATGGTTTTGTGTTCATTATAAACATGGGGTTTTGCATGACAGCCAGTTACTAAATTATTAAATGGTACTACTGTATAACAAAAACAACTTATCGTTTTAAATCGTACTTCATACTGCTGATGAAAGTTTGGATAAATAAAAGTCATGTTAAAGTGTATAACAACTAATCATTTTGTAGAATTGCATTTAAATAAAAAATTAAAAGAATTAGTAAGTACTAGTGGCTCATAGGGGCAAAAGCCCCTAATCATAAAATTAAAATAGCATGAACCATAACGTATTACCATTTCTTCCACAACGAAGGTTTCCAGAAAATTTAATTTTAATTTGAGGTATATATGCTAATATTTTAACAATACCGTTTGAACAGACCATTCACCCCCAAGTACTCTTATCAATCCTGTACTATTATGTCACCTGTTTGTAAATGCTCTATTTTGTCTGTTGTTAAACTCATATCGATCTATGGAAAATAAGTTTTGAAAGAAATCGTAGTCCCTTAATTGAGCTGTGACAGCTTTTTAATATATCATAGAAAAGCAGCAATGAAAAAAACATTAATTTTTTAGCTCCTGTCAGTTTTTTTTTTTTATGTTTTTGTCACAAAATTTAAACACAGCACCTCAAAGTGCATCTTCACTTGCTGTGAATATTCATCCCCCTTAAGCAAAACTCTTAATTTTGTGTAAACAAAGCAGATTTTTAAAAAAATCACTACATGGAGAATCTTTAAGGAGAACCTTTCAGAAAATTATCATTCTTATATATTTCCCATTTTGTTGTACGTTTGTCTAGTATGTAGGACAAACGTCTTTGATTTTTAACTCGTCTCCTATAATCCTACAATCTATGAAATGACTAAAAGGTTTCTCAGAAAATTCAGGTAACAGAATACCAAACCTTCACTGACTGATACACTTTAAGTATCAATTAATGTGTCATCGTCATTCAATATGATCATTTGACACTTTTCGCCTTAAAATAAAACCAAAACAATGGAAATAATGTAGGTGTTTCTCAAACTACAATTCATCGCCCATTGCATCTCTATTAACGATCAGAAAGCATTTTATAATTTGCATACACGCTCAGTTCTTTTTTTTTACAATTAAAGTTATAGTAACAACAGTAAAATCAGCAGTCAATTTGTAATAGTATGTAAGGTTAACTCTCCTAGTAGAATTTTTAGCAAAACAACAAAACGTCTTATTATAGTATTACCACTCTAGGGTTAATTTTTGTCATTTGGCTATAAATAGTTCGTTGAACCAAAACATATGTTTCAATGTACACAAAGAAGACATTTTTCGAATCCCCATGCTATTCTTAAGGAGGACGTTTTACTACATTTTTCATTTCCATTTTTCATTGTAACTTTATGGATACGCTTTATGGGACCGAAACCTTTAATTTGTGACTCCTACCATCTTCTTGATGCAATTTGTAAAACGCTCACAATTTTGCCCAAGAAATTTCGCTTACAGAATTATTATATAGATTTCTTCTTTTGGTGTGAATTATTTTGTTATCTTCACTCAATGTTATCATCTGTGTCTCATTTTGAAATTAAACCATGACACATGTTTTAATGTATACAAAACAGACGGTTTTTAAATCCCCATGCTATTCTTATGGAGGACGTTTTACGTGATTTCTCATTCCCTGTTAACATTATGGACACGCCGATAGTTTTCCCTCGTGCATGGGACCGAGACCTTTAATTTGAGACCCCTCCCATCTTTCTGTGATCTGTATGACGCTCACAATTTTGATCAAGAAATGTCGCTTACAGAATTATATATATAGATTTTGAAAACAGCTGTTAACTAAATAATTAGATTCCACATGTTACAAATTTAACAGGTGTTTCTACATATATACATCAGAGTGCAGCACCCGCAGGCATACATTGAAAGAGTGTGAAAGGCGGGTGAGCTGAGCGAACGACCTTGACTTGAACAAGAAATAAGCCTTGTTGCACTGGAAATTTTAGCGCAATGTCTGTAACTGATATTACTATAAAGAATATTACTGTTTGAGCTTACCGAGCAAATGCTCGGCCCCCATCAGGTACTACAGTACTTTAAATGAGAACAGCTGTTAAAAGGATTAATTACAAAGGAATATTTCTGCCATCTGTTATGTTTATAGGCTGAACAACTCAGATTAAAATCTCCAAAAACCCTGGTATGACGTTCCTAGGGCTAGGCCCTGATATAACAGAAACTAATGGCTACAAACCTTCTCCATGAAATTTGCGATGTATATTTCATGGCAAACGGTCCAGTGGTTTACGAGTCCATCGATTACATATGTAAATAAAATATATACACCGACATCCTCTTTTATAAATATAGATTCTAAATAGCTGTTCTTATTTTAAGTTTAGGGAAGCTCATTTAAAGTATTGAGGGAAAATTTTTTAATAAGAAACCGGAGGATATTATATAGACTTGGTGCGAGTGAGCGCAGTGAAGGAGCTAAACCTGAAGAAAAAAAAAAAAAAATGGCTCTGGTTGACATTGCAAAGCATGCCGGGTATAAGCTAGTAGGGCTTAATAGTTTATGATATTAAGAGTATAGTATGGATAAACATTTAAGAGATCAGCAGAAATCGTTAAAAAAATAAAACCAAATCGCAGTGCCGGTCGGTGAGGATCATCGACATGGCAGCGGTAGCGGCCACACAGGTAGCCCGGGTCAACCTTTACGATCAATTTACTTCCCATTTGTCATTAATTATCCTCGGTCCTTAACCACCTCAAATTGTACTTGTTATTCAATAAACGTGGCCCTAAAAGTGTCCGAAATGACCGCAGCGAATCACCCTAAATAGACCTTAAACACAGGTTCGGCCCCTCCCGCCCCCCGCGCCTCCGCCCGTTTGTCTTTTATTATTAGACACTTAATACGCGTCTAATAGCAATAGTTGGAGCAATACCGGTACCGATCGCTGCTAGCGCTGCGAGCGGAGCCAACAGGAAACTCGCCCCGGGTAATGCTGATTGTGATTGTGATGAGCTTACTAGGAGGCTTCATTTGGATTTGATAGGATAGTCAAGAAACGCTACTTTAATAAAGAGTAGAAAGAGTAAAAGAGTAGAAATAGATTTTTATTTTAGTTATTTTATTGGTGCTTTAGTACACCCTTTTAAGTTAGACAACTATTTTAAATTTTCAGATGAGAGGTTAAATTTTCAGAGTAAACATTGTGTGTGAAGATAATGAATTGGATTGGAGTATTTTGTATATCAGTCAACGGTAGTTTGGCCAAAAATGGTTTTGACGTACGGGATTTATAAATAATATTGTAATTTTAATATTACAAACAATCATTTGCTGGTAACAAATAATTGCTACCCATATTTTACTTTATATTCAAATAAATTTAAAAAGACACAATAAATTATTAACAGACGTGTTGTAATGTTTACAAATATCGGATAAAGCAAGTTTCGTTATTGGAACCACAATAAAGTGTTGTACACGACAAGGTGGATTATGGTTTTGTTTGAATAGATTAATAATAAACTATTAACATTAAAGAATATCCAACCAGAATTTAAAATCACTTATAAGATAATAGTGTTTAAAGTTACAAACATTAACCTGTCTAACCAATCGGTTGGACAGGTCTGAGCTTAAGCACCATAAACTCAAGATAATATTCACTTGGTGTTTTCATAACTTTGCCCAAGTTCTCGCCAGAAATAAATTTGAAAAACGTAAAACGGCCAATAAAAAGAGAAACTTATTTGACGGGCATAACTGAAGGCTTCGTGAAGGATGTTATGGACTATGTCCTGTTTAGCTTTACAAAATGCCATACTGTCCTAAATCAAATGCGTTTTCATAACTGTCTTTTGTAGAAAATCTTTTTATCATTAACATGAAACTACTTTCAAGTTTTAAAACCCTTCTTTGTATGTACTACAATATATTTGAAATGTTAATAGACATTTCGTTAAACATTATATTTTCGGAAACCTTAAAAACATATGAAAAACAAGACAAATAAATATGTATGGCAATTTAATAATTGGTATTGTGGGGCATACGTGTAACATGGTAGGGGTCGCAGTTGTCATCACAATGATTTAAAAATAAAGACATTTTGAACTTTTATCTATAGCCTGCAAACTGAAGTTATGAAAGTTATGAAAACGCATTTTATTTAGGACAATATGGCATTTTGTAAAGCTAAACAGGGCATAGTCCATAACATCCTTCACGAAGCCTTCAGTTTTGCCCGTCATAGTAAGATACTCTTGGCAGTAATCATAGAAAATTTTAATTTTGTCACCCCAATCATTCATCAGAAAAAGTTTGAATTAAAAGGGGTAAAGTTACCTGAATCTCTTTGACAGTGATCCATCAAGGTGATTCAGGTTTTCTTATTACCAGGGTTTAGAACTTCAAAGGTCCATTTTCAAAGCTAATAGCTTCAAAAATAAATCCACTTAATCCATTTTGGAAGAAGCTACTCATGATTTACACATATAATACGAACATTTAAAAACGGGAACTGCAGCACAAAACAGGCCAGTATATAAAAAAACAAAAATTAACGTGCAACTACTGTACTGACTGCGTGGCTTTGCTAGAAAACCAGATCAGGATCACTGACAAATACTCAGGTAACTTTAAAGGTGTAATGCTGATATATAGTGATTCAAAGGCTAATTCACTCACTATGAAGTTACAATTACGCCCGTATGATAGAACAGAAATCTAAGAGAGAACGCGAAAGATGTTGCGGCGACCGTTTTTATTTCACTAATAACTAACTGGTAAAACAGTATATTTCGTTACAAGGGCCGAATATGGCGTTTTGTCAGCCTCGAGATCATGTTTCAAGTTTATTGAGACGAAGACGAGTCAAGTCTACTACTAGACGAACATGAAACGAATGAGAGTAAACAAAACATTTCTGGCCGACTTACGATATTTTCCATCACCTTACACTATGCAATGATTTTTAAACGAGTGAAATATTTTTTAATTGCTGCTCATGAGAAACAAAGCACAACCTTAACCTTATCGGGATGCACTGCTTGTGTTTCCGGTTGCTTGGCAATTACCTCACATCAGCGAACGGTTTTTATTGGATTCAGTGGCCAGTGGGAAGTTATTGGGCCGAAGATTTCCGGCCCTGACTTGAAAAGCATGATTTTTGTTATTAGAAGTAAGGGTCGAAAACAGGAGATATTGATGTAGTGTGACGAAAAATATTTGTGAACACTATATTTTTAGAGAATAACTATCAAGTTTAATAAAAAAAGACACCTTCTTAATTGTTTATCTTATAGGCCCATGTTTGATCGAATATTAATTTAGATTAATAACACCCAGATTTACATTTCATTAGTGAATGATCCGTAGCAACATCCGACCACCCATCTTTGGTTTATTATTAATTTTGAACATCATTGAACGGACATGAGTCAAAATTGACGGCCAGGCGGGGGACCTGTACGGTGGGGAGGACAGAAGCCGCTCGTGACCGTTGGTTGCGGCGGCCGCCGGTAGAGCGCAGTGCACGCATCCTCCGGTTATCAGCCGGTGTGCACCGGACCGGCTGCTAGTGCTCCAGTCGCGTGCACGCCGCGCTTTGGACACGTTCAACAAGGGGTTCGGTCGCTCTATCCTCCGACTTGGACGTATTTTCACGATCTTTTTTTTTTTAACTCTTCGGCCCAATGTGATTCTCGAGGGGATGTAAGTGGAAGTGCTTGAAGTTCTGTTGAAATATTGTTTTATCATTTTATACTGTTTAAATCTTAATCTAAGATGGATATGGACTTGCTTCACGACACGAATAACAACGACACAATAGAAAAATCGTATTCTTTGAGACCCAGAGCGTCCTCTAAAAGAGACGACCTGGAAACTGAAGAAGAAAACTGGAAGCCAAGAGGAAGAACGAGAAAAAAACCTAAACAGAAATCAGTCCCTCTTAGCAAATACAGGAGGAAAACTGCCAACGCGAGAGAACGATTTCGGATGAGGGAAATCAACGAGGCGTTCGAAGCTTTGCGTCGTGCTATTCCCCACCTTCACTCGAACTCGGAAAACAATGGGGAGAAGTTGACGAAGATTTCGACTCTCAGGTTGGCGATGAAGTACATCACAGCGCTTAGCAGCGCTCTCCAGGAGGACCTGGACTCTGACGCGGACTCCTTCCTGAGCGAGTGGTCGGCGACCCCCCGGGACACCAGGGGATCCTCCACTCCCTCCTCGACCAACGATCACTCCGACCTCTACGACCACTTCTTCTCACCGTCATCCTCCGGGGAGTCTTCTCCACCGTCAGCATCCCCCTACAGCCTCTCCGCCCTACTGACTCCTCCACCTTGTGAATTCCCACCTACCGGACGATCCTCGAGGTTATGTAATAGATTCACTCCCGAACCGTGTGCCTACGTGAATGAACTGAGTGCTAAAATAGAC
This sequence comes from Neoaliturus tenellus, assembly GCA_030545055.2. Lineage (NCBI taxonomy): Eukaryota > Metazoa > Arthropoda > Insecta > Hemiptera > Cicadellidae > Neoaliturus > Neoaliturus tenellus. The sequence goes on along the minus strand of CM061537.1, from coordinate 71,141,707 downwards.
TCTTCAATGATTTCCCCTTTGCCTCTGCAGACCGGTAGTTCCATATCGAGTGTGGAAGTCTCTCAAGTTCCCAATCTGGATGAGGATCTCAGTCATCACTTCCTCACCTCTGCCGACCTCCCGGGCTGCACTTCCTCCCTCCTGGACGAGCTGGACGGTCTCCCCTCCCCCTCAGTGAACATTGACGATTACCTCATCACGTGACTCGGTGACTGTGTTTAAATATTTGTGCCATTGTATATATCTTTATGTTGTAAATAAAATAAAGTTATATTGTTTTTCAAGTAAGTATTAACAAGTCGATATTTTAGCAGCGGAATCCGCCAAGGATCTACCTTAAACATTTGAATTATTGTTCCTTTCAAAAATTTTTATATAGAAGATAATATGAGCATCATAAAGAAGTCATAAGTTATAAGAGATGTGAGAGATTTTTGAGAATGAGTATTGGGCGGAGAAAGTAATTAATTATGGAATTATTTAAATTGGAATTAAATATTAATCGGTTAAACAGGGTTTTCAAAAATGATTTTTTACAGGCTTGATTCTAAAATGTTAAGAATTCAATATATTATATTGAGTAAATGGGGTTGTAAAACAAATCTGTCAGTTTATTATAAATATTATTTACTACAGCCAGTTTTTTAAAACTAGATCCTTCGTAGGATTGGCCAGAAATAGTGGTGGGAAATGTTTATTTATCCTTGTTAACATTCCATTGGATGAAGCCTTTTTGTTAGTTTTTGTTGTTGTTTTTCTTTTATTTCACTGTTGCCATACCAGCTGGTATACTGAATTCAACACTCAAAGTATACTGAGTAATACGTCTTGTTGTTTTAATATATTTTAATTTTGCTGTTGCCTGTATCCTATTTACTTTTAAATAGGAACGTTTACAGTCTATTTATACCACTATTAAACATTAACTTAATATTCACTGAGTCAAAGTTTTAAAATAACTAATGTACCGGAACTTAAAAAATCCATGATCAATAAACAAATTACTGTAATAATAACCATGGCTATCAATATGTCATGTTAGTATTTGAAAGTTAGACTTGAAAATAGTTATGAAGTCAGTGCTGGCCCTAACCCTTGATGGCTGTAAGTAATATTTTCATAATTTTTTCGACGTTAATACTGTGAGATTTTACAACTACCCTAAATAATGGTCAATCGAATAGAAACTTATGTTATGGTTAACCCATCTTAGCGTAACAATATATTTTTCCTACCACGACATGGAAATAATCACATTGCCACACCTGTAAACCATACGAAAAACAGGTCGTTTCCGTATTCCGTTTGTTTTCCGCTCTAAAGCGGCAATTTTCTTTACCGCACGCTAAATCAAACAGAAATTTAAAGTCATTTGTTATTACAAACCATGCCACAGCTGTTGGCCATTGTTGTCGTTTAGTAATTGCTTCTTATTTAGTTTGAGGTTATGTTTGATAGTTAACAAAGAGTGTGTTCTAACAGAAACAAATCAAACATAATCTAAAAGACATTTTGTATACAATAAAACATTTAGGCCTAATCTGTTGCAATTATGTAGGTAGGAAAAATGTTGTGTGTGTTACGAGTCAAATAGTGATTGCCGCTCTCGAAATGTTTGTCCGCGAGTGGCAATGACGTACTTTACGCTCTTAATACACATATGGCTATTTCCATCACATTACATCAATATCACCTATTTTCGATTCTCGCTTGTGCCCTCATATCACTGTTAGCCAATGAGAACCGGTAGCTGATAAGAAGTAGTTGCCTAGCAACCGAAAACACAACCAATGCATTAGGTTTTTTATGGACAAATTATAGCACATTTCGTTAGCTGAAATTGGCGTTTTGACCGCCTCGATATCGTGTTTCTAGGTATTCGATACGAAGTCTAGAACTTGAAACGATCGAGAGAAGGCAAAACGTCATTTTCGGTTCTTGTAACGGATAACACTAAAACCTAACTGTTTAAATGCCCAATACCAGGGGGACAGAGCTTATGCTCGGTAAAAATTATCATGCATCACTTTCCTTTCTCAGACAAAGCTCGTTCGCTACGCTCATGTCCCGTGATAATAATTTATACTTCATTATTTAGCTCATTCGCTTCGCCAAAGGATGCTTCATTTTGGTATAAATGTGTTGAACCACTGGTTAAATACGTTAAATACGCATTGATTTGTATAAATAATTATATCTGCTGATTTTTGCAAAATTTAGTAGCTACAAAAAAGCTTCTTAAGGATAACATGGGAACATTGAAGAGCTCTACGAGTAAAACCGGATTTTCCTAGAATAGCCATGGGACCAAGAAATCTGAAATGAGAAGGAGGTAGATGACATCAACAAAAACAATAACAAAATCGTGGTGACCTCAAAAGTGCAGCACTTAACAAAGCAAACCACTCATGTGTCAAGATAAACAACATGACGTCAAAGGTGCAGGACCCGCTTCAATCAGCTGTTGGGTCACATATCTTGGTTTGTTGTAGGTACATTGCATGGGAATAATTCCAATCAATTCCTCGTGTCCAAAACCCCCATATTCATAAACAAATCAATAATCTTTGAGAAAAAAATTTTGCCGGTGCAAACGGTAGGCCTACTTGTTTTAGGGTATAAGAAAAATGTCTACAGTTGAACGCCAAATCATGAGTTTAAAAACTATAAGTCAATGAATTTGCGTTATTGAAGTACATTTAATCATCCACTTTGAGGTTTATACACTCCAACTTGCACATTGAGTTTTGGGAATCTCATTGTTCATTTCTGTATTTACGAGGAATGGGTACTTAGTTTAACAACTAAAACTTAGTTTAAAAATAAAAAAATTATACGAATTCCAAAAATTATTTTGAATTTAAATTTTTATGGATTGTTTAATGGTTTACAATATGGGGGGAAAGCCGGAAAATTGATTCCCTGGTAAAATTTTCAACTGATCAAACTTTTACTGGCCATTTATTTCATGTACATCCAAACACAAGTTAATATACAGGGTGTTTTCAACAAATTTGCACATTAATTTATTCAAAAACTAAAATAAATATTACTGTCCAGCTTGTTGAAACGTCTATCAATGTTGGGGGAGGAAAATGTAACATTCAAATTTCATTCCCTCATTAACCCCTTCTTGAACAAAACCCAAACTCAGAAGTTTCAAATACTAAAAAATGGATTTTCATGTCGTTTTTGGATTGTTTACGAAATTTAAAGACTTATTATTCCTAGTCATTTTTTTTTCTAAACTTAACGGCTACAGGTCAATTTAGGGTTATTTTTAGTCAAATAAGAATAACAAAAAGTTAAACTTTAATATATCTCAAAAATGATTCCGTAAAATAAAAATATTCAAGGATTAAAATGTCTTAAATGATGTTTTAAGAACATCTTAAAACCTTATTTTAAGACACTTTAATCCTTGATTATTTTAATTTTATATGCAATTAAAGTTCGCCTCATGTTTTTATGGGACTGAAAATGAACTTCAATTGCCTGTAGGTCCCTTAACCGTTAAGTTATAAGAGAAAAGTGCAACTGAATAAAAAGTCTTTAAATTGAGTATACAATCAACAAATGACACAAGAATCGGGTGTTCATATTCGAAATTTATGAGTTAGGACTTGGGGTGAGAAGGGGGTTTGTTAGAGAGGGGATGAAATTTCCATGTTGGATATTTCGCACCCAAAGTTGATGGACGTACCCAGCAAATTGAACAGTAATATTTATTTTGGTTTTTGAATAAATTAATAAAGAACACCTGAATACCAGAGCATGTGCACAAAGTAATATGTTAGCAATGTTTCACACCATAAGATTCTACAAATTCTTGTAAAAGGATTAATAAAGCAGAAACCTAGAACACAAAAGATAATACCCCCGTCGCAGCAGACCTGCGTACTCAGCGAATTTCCAATCGATCTTGAGATATCATATTTTCCCCATAAACACCATAGGAAAGGGTATGTAGGTTTGCTGCCATGGGATGTTGTTAGAAAATGTTAGTTTTGTTAGGAAATGTAATAGTTACGTAAAGTAAATATCAAACTGTATCAATATTCGGCACTTATTAATTTTCCCCATAAACCGCATGGGAGTGAATATGTAGGTTTGCCGCCATATGAGTGTTGTAAGCAAATATCAGTTAAACCCTACCTAGTGAATGTACATGCCAAATATTATCAAGTTATGGTGTTCTTTTAATTTTCCCCATAAACCCCATAGGGGTTAGTACGTAGGTTTGCCGCCATTGTATTGTAAGCAAATATCAGTTAAACACTACCAAGTGAATGTACATACCAAATTACATAAATTTATTCCAATAAATAAGCGAGATAGAGGGTTTTGTTGATTTCCCATAAGATTAACATAGAAAACCTATTTTTGGCTTTTCTCCGTAACCTGTTAAGCCAAGTTAAAAATTTAAAATACTAAATTGTTTGTTTTTTTAAGCTCTTTAAAATGGTTTTAGATAAAATTGTTGAATTTTGAAAATTATGCTCCAAAAATGCCAAAAACCCATTTTTTACCCCTTTGAAACCCCATAAAACCCGGTTCCCATAGCCCGATCATGCTGATTCGCGAACTCATGAAAATAGACGTAGTCTTATACCTTCATACCAAATTTCATTAAAATCGGAGGTCCCTGTCAAAAGTTATCAGTACCACGGACACATAGATATATATACATGCTAAATATCTTATATATATATATATATATATATATATATATATATATATAGATATATAGATATATAGATATATATATACATATATATGAAAATGAACGAACGGTGTTTTTGGCTTCTGGGGACCTCAAAATGAAAAAGTAACATGGTCCCGGGCTTAGGTCTTACCATGGCTACTACCGTAATAGCGTATTCCCTATAGGGAAATTCGCTAAAACCGTTCTCATATGTTAACTTTGCATTTACAACTTTAACTCAAGAATCAATTCGATTTGTGATATTGATTGTTATTAATGTTTATATTTTATTTCCCGTTTTGACGTTGAGACATCCACACAACCAGGTGCGTTTTTTCAGGTGGAAGGTAGGTATGGTCACAGCTATCGTATATGACACCGATACCGATAAAGACCAAGGATTCATTTGTCAGAATCTCAAGAGTTTCTTCTTGTGACGAATTTGAGAGGGATGTTATCTTAGTCTAGTTTTTTATGTAAAATACTCATCTCATTTTAAAATACAGTCAAGAGAGGGGGAGTATAAACTCTACCCCAATAACTAAGTTATCCTTGGAAATACAGAACATTTTACCAGTCTCTAAAATATTATTAAAAATTGATAAAGTGTGTTAGTATATATGTACAAATGTTATGGTACAAAATCATATAAATGTTAGTCGTAGAGTTGAATTGGATCGGATTGGGCGATTAGGTTTTGAACACATGTGGTATGGTCGAAATGGGAGTGTCGCTGAACTATAAAGTTTTAGCCCTCTGTACGTAGTGTGACCTCATTGGATGTATGTTTTCTATGTAAATAGAGAGTAAGTAAATTTATTTCGTTGCCCAAATTACTTAAAGTTTGTAAAGTTATATCAGCAGCAAAAAATATTTGCGATGTCGTTAATAAATTACAGTTAAAAAAACAAGTTTAATTAAGATTAAAATAGTAATATTTAAGCCATGCAGAATGCTGAAGTGAGGGAGTGAATTTCCATGGTCAAGCGACTGTCAAGCGTCGATCTCTCGACTCAAGGTTAATGAACGAAAACACAAGTAAAGTCAATTATTTATTTATTTTTTTTTGAGCCCAAATATAAATAGTTAGTATGACGTAATTGTACTACCTTCAAAGAGGCTCTTTGACACGATAGAACGAGTAGATATGGTTAATATTTTTTATAAATCTTAAACTGGCCTTTTAAAGTTATTGACAACAAATTTTGCAGAGGATTTCCATATAAGGCAGCAATACTTGCAACTAACTTCGTTTTCCAAATCACGCTAAACACAATATTAACGCTGTAATTTTATCAACTTATTATCCTACCCTCTATGACCAAAACAAAATTTTGCCAACGTACGCGAATTAGGTATTATGAAATTGGCATTCAACTAATACAGAAGTGAACTTCATTTAACAAGCGTAGCGAATTGGAAATTACACCAAGTGCGGCGGTGAGATTCCATGATGGTATGGTTCTGGCCTTGTTTAACTGGTAGCCCCGGTCATAGTAATTCCACAAGGCTTTTAGGAGTAATAGCCAGTTTAAATTATAAAACTACTTAAATTTTCAGTAAATTGGCGTGTAGAACGTTCAAACAAGTGGTGTACCGAGCATTATTGGTAGGTAAAAACTGCTCTTGCTCACTTTATTTAACAATACATAACAGAAAAACGTTTCAAATTGATTTTTTAAATATAAATTTTGAAAAGCCTATACCATTGATAAAATTTGTGTAACGAGGGCTATAATAATAAATATTCTCTTAATTATGCAACTCAGGCTTTTTACACTCTATAATTATAAATTACAGAGTGTAAAAAAGTCCGTCCCCCCTTTAAAATGTTTAAAAACAAATATAGTTTTGGGGGTGATAGTAACTTAACACGAAGTGCCTTTTGACTTTATCAAACATTTTTAGTCATGTTAGGGGGACGGCCCACCAGAAGTAAGAAGAAAATCTTAAATATGTGCAAGCATAGGTTGATATGCACATCAAATTAAAGGTCTCTTTTGGCACAGTACAATGCTGCAAAACAAAATGGATGACCCAGACGGAAATCTTAGGCATTCCAAGTTTCCATTAAAATCATAAGTGTATGGGTAAAACTTAAAACATGCAATATCTTTCTTAATACTAAACCTTTTGAATTTGGGCTTGTGGCTAATTACTCCAAATTGAAAGACGTTTAAAAACATGTATGATGTGACAGAGGCTAAACAAGTTTCATTTTAGCGAATTTCCCTATAGGGAATACGCTATTACGGTAGTAGCCATGGTAAGACCTAAGCCCGGGACCACTTTACTTTTTCATTTTGAGGTCCCCAGAAGCCAAAAACACCATTCGTTCATTTTCATATATATGTATATATATATATCTATATATATATCTATATATATATGTGTCCGTGGTACTGATAACTTTTGAAGGGGACCTCCGATTTTGATGAAATTTGGTATGGAGGTGTAAGACCAGGTCTATTTTCATGAGTTCGCGAACCAGCATTGTCGGGTTATGGGAACGGGGTTTTATGGGGTTTCAAAGGGGTCAAAAATGGGTTTTTGGCATTTTTGGACCTTAATTTTTAAAATTCATCAATTTTAACTGAAACCATTTAAAAGAGCTTAAAAAAACAAACAATTTGGTATTTTGAATTTTTATCATAACATAACTGGTTACGGGGCAAATCCAAAAATGTGTTTTCCATGTTATTCTTATGGGAAATCAAGAAAACCCTCTATCTTGCTTATTTATTGACATAACTTAATCAAATTTCGTATGTACATTATCTATATAAGGTTTAACTTATACTTGCTTACAAAACCCATATGGCGGCAAACCTACATACTCACCCCCATGGGGTTTATGGGGAAAATAAAAAAATTGCCAGAGTTTGATACAATTTTGTGTTTACATTCACCAATTATTGATAAACTTAGATTTTCTAACAACACCCAATGGCAGAAAACCTAGATAATCGATCCTATGGTGTTTTATGGGGAAAGTAAATAATCTGAAATTCCATTGGAAATTCGCTGAGTACGCAGGTCTGCTGCGACGGGGGTATTTAAACATCCTCTATGGGACGTACCCCAAATAAGTCTAACAAAAATATGCTTTGGCTTTTTGAACCTGACTAAAAAGGTTTGATAACGTCAAAAGGTACTTTCTGTTAAGCTACTATCACCCCACAAACGATATTTGTTTATCTTAACAAATAAAAAAATTAAAGGGGGCGTCCTTTTTTACACGCTGTATATAAAACTAACATTTTCCATTAATAATTTCAAGCATTCACTCAATAATTAATAAACAGATATACGCTTGATGCAAATGTATGCGTCTTCTTTTAGGATGTACGGAAAGAGAAATTTCCCCAAAATGGTCTTTGATGACCCCGAGCCCCAAAACCGACTCCATAAAAATTGCGCCGACGTTTACAAAATCCGCGGCGGGAGGCACTTGTCCCTGGGGAGCATCTCTTGTAGATGTCCGTGGAACACGCCGACATGCCGCGCCACAGCCCGCGACCTGCTCATTAAATCTCGGGCGAGCCGCAGCGTCAAAGAGCTACGGTGGAACAGTATTGTCGAATCATGTCCAAACTGTTTACACGGAACACGGTCTTTGTAGCAAATATGGTGCAATTAATTGCTTGACTATTATGAAAACCGCTGTCTACAGTTGAGTCAGCAAAAAAGTAGTACATGGATGAAAAACACTAATGGTAGTTTTACCGAAAGAAAATATTTTTCCATGGTTTCAAAGTGGTTTATTTCAGTTCAATCAATGTGTACATATTAAATTTTTCAGTGTTCGAAGTAATTAAAGCACATTATTTCTAGGCCTGTGATACGTATTTACTTGTAGGGCTAATAAAGATGTAAAACCCAATAATGTTATAACGTATTGCAAGTCTATTAATGTAATATCTTCTACATACATTTATCTTGTACATACATGTACATATAAAAGAAAGTCTTGTTAGTTACTTCATCTATATCTCGAGAACAGCTGAACTGCTTTGGATGAAAATTGGTGGGGAGGTAGCTTAGAACCAGGAGACGGACATACAGTAGTATACTTTTTATCCCATAGCATATGTTACGTTAGCCCATGGGCTATGTTGCGTGACATAGCCTCAGGACCGTCATGATCGTACCAAAGTCAGTTTGTTTTGGGGTTTTGTTTTTGATCTGAGTTGTTTATGATCACAAAAATAGCAAAAAATGTTTCTTTGTAGTTAATTCTAGAAATAACTGTTCTCAATTAAAGTATTAGGGGAAGTTTTCATTTAAAGTATTGAGTATTGAGTATGTATACTTGTTTTTAATACGCTAATGTTTTTTTTCTTTTTTTGTTAAGAGAACTCCTCCTACAATTTTCAACCGATTTAAAATTTTTTTTGTGTCATTGGATAGGGCATGATCGGTCTAGTTGCTTCTGAAAAAAGGCATGAGAATCGGACTTGAAATAAAGGCGCTTTCCAATATTAAAATTAAAAATTTTCCCATTAGAATAACGTTGGGCTTGGGTTTAGGTTTTTTTTTTTTTTTTAACATCTACTGCTGTAAATAAGTGTATTTTTAGGCGATTAGGCACTGATAATCACAATAATGGATTGCTAGGGTGTTATTGATCTAAAACTAAACTTAAAATTTTTAGCAATAACATGGGATAGTCCATATTAAATTGCTCGATTTCGAGCAAACCATTTATTCGTTGGTAATAAATACCAGAGGGTATTATAGACTTGGAGTGAGTAAACGTTGCGAACGAGCTAACCTTGAAGGGAAAAATCCCTCAGTTTCGCATTGCAAAGCACGCCGGACAACAGCTAGTTTTGAAATTGAAAACACATGAAATGATGTAAACCATTAAAATATTTAAAAAATATGTTGACGATGAGTGCAACTTACCTGTTAGTAAATAAAATACAACCCTAAGGTATTTATCTTATCTTACAGTAGGTTAGAGGGATCTAGTAAGCTCAATTGGGCTATTTGACAAATTTAAGAATATTTGACCCATAAATTCATAAATAGGCTTATATTTAATTTGCTTTAAAAATATTATTTGCAAATCAAACTTAACAACATTAAAACAATCGAAGTGATAAAAACTATACCTCACCTTTTCAATGTTATCTTTATAATGTTATCATTACCGTAAGAAACCTCCACTGGTTTAATACAAAATTTCCTCACACCTACTTATCCTAACTAGGTTATTAAAAGAGACATATTTATTCAAGAGGAAAAAAGGTAGACTGCGCATAATCAACCGAATGAATGGACGTTTTTACAAGTGAGTAGTGCTAGTACGGAGCGTTGCGTTGCTTGTGTGTGTGTGTACGTGTGTTGGTGTGTGCGATCGAAGTGAATCGATTCCCTTTGTCGGCCGCTCAGGACGGCGCTCTTCTAATTTGTACCGTACGAACTCGTTCCCAAATCCATATTGATAACTTGACCATTCCCTTGTAACTGTTTCTTGCAGATAGAAAAAGCGGACACCATAAATATGAAAAACACAGGCGTTACAATCATGTATCATTGGAAATGATTGTGTTGCAAGAAAAATTGGCAAAGTTCATTTCATTTATTAAAAAAATTAATTACATTTACCAAATGACAAATATTTCTTAAAGAGTATTACGGACAAATGTAGAAGCCGATTAGAATATGAGAGTGTTTTATTTCACCTCCACTGCTCATCACTATTAAAATAGTAGTTTTCATCACTAGGATCAAAAGTGGGTCTTTTTGGTGCGCAATCGTGTTTTAAAAACGAGGCCCAGCCCAGTTTTTAAAAACGATTAAGCATCAAAAAGACACTTTTGCTCCGAGTGATGAACAACGTTTTTTTTTTATCATAATGCGAAATTAGACTTCTTAATCGTTAAAAATATTAACCATAAAGTTTTATATTCAAGGTTATATTTACAAAGTAACTTATATGCAATGTTTACATTTCTGTTATTTACAAACAATACTCTTTATAACGTTTGAATTTCAAAATTCTACTCCTCAACATTAATAAATCAATAATAATACACTTAGCAAACAGCTGACTTTTCAGTACTAGGACCTAAAAAATTCTCCAGATGATTTTTCAGTCCTAGGACAGAAAAGAATCGGTTTTGGTACAATTGAGAGAGCAAAAAACAGGCTGATTTCGTGCAGAATGATAAAAATGCTGTATTTTTAAACTTGTGCGGTGATCTTAGGCCCATTCTATACGGACCGATTGTCTGCCGCCGATTGTCGGCGTCGATCAGCTGATATTTTACCGAACAATGGAGTTTAAATGGGAGCTTCTATACGGGCAGATTTTTAACGCGCTATGACGCGGTATATTCTGCTTCCGCCGCCGATCTCGCAACCTCACGCCAATTCTCGTAATTTCTCTCTCGTTCTCGCCATTTCTCGTCCACTGCCTTTCCTGATCCTTTTTGTCCTCACCGATCTCCAGTTTGTTTTGTTTTTGTTTTAGAAAACATGTTTGACATGAAAAATTCATTTTTCTAGAAGTTGAAAAACATCCTAAATTATACGAAGTGAAATCTATAGATTACGCAGACAAGGTTAAAAATCTCAAAGTTGGATTGAGGTAAAAATTCAATGTACAGTTAGTTTTTGCCTGCATTCACTATTCACGAAAACAAACAAATACAACCATAATTATCTCAATAACGCAGAGGTTATTCATTTCAATTATAGCCTATACCGGGAGGCCTACTTTAGTGTAATTGGTTACTTACTGATTACATGACAAAATACGAGTTTAAATGATTACTATAGGTCTCGACCGACGGTTATACAGTTCAAAGGCCATGTCATGTTGTTACATAATACTGGTCAAAATGTATCAGGCTCTTTCAATTATTTATAGGTAGGCCTATATAAGCCTACTTATATATATTATTTTCTTTCTTAAAGTTAATTGTATTATTTAGTCATCTCTACCTTTATTTCTCTTTAAAAAAAAATAACCATCGAATATTGACCAATCTTGTATTTTAGTATACATGTTTCGTAGGAGTTTGTGGCAATACATTATCCCTTTTTATTATAACTTTTGTTATATTTTCAGTATTTTGGAGATATTGAAATCATAAAAAGTCATTTTAAACATAAATACGTCATCACTTAGTTGGAAAAAGACTTTTTCCTTTCTAATTTGAATTGTAATGTTTATACAATATTTATGTTTTTGTAATTTTATAATTATTTCTATATCATTTTATAATTTTAATTGATCGCAATTGAGTATTTTCTTGTGTTACATAATTTGTAAAGCATGATAATTTAAGTGGAAACAATTTTAGCAAGGTCACATATAAATGCTACTTAATGCTGTATTTTTTACATGAACTGAATGGTTGGCAACACTGTTGCGCCGATTAACCGCTCGTATAGAATGGCCGGCGGACGGCAGATTTCGCATGAGCAGATCCGCCGCCGACAATCGGTCCGTATAGAATGGGCCTTAGGACAGCGAGGTGCTGTAATGCCATTCAAATCACATTGCCAAAAACAGAGGGGGTGTTTGTTTGTGCTCGTAACGATAGAGAAGGAATACAGAAAACCCCTTCCCTAAGATACATTATTATCCTTACCCTTATCTTCATCTTCTCCCAATAGTATCAAGAATATTATTTGTCATGATACAATATTAGTCATTAATCTTCTTCAGTGTGTGCATAATGATAATGACGAGACGACGATACAATTACGAGCAATGAAGATAATAAAACTCATATTCCCAAATACAATATGGTTTATCAGTTTAAATCACTGGACATATTTTAATAACCCTCAGACAAAAACGGAACTATGCTCTTTAACAGCCCATGGTAATTTCTTTTCTAGAACAAAATCGTGCATTCTGGATTTTAAGTCTTATCAGTCCTTTTTTATACAAAGGCAGTTTTTAAAAACAACTCCAACAATCGGTTCTCAACTTGCAGATCAAACTAAAAACTCATAACGAAACTTTAAAGAATACCTTTAACAGTATGACAGTGACGTAATTCCAATCACATAATTTGATACATTTCAATGCATCAATTTCAAACCGGGATTTATTCCCAAAACATTCTTCCCTCAAAGCTACGACCACTGTGTAAAACAGCGCTCATAAATGAAACGCAGCCATCCCACTTATACCGCGATATTTAAGACATCCGAGACAATGAATACCCAAATAAAAATGACGAAGTCGGTATTGTATTTCAAATCTAACAAGGAGGCGCAGGGCCGAACACATCGGTTCCAAATTTGTACCCGGTTGCTGTATTAATTCCCCATTGACAGTATTTCTTGCTGACAAAGCTCGTGTAGATCCCGGAGAGGCCCGGATTTGCATAAACGGATCACCGGATCGGCCGGACCGAGCGCCGCGCCGCCTGCCGGGCATCCGGTCAACTACTCGCCAGCGATGATCATGGTATAGGCTATGTGTCGGGGGTGGCGGAATTCTACCCCCCATTAAACTCCCAATGAGAAAAAAAAGTCAGTCATTTTGACTTCACCGTTATTTGGTGGTTTTCGACCGTAAAATATTGAAGAGGATACATTATAATCATGCACTCTGATGCTGAGCTGGCTATTCTCTTAGTTTGTTTTTGGGATATAACAATTTAATCAGTATAAAGTATTGCAATTTTAAAAGTGCCAAAACAAATAAAAACTTGTGACATTAACAGCTTGATAGTTAATGTTTCACGATTGTCTTATGATTATTATTCAACTATATTTCTATTGTGTTACTTCATTTTATCGAATTTCCCTATAGGGAATACGCTATTACGGTAGTAGCCATGGTAAGACCTAAGCCCGGGACCACTTTACTTTTTCATTTTGAGGTCCCCAGAAGCCAAAAACACCATTCGTTCATTTTCATATATATATATATATATATATATATATATATATATATATATATACATATATATATATATATTTATATATCTATCTCTCTATCTATCTATGTGTCCGTGGTACCTGACAACTTTTGAAGGGGACCTCTGATTTTGATGAAATTTGGTATGGAGGTGTAAGACCAGGTCTATTTTCATGAGTTCGTGAACCAGCATTGTCGGGTTATGGGAACGGAGTTTTATGGGGTTTCCAATTAAAAGAGCGTAAAAAACAAACAATTTAGTATTTTGGATTTTTATCACAGCTTAACTGGTTACGGGGCAAATCCAAAAATGTGTTTTCCATGTTATTTTTATGGGAAATCTAGAAAATCCTATATCTTGCTTATTTATTGACATAACTTAATCAAATTTGGCATGTGTATTATCTATATAAGGTTTAACTTATACTTGCTTACAAAACCCATAGGCATATGGCGGCAAACCTACATACTCACCCCCATGGGGTTTATGGGGAAAATACAAATTTGCCATAGTTTGATACAACTTTGTGTTTACATTCACCAATTATTGATTAACTTAGATTTTCTAACAACACCCAATGGCAGCAAACCTACATACTCGATCCTATGGTGTTTTTATGGGGAAAGTAAATAATCTGAAATTCCATTGAAAATTCGCTGATTCCGCAGGTCTGCTGCGACGGGGGTATTTTATTATTCTTGCATTGTAACAATATGAGATTGTACTACTGTTCTCATTAGCTACTGAGAACCTAAATCATAATTTATGTACCAAATTAATAAAGGGAATGGCGTACATTCCCAAATGTCTACAATATTAAATCTAAGCGGTGAAAATAAAAAGATTGTAAAAGAACCGCACAACACAACAAATTCGCAACACGCTGATCAACGAGGAATTGTAGTTTTCATTACTATAGTCTTGAAAGTGATTTATTGCGGGGAGAGATTGCATTTACGTGCGAAGCGAAGCTGAGCGTGGAAAATGCTATCGAACCCCACCATGGCACTTTTGAGACAAGTATTGAACATTACGATATCGAAAGACTTGTAAACATCATGAATATTATTGTTTATAAAAATTAGTATCAAGAAAAAACCAAACTTACAACGCTGAGTTTCCGTGCTTATGTCGATGTAAATACGCACTGTTGCACAACTGATCGGTCTGCACCACAAAATCCCGTAACAATTACTTTCCGTGCACCACATATACACAGAAAATTAACGTAATTTAATTTTGCCGTGCATTAGGGGAAATAACCTATTTTCTTAGCTCATTTACGTTTAGAAATTGTACTTTCGGGTGTAGAGTAATGAAAAATAATTTTTAATGATCTTAATGAAGCTAAGCAATTTTAAATTAGACACTGTACCATGTTAAATAAATAAAACATTGCTTCAAAAATAAAATTAAAAAAGACATAAACTACTAAACGATAGTTCTTGTTTTAATAGGCCTACTCATCGTAATGTGACAAGGTTCGAATTCAAAATTTTCCGAATCCAAAATCAAGAAATATACATGCTACTATGCTAGGTTACTAAGAACCCAATCTGTGTTTCACTTTAAGACCATGCAATTTTTTTAAAAGATATGGTATTTATGCAATTTGGTGAAAAATATGACAAAAGTCACACAAGAATTTAAAATGAGAAAAAAATATTTAAATATTTATTACTATAAATATATTTGCTAAATGGTATTTAATATGCGTGGGTGTACTTTTCTGAGGGCCGTTTTCTGGGGATAATGCAGAGTATAATCCATTGGAGGTAGTTTAGTTTGGGGTAAATTATATGTGCAGTTTTTGGGTTGATTAGCTTTGCATTGGCGTTCATTTGAATCCAATTGAATAATGTATTTTTTAAACTAGAGATACTTTTCTGGTTTAGAGCCTACATTCATGCCACCTTAAGCTCCCCCCTCCGTGAGGTAAAAAATTTTCACGTTTATGATTTGAATACTTTTTGAGATTGAAATTCTCTACCCTAGTTTCAGTACTTTTGTGTCTTTTAACGCCTGGGGATCGTTTTTAATGATTTGATAGGGAACGGTCCGAACCCTGGGGCTACAATCTACGCTCAAACTATTCTCAGAACAAATTATATTACCAATTAAATCAACTGTTTAAAGTTAAAAAATTTAAATTCATTACCATATTTATTGTTTTAGGGAAATAAATTAAAATTTTTTATTAATGGGAGTTTAAATAATTTTCAGCAATAATACACTTTTTTGTTTCATGACGTCATTGTGATCCAGAAGAAAATGATAAATAAGTTACAAACGATAGGGAGTTTAGTATAAAAAAAACGGACTGATACAGTAGTTTTCTTATCGATTTTATCAGTATGACCTTAATGAATAAAATGAATGAAATAGGTAAGGGCGGCACATCAAACTTGTTTTGGTCTTCCTCACATTTTAAATATATTGAAGCTATAAAAATGTCAGAAGCAATATCTGTAATTACAAGTAATAATAGGTCCGTGTATTACAAATCTATAAAATCGGCGGGGCGATTGATTAACACAGCACTATGCAATTACTGGCTTTATAAAATCAAATATTTTTATGACGCCGCATTACAGCCTCTCTGAGTGCACTATATTCTGTGCATCCGACAATTACGAAGTTGTTGTCTGCGGTAGGTGAAAAGCTGCTAAAGATTTTTTGTTTTACTTATGACGAGCATTGGTAAGTACAGTTTTTCATTAAATGAAAAGTTTTAAAGTCTAAATAGCTTTTAATAAGGTATATACAGCTGTTTTAATTGAAAGTTAAACCTCAGGTAGTAATTTCATTCTGTCTTGTTTGAAATTAAAATTGTTGTAAGTAATAGATAAAAAAAACAGTTATGAAGTATAGGGTGGTTATAAATTATTGGACACATTCTATGATCAAATAAATAAACTAGGGGGCCCGTGCAGCGCGATGCGCTGCGTTTGTCAAGAGTACCTGGTGATCAAAACCTTGCTCCATGATAATTATTTACAGAGTTACTTTGAATGAAAATTAAATTGTTGTGAAAATCAGATTACACCATATACGTGTTTCATCAATCGATCTTCATTAATAATCCTCCAACTTCCCAATGTGATAGTGTTGAGATTTGGTGGTTGTTCTTTTAGGTCCAAAGCAGCTAGAATTAAGTAGTGGTTCTTATGCAGATTTGTCTTAGAGCCTCTACCTAAAAACTCCTATAAAATTTAGAATAAATTCACAGATGCTGGATCTAGATAGTTCATAAAACAAAAAACGCAAAGAAAAATCAGCAGAAAAAATCAATTGTTAATTACAATTCCCCGGTCCTGTATGAGCTTTGCAGCTAGCTCTCACTGCTGCTGTTCTTTTTTCTAGTAATGTATGAGTTAGTAGGCGCCATTGTGGTTTAGCTTTTACACTATCTATCTTCTTATTTCTATAAGGGATTCGTCTGTTACGTCCCTTTTTCTCTCTCGACCTACTGAACCGATTTTAAGATTGAGGTGTCATTTTAAGGCTGCGGTCTACCCCAACCAAAACAACAACAATGCCGAATGCCGCCTCGCGGCCGTAGCGCTAGGCGCTGCAGAGATTTACGGGGATCGTGTTTCAGAATTAGCCGATTAAGATAGAGATTAGCTGTTAACTTTTTCTAAAAGTAGAAAAAAGGATTTAGTCGGCTATCTTTTTAGAATTTTTAAATAAAATTTATAATCTCAGTAATAACTGTTTAAAATCATCTGTTTTTTAGTTTTGTAAATGCAGAGGTTTACGGGGATCGTGTTTTAAAAATAACCTCTTAAGATAGAGATTGGCTGTTAACTTTTTTTAACGTAGAAAAAAGGATCTAGTCGGCTATCTTTTTAGAATTTTAAAATAAAATTTCTTATTTCAGCTATAACTGTCTAAAATCATCTGTTTTTTATCGATTTTTAACTGAAGTTTTCTATTGGTTTTAATGAACGAATTACAAAAGTGTAACAGAGGGAAATTAGTACCTTTATTCTTCTTTAATATGACACTTTATTTATATCTCTAGGCTTCATTTGGCAGAAGATAACACGATTCTAAAAAACCCTTGCAATTTGGTTGCGCGCCAGGGGTAGACCGGAGCCCGGGACCACCCCGGTCCACCCCTGGCGCGCAACCAAATTGCAAGGGTTTTTTAGAATCGTGTTATCTTCTGCCAAATGAAGCCTAGAGCTATAAATAAAGTGTCATATTAAAGAAGAATAACGGTACTTATTTCCCTCTGTTACATTTTTGTAATTAGTTCATTAAAACCAATAGAAAACTTCAGTTAAAAATCGATAAAAAAACAGATGATTTTAGACAGTTATAGCTGAAATAAGAAATTTTATTTTAAAATTCTAAAAAGATAGCCGACTAGATCCTTTTTTCTACGTTAAAAAAAGTTAACAGCCAATCTCTATCTTAAGAGGTTATTTTTAAAACACGATCCCCGTAAACCTCTGCATTTACAAAACTAAAAAACAGATGATTTTAAACAGTTATTACTGAGATTATAAATTTTATTTAAAAATTCTAAAAAGATAGCCGACTAGATCCTTTTTTCTACTTTTAGACAAATTTAACAGCTAATCTCTATCTTAATCGGTTAATTCTGAAACACGATCCTCGTAAACCTCTGCAGCGCCTAGCGCTACGGCCGCGAGGCGGCATTCGGCATTGTTGTTGTTTTGGTTGGGGTAGACCGCAGCCTTAAAACTTAGGATATAGAGCATAGGCAAATCGTAATTAAAAAGGTCAAATCGTTTCTGGCTTCGCCCCACTCGCCTTTATTTCTAGAGGGTGCTTTAAAATGTTGAACAACTTTCATTGTACGATGTTTATTAATGTGAATTGTAACTTAACAGCTGATTACTTTCAGACGAATTTTTAAGTCAGATTGTAAACAAAAATAGATTTGTCACTTCATAACTAACATTTAGATTAGTTTCACTCACACAGAATCATAAAATGCGTAATCTGCGAACGGGCCACCTCGTTACTATTTATAACGGACTAAATCCTCTTTAACTTAAATTTCCATGTCATTACAGAGTTTAAACAAACAAATTACAAATTAAAATTACTACATCTTTGTTGGCCAATTTTTGTTTGATGTAGCATTCGTATTTTAGTTAAAATTTCTCCTTATACAAACCACTTTTGCAATAAGCTTGGTATCTATATTTTAGGTAAAAAAACTTTTAAATATCGTCTTTTTTAAACAGATGTTTTAATATCTGTAGTATTCTGCATTAAATTTGTTATAGTATCACAGTAAACCGGTTATTAAATTTACACCAACAACCAACTATTCCTTTTCCTAGTCCACAGCAGTGTGAAAACCCATGCACAAACAGTTAGTGTTCTATTTTAATTTTTGTTAACTTTCGTTGTTGTTTCAATACCAATCTGACAACCCAAACGAATTTCAAAAATTTCAATTTCCAAACCTGTTTTTGTACAGGAAAATTAATTTTCTGGTATTTAGTTACTAAACTTATTTTTGTGCCCAAATATACATAAATACAATGTTTAAGCAATAAAGTCTACCACTTTGAGGAAAAAGGTAAAACACACAATTTGTTCCACACAATTAATCCAGTAAATTTGTATTCAAAAGTCCCCTCGATAGAAAAAATTGGGGTAGTTTTGATTTCTTTTGTTTCTTATGTTTTTTGGGGTGCTGAATCCGAATCTGAGGTTTGCTAACAAAATTTCTTGACGGAACATTGTCAAAAATGGAAATAATGTAAAAAATTTTAATTTTTTTGTAATTTTTTGCTTATAACTCAAGAACTATTAACTTTTCGTAAATAATGTATATTATAAAAATTAAAGTACACAAAATTTGCTACAAAATGCACCCCCTATTTGTTATTCTCCGATGAACCGTTTGGGCTCCAGGGCTGTTTGAATATTGGAGTTTTAGCGAATTTACCTATAGGGAATACGCTCTTACGGTAGTAGTCACGGTAAGACCTAAGACCGGGACCATGTTAATTTTTCGTGTTAAGGTCCCCCAAAGCCAAAAACACCGTCCATTCAAACTGATATATATGTATATATATATATATTATACATGTATATATGTATATGTCAGTTAACACGATAACTTTTGAACCAAAACTCCGATTTTGATAAAATTTGGTACAGGGGTGTAAGGCAGCATTTACTTGATCGAGTTCGCAAACCAGAATGATCGGACAACATTAACGGGGTTTTATGGGATTTTAAATGGGTTACCTTTTGGTTTTTGGCTTTTTTAAACCTTAGTTTATAAAATTTCACAAATTTAACCTAAACTATTTAAAAGAGCTCTAAAAAACAAACAATTTGTATTTTGAATTTTTTATTTAGCGTATATGGTTATGGAGAAAATCCAAATATAAGTTTTCCATGGTTTTCTTATGGGAAATCAACAAAACCCTCTATCTTGCTTATTTATTGACATATATTTATAAAATTGTTTATGTACATTCATTAGGTATATCCTTTATTTACTTGCAAAATACATATGGCGACAGACCTATATACTTTCCCCCATCAGGTTTATGGTAAAAAAAATAACAGAAATTGATCAAATTTGGTATGCACATTCGTTATGCAAGTTTTAACTTATATTTCCTTACAAACCCATATGGTAATACCCCCCGTCGCAGCAGACCTGCGTACTACTTAGCGAATTTCTAAATTAGTAATATTAATTTTGACTAGGCCTAGATGAACCCGTAAACAAAATTTCATTACGTGCTCATAAATAGGGATATAAATGACTATTCTCCTAATGATACACATTGTAAAAGAGTATGTAGGTATGCTGCCACGGGGAACACTAAAAGTAGGATTTTAGCGTAAAAAAAAATATTTCGACCATATGAAGATATATACTAAGTTTCATCAATCTCTGTCCATAAGTAAAAGAGTTTCCTTTTCTCAATATGATTTACATGAGAAAAGAGTATGCAGGTTTGCTGCCATGATAAGAACAAAAACCAAGATTTTTTAACATAAATGGTTGAATCTCAACCTAATGAAGCTAAATACCAAGTTTCTTCCAAAAATATCGGTTAATAAGTAAAATATTAACACATCCTTATTCTCCATAAGATTAATGTTGGACCCCCAAAATACAATGTACTGTTTTTAGACTTTTTAATATCTCAGTAACCAAATGAGATAGAGCAAAGCTTAAAGATACTAAGTTGTGTGTTTTTTTGAGCTGAATCCAATGGTGAAAATAAAAATTAAATATTTTTAAAAATTATTGATGAAAAATGCAAAAAACTCATTTTTGGGGTACAAAACCCCCCAAAACTACCCCTTCCGGTAGGTCGATCATTCTGGTTTGCAAACTCGATCAAGTAAATGCTGCCTTACACCCCTGTACCAAATTTTATCAAAATCGGAGTTTCGGTTCAAAAGTTATCGTGTTCACTGACATATACATATATACATATATAATATATATATATATATATATATATATATATATATATATATCAGTTTAAATGAACGGTGTTTTTGGCTTTGGGGGACCTTAACACGAAAAATTAACATGGTCCCGGTCTTAGGTCTTACCGTGACTACTACCGTAAGAGCGTATTCCCTATAGGTAAATTCGCTAAAACTCCAATATTCAAACAGCCCTGGAGCCCAAACGGTTCATCGGAGAATAACAAATAGGGGGTGCATTTTGTAGCAAATTTTGTGTACTTTAATTTTTATAATATACATTATTTACGAAAAGTTAATAGTTCTTGAGTTGTAAGCAAAAAATTACAAAAAAAATAAAATTTTTTACATTATTTCCATTTTTGACAATGTTCCGTCAAGAAATTTTGTTAGCAAACCTCAGATTCGGATTCAGCACCCCAAAAAACATAAGAAACAAAATAAATCAAAACTACCCCAATTTTTTCCTATGGTAAACACTAATTGACTGCATTAAATAGACACTTCATGTTTTAAAGTAGGAAATTGTGTTGATATTTCAGTACCAGAGTCCAATTACTTCTTTCTATTCAGTTAGTTTTTATAACATGTGTTTGTTTATTTTACAATCAGCAGCTGTTTTATTTTGCAATTCAATAAAAATTGTTCCCCATGTTAAGCTTATGGACAAAAAACGAACTTTAAGGGCTTCCCGCGGGCTTCAAAATTAAAATATCAAAAATCTAAAACCTTTATGCAAAACTACAAACTGAGACCATTTTTTGACACCTTAAACGTTAAAAACTGTCCAGAAATAACGGAGGAGTTTTGTTCACAAAAAACAGCCCTCACGTATTAATATAAGAGATAACCAAGCAACTTAGAAAATATGGAAACTGGTTTTATTAGATAGCATATTATTAAAAACAGTTGTATTCAGTAACTTAAAAAAATCATCTGCAAAAATTTCAGTAATTATAAAAAAAGTAGTTATAAAAAGCCTATCAAATGGTAAAATTCCTTTGCCTTCATGTTCCTCAAAAATTATACCCTTAGAATTTTTTCTAGATTTATGACAAGGACAGAATGTTCTCAAAGAAAGTTCAAGACTTTGAGGAACTTAAGAAAAGAGTTAGAGAGGTTACTGGAGGCATTACTCCAGCAGTGTTCAGTAAAACAAGGTCTGAGGTTGAATTCAGACTGGAAACTTTGGGTCCAACTAAGAAGAGCGCTTCGATACATTTTAGTTTACTTCTAAACAGAATAATGCAACAGTATGTTTCTTGTAATGTTATGACAATTATTTTTAGTGTGCTATTTAATAAAACTACTAGTACTTAGTTGTTTATTAATTTAATTTTAAAATGTGTCCAATAATTTATAAACACCCTGAACATCGGGATTCTGATAGATGAAATCTAGTGATTTATAAATACAAACTGAACAGAGTTAAATATAAAAACAAAATAAAAGACTGCAGCTTTGGCTAAATCGTCAAGGATGAAAAGACCACTGATATACGTTTAGGCCTATCCGCTGTTTGTCTGACATGGAAAAAAAGACAAATTATAATTTTTATATTTCCTTGAAATGGAAAGTTGAATTTTGAAATCACTAGTGTGCTATCAAAGTTCTGTAAACGTTTAAGTATAGGAACGATGATTATTAATCTTTGCTCTGTGATGACATGATCATATTCAGTCCTCCAAACGTCCCACACGTGTAATTTCTTCAACAACTAATCACATCATACCCCATTCTCATTTCACCGATTTTTTATGAGTGACATTTTCACTGACAGTCTTTGATCATACCAAGGAAGTTATTCCAGTGAACCCAGTTGATCCCGGGAGTGCTGGATGTACCAGTCGCTCCCTCGAGGATGGGATAGGACCGGCACTGGATGTGCGCCAAGGGACAGTGACTCATGACATTGTCTTACATCTGACATGAGTTATGTCATGGCACCGGCCGCGGCCCGCCGCGCCGGCTCATAACGAGCGGGACTAACGAAAGCTAACTTTGAAAATAGCTCAATTTTTGGACCAGTTCTAAGAGCTTTGCTAAGACAAGATTTTAAACTCAAACAAATTGTTTATTTCCGGGGCAACCTGAGGAAAAAGTGTGAAATAAGTAAGACCTTTGATTTATAGCAGGTTTTAATTAACTAAGAACACAACATTGAGGTTGTACATTGCCATAATAATAGAAAACTAAATATGAACAAAATAAACATAACAAACAGCTGATGAGTGATAAAATATCATTACATTCTTCCCCCCTAAATTAATATGTTTCATAATCATCATAAGTAAGCTGGAGGATGTCGGTTTCTGTTTGATCTACGGGCTTGAGCTTGATGAGAAGAAGAGTCGTTTCGGTCTGATACTTCTGGGTCACACGTTTCATTTTTTAATGTATCGGTTTCTGATGATGAGTTGTGATCTTCCTCTTGAGACTCACTATGAGTAAATCGAGCCAAGGGTCGTTCTTCACCTCTTGGTGCCAAGTGACGAACTGAAACACTGGTCTCCCGACCATCTGGCATCCGAACGTAGGCATAATCGGGGTTGCTTTCAAGTAGTTGTACTTCCTGGACTCCAGGGTCGTATTTACTTGTTCTGATATGCTTCTTTAATAGAACGGGGCCTGGGTTTGTCAAAAACGTTGGAATTGAAGACCCTGTGGTTGTTCTCCTTGAGTGTTTAAACATTCTTTCATGGGGGGTTTCATTCGTCGAAGTATAAAGGAGAGATCTGACAGCATGAAGAGAATCGTGCAAAACTTCTTCCCAAAGATTTATTCTCATATTTTTCGACTTGAGTGCCAAGCTTATAGTTCTCCAAATTATGCCATTGTAACGTTCAACAAGTCCATTTCCTTGAGGATTGTATGGAGTAGTTCTACTTGTTGCTACTCCAAACCGGGTCAGATAATCTTTTAGTTCCTTTGACATAAACGCAGAGCCACGATCAGAGTGGATGTAAGCCGGAATCCCAAAAAGTGTGAATAGTTCATAAAGGTGAGAAATAACAGAAGACGAACTTAAATCCGAACAAGGAAAGGCAAACGGAAATCTTGAGTATCTACTATTGTTAATAGATATTTATTACGAGTCGCAGAAGGAAGGGGTCCTTTAAAATCCAGGTTCAAGCGCTCAAATGGTTGAGTAGCTTTGATCAAATGTCCCGAATGTCGATGAAATTGACGTTTTATCTCTGCACAGACACGGCATGATTTAGTGATACTTTTGACATCTTCTAAAGAAAAAGGGAGATTTTTGCTGCGAACATAATGGTGGAGCCTGGTAATCCCAGGATGGCAAAGATCAGAGTGCAGTTTTATTAGAGTAGCTTTATCAGAGTGAATAGATGCGTTTATACGGGAGAGTGAATCCGCTGCTTTATTCAGCTCACCTGGCCTGTAAATTATGTCAAAACCATAACAAGAGAGTTCCAAACGCCATCTCAAAATTTTCTCATTTTTAATCTTACTCGAGTGCTTCATGTCAAACATATAAGAAACACTTCGTTGGTCTGTAAGAATAGAGAAATGCTTACCCATCAAAAAATGTCTCCATTTTTGCACAGATTCAAAGATTGCTTGAGCTTCCTTTTCTATAGAAGAGTGTCTTTGTTCAGAATGGCTCAATGTTCTCGAAAAGAAGGCAACTGGTCTTCCGGACTGTGACAAGATAGCTCCAATAGCAAATTCCGATGCATCGGTTTCAACCATAAATGGCACGTGGTCATCTATGCTGTAAATTGAGGCTTGGAGAATATATTCTTTTAGCTCATTAAAAGCTTGCAGCGATTTGTCATCAAGAGGAAATGATTTCCGGGCAGTTAAAGGCCGTACCTTCTCTGAAAAGCGAGGTATCCACTTGGAATAGTAAGAAAATAGCCCAAGTGTTCGCTTGAGTGAAGAAGGGCAGTTTGGTGGAGGTAGATCTTTCAGAGTTTGCAGACGATCTGGATCAGGTGAAACAGCCCCATGTTCTATTTTATAACCAAGAAGTACGACACTGGTTGTAGAAAACTTACACTTTTTTTCGTTTAATGTTAGACTATACTTCTTACACACATTTAAGAACTTAGACAAGTTATTATCATGTTCTGTTTGTGTTTTTCCACACACCGTCACATCATCAAGTAGAGAAAATACATCGTTTAATCCTTCTTTTTCTATTATACCATCGATAGTTCTCTGGAATGTCGGAACCCCATTTGTGACACCAAAGGGAATCCTGCAGAACTGGAATAATTTTCCACAAGCCTCAAAAGCCGTTAGTGGGCGCTCTTCCTCTTTAATAGGAATTTGGTGGTAGGCAGACTTAAGGTCGATGGTGCTAAATACCTTATACTGGGAAACTTTGTTGATCACATCATCTACTCGAGGCTGTGGATAAGCATCCAAAAGAGTAAACTTATTGATGGTTTGGGAGTAGTCTATTACCATCCTACGTTTATGATTCCCTTTGTTAACAACAAAAGCTTGAGCCCTCCATGGTGAAGCGCTCTCTTCAATTATACCGTCAGATAATAACCTCTCTACTTCGGATTGGATAAATTTGTTATCATACTCACTTTGTCGTCGTGACTTAATGGCTATAGGTTTGCAGTCAACTGTTAGATTAGAGAATAGTGACACAGGTGGGATTAGAGCAGCATCTAAGCTACAAATTGAGAGGGGAGCTCTGTTTTCACCAAAATTTAGCTGCAACTGACTATGTTGTTTCAAAATGTCATGCCCTATGATTACGTCAGCACACAACTCTTTAAGGATATTAGCTTTGAATCTGTGGTAAATGTGGCCCAAAATTTCTATATCAACTACACAAACTCCTTCAATTTGTGATGTAAGAGATGTGGATGCCATGTTTACACTACCTTTAGATGGGAATACCTTAAGTTTCCTCGTCCTTACCAAAGATAAACTAACAAAAGTTAGTGAACTGCCAGTATCCACCAAGGCATCCGCTGGAAAACCATCAATATTAACCTGTATCGTTGCTTTTGAAAGCGACTGAGGTGAAGCAGCAACAATACTAGATGTAGAGGATTTACTGCGTTCATTTTCACTATTTTCAAGATCACGCTTAACCTTTGATTTGTTGCAAACTTTGAAGAAATGGCCCTTTACCTTACAACCATGGCAAATAGAGTTACGAGCCGGTCAAATACTTCGGGAATGCTTAGTATTTCCACAGAAATAGCATAGCGGAGTTGACTTTGATGAAGTAGCATTCAAAGTGACAGGTTCGGAGCGACTACACTCACATTTTTCTTTATTAACATTAGAGGATTCATTACTTTGTGAAAGAGAATATACTACAGAATCATTAATGTTATATGATTCTGATTGCTTTTGAGCAAATTCGAGAGCCCTAGCTTGGTCAAAAGCAAGAGTCAACGATAACTTGTTATTCTCTAAAAGACGTTGCCTTATGTGAGTAGATAAAATACCACTAATAAAAGCATCCCTGATGTAATCATCCCGATTCTGGTCCGCTGTAACGGCCTTAAAATTGCAATCTTTGCTCAGTTGTTTTAGTGAGTTTGAGGTACTGATCCAAAGATTCACCAACCTGTTGCCGTCTGGTGGAGAGAACGTGTCTAGCAAATACCTCGTTCTTTGCTTTTATGAAGAGATTGTTCAAAATTTCTAAGGCTTTCCTCATAAGAGCTACAGTTTTCAATATAGGAATAAATTGTTGGTCCTACATTGTTTATGAGAAACTGCAATTTTATCTCATCATCTTCAACTTTTGTTGCTGTTAAAAATATGTTGAAAGTTTTAAGCCAATGAATCCAACACTGAGATGAGTTTGGAGTATTTGGGTTCAACACTGAACTTTTCTGGACGTAATAATCTTCAAACTTGAGAGGAATCCATTTATTGTCAAATTAGTTAATTAAATTGAAATAAGTAAGACCTTTGATTTATAGCAGGTTTTAATTAACTAAGAACACAACATTGAGGTTGTACATTGCCATAATAATAGAAAACTAAATATGAACAAAATAAACATAACAAACAGCTGATGAGTGATAAAATATCATTACAGAGTGGTTGTTAAATAGTATGTGTGAATGTAACATAGTAATACCGCTGTTATGTTAATCTATCTATACATATTTAATACGCGACACGGTTTTTTGTACAAGGAACTCCTTCAACAGCTCTCAACAGATTTAATGATTTTGGCGTCACTGGATAGAGCTCGGCGTGAGTTGTTTCTAAAGTAAATTGGTAACTATCCATTAAAAAGGAAGGGCCCCACAAGCCCTTAAAGTTCGTAATTTTCCCATATATTAACATTGGTAAGGTAATTGATTGATTTTCAAGTTAACAGCTATAAAATGTAAACACCGGACATCAGCGAAAGTACTATCTACTTGTTCACATGAAAGAGGGTTAAACCGCAGAGTATATCTGGTTAAGGGCTGCAATAGGTATGAACATGGAAAATATTTATGCAAAATTGTGAGCGTTTCACAAATTGTAGAATTAACTGAGTGGTAATAAAATTAATGGTTTTGGCAGAGGGGACTGGGGGGAAATAAGGACATGTCAAAAAAGCTATAAGGAAATTATTTATAAATATCGTTAAACGTCCTCCAGAAGAAAAGCGATTGGCTAATCAAGAAAATTGAATAGTTTTATAATCCATAGTGTAAACTGTGCTGAACTGTATTGAAAGAAGTTAAATTGTTACAAGGTTTCCGGACACGTTATCTATCTCATTGCCATTATAATAGGCCCTAAGTCTCACTTAAATTATGATACAATGATTTTTACTTTTTCAAACTCATGTTTTCACTTCGAGATTCGGAGGTAAGAGTTTGAGGCGATAATTTCACAAAATGTGAAACTGAAAGCAAAGAGTTATTTTTCGAAACAAGGTCATCCAGCCAAAGTCAAATTCTTACTATTTGTATAAAATTGAATAATTTGTAAGGACAGCTGCTGACTAGGGCTTTCGGCCCGTAAGCCACTATAGGTAGGCTTTTTAAGCTATGTGAAATACTAAGGTCATCTTAGTAACAATGACAAAGTGTATGCAGGCAAAAAGAAAAATGTTTGCCAAAGGTGTTATAGAAAATAAAAATTCTCTGTTGTAGTAAATAAAAAGTGTAGAAACTAAATTGCTCGATTTCGAGGCAACATGTACACTAGTACTATTTAAAACATCAATCATCACTTTTTAAGACACGACGCTACAGGGCGCGAATAAGAATGAATAAGAAGTGTAGAATGGGTATGATGCCTTGTGTAGCCTATCTCTGTTCATCACAGTCTCTCATCCATCAAAATACTTAAAAGAAAAATTCCTGCTACAGTGTATGGCTAGAAAAAGTGACAAATATTTAATAATTTTTGAGATTATGAAATATTTCTAAGAACCCTAAAACTTCCCTAAAAAAAATTCTGCACTGGCCCCTTTTTAGCCCGCGCCAAATTTCAGACCTTTATTAGAAAAAAGCGACAATGTTACGATGAATAAAGGTATTATTTTATATACTCTACAACCACAAGAAATTCTAAATTTTACAAATGTAAATTTGCTTTTTCCTCGTGGGGTGAACAATAGACTGTTCAGTAGCCCTGTGGTCTTGACCAGTGAAAGTCTCATGTTGGAACTTTTATTGGCACCACCTCTCGCACCTTTGACATCGCCGTACAAGGAACTTGCCATGAGTCAACATCGATTGTGCTTCGCGGACTTAAATATGTCAAGTGACCTCGGCCAACCTTTGACTTACGATCGCACTATTGTGAGCTGATTTTACATTTAGTGTGGGAGGTGATTTCATGACATTTCTGTTATTTAGCAGAAGCTACAACAATTTATGTACTGTAATTTGTTTTAGGTTCATTTATGCTAATATTTTTTCCCATACTGCTTCGGATGGGCATTTTTCGATATGATCGTTGCAGGTCTAAAGTGGTTTCTCTAAACTGGGGAGATAAAAATCACTGTTCCATGGGTTTCACAGATTTCAGTACGGCTAGGCCTACTCATTTATCCCTTACAAATAGATTATAGACGTATAACCTTCGAACAACCTTTTTCCGAACTTCTGTTTGTTCCTTGATAACTTTTTAGAATGTAAATCATACGGCCGGTAATTGTTCGTTAGGAATGTTTGTGAATTGTTTTTGTGTTCGCCGAACAGGTTCTCCACGAATGTTCGGTCAGTGAGGACGCGGCTTAAAATAGCTTACTCGCAGTAATTTAATCCTATAATATAATACGAAGAATGTCTGTGACGATGTATATTCCACCGGTCTCCAAATCTATAAATTAGATTTTGGTAAGAGTGTTAAGACTGTTCTGGCACAAAAATAAGTTCAGAAACAACCTCAACCCCAGAAAAAAGAGTTTTTGACTAAAATTAATTTTACAAATTGTCATTTTTAGCATTGGCCATATGGGTTGCCACTAAGGCAACGAAATAAAACGAAAAATAAACAAAAAATAAAAGCCAACCTTTTTTAAACAGCTTTCAAAAGGCAAAGCGCCGAAACTAGAGCGGTCTACTCCTGGGTCTACTCTATAGCGGCAGGGGACAATTACAGCTGTTCCCAATGGAAAAGCACCAAGTACGTCACATTTATTTGACAGTTGCTATTAGCTGAAGCACCAGCTACGTCACTGGTGCTAATAATATTGTTATTTGTTGTTGATGGCGTCACTTACCTTGGTTTGCTCTAGATACATTAATTTTAGCAGGGGATCTTATTGAAACAGCTATTTAATGTTAAAGGTATTGGTTGTAAACTGAAAATGCCTGATTAAGATGTTACTATAACAAATGTTAATTACAAACAACGAGCAAGGCTTGGCCAACCCGGTACTGTATCTAAAAATACGAATACGACAATAAATGCCATAAAAATACAGGGTGTTTCAGAACTCCCTACCAATATTTTAGGGCATTGTTCCTGGGTTAAAACATATCTAAATATCATATTTAAATTGTCCGGAAGTCTTAAGTTACTCACACAGCCGCCATTTTGTTTTTTACACATAATAATTTTTATTTCCATAACGGATGGTTGTATTAAGATCATATTTGGTATAAATCTTTATCATAGCAATGTACATTCCCAAGAAAAAAATTAATTTTTTCCATTGTATATTTTCAAAATGGCAGCCATTTTAAATTTTCAAACTCAAATATCTCAAAATCGGTAATTTTATAAAAATTTTACAAGACACAAAAAGTTGCCAATTAAATTACGTAACCAATGGTGCCAAGTTTGTAAGGATTGGACAACAAATAACGGAGGTATTGCGATTTTTCTTCATAAAAACATTGATTTTGCTATTAAAATGGCCTTAATATCCTATACTCTTATACGAGCAATGTTTGCTTGTTTGCTTGCTTGCTTGCTTGCACAATTATCTCAAAAACGGCTCCGAGGATTTTCTTCAAATTTTGGAATATGGGGTTTTGGCCACCAGAAATCGATTGGAGCTGTCCCATAGCTGGGAAAAATCCGGTTTTCGCGCTAGAGCCCTTCAAAGATCCCATGTTATCCTTATGGAAATTTTTTAACTGAACAAAAATCAGCTGACAACTGTAGATAAAATAAACCAATGTGTTACATATTTAACCTGTGGTTTTAGGAAAATCATACCAATGTGCAGCAAACCTTCCGCCTGGCGAGTGAGCGGAGCGAACGAGCTTTGTGTGAGAAACGAAAGTAATAATTTTACCGAGCTTAAGCTCGGTCCCCCTGGTACTGTGCATTAAATTCACTGCAAAATCAATGTTTTTATGAAGAAAAATCTCAATAACTCCGTCATTTGTTGTCCGATCTTACAAACTTGGCATCAATGGTTAGGTAATTTAATTTGGCAACTTTTTTGTGTCTTGTAAAATTTTTATAAAAATTTACCGATTTGGAGATATTTGAGTTTGAAAATTTAAAATTGCCGCCATTTTGAAAATATACAATGGAAAAAATTAATTTTTTTCTTGGGAATGTACATTGCTAAGATAAAGATTTTTACCAAATATGATCTTAATACAACCATCCGTTACGGAAATAAAAATTATTATGTGTAAAAAACAAAATGGCGGGCTGTGTGAGTAACTTAAGACTTCCGGACAATTTAAATATGATATTTAGATATGTTTTTAACCCAGCAACAATGCCCTAAAATATTGGTAGGGAGTTCTGAAACACCC
The DNA here is from genome assembly GCA_030545055.2 of Neoaliturus tenellus. Lineage (NCBI taxonomy): Eukaryota > Metazoa > Arthropoda > Insecta > Hemiptera > Cicadellidae > Neoaliturus > Neoaliturus tenellus. The sequence goes on along the minus strand of CM061537.1, from coordinate 71,110,475 downwards.
TGTATAATATTTTCTGCTTATCAATTTCATATCTTTTACAGCAAAGCAGACACAATAAATTAAATATTAAATATGAAAGCTCCCCTATACAATGCTAATGCTGAACAAGAGCATTACTGTAGGAACTTTAATTGCGTTAAACCTCGCCTCGGTGCATTCTAGAGCAGGCAGTTCCACGGCGGTTTCACAACTGTAACTCTAGAGCTTCACTAGCATGCCAGCACCTGGACACGCGTTCCTCAGATACAAGTGTCTATGGCGGCCTCTTGTAGCGCTATCAGTCTTGTGATGCCGATTCCCTGTCCGCTGATAGCCCGGTGGTCACTGATAACTAATGCATCTCCCCGGCGTTCCCAGATAGCAGCACTGCAGCTCAGCGCAGACGGACGGTACAAGAATACGCGGGCTGCACCCGTCCCGGCCAATCCATTGACATTGATGTTATGGTGTTTTAGTACCTGAGGGCCGAGCGTTTGTTTGGTAAACTTAAAATATAGTAATAATAAGTTACTACAGTGAATTGCATGAAAATAGTAATTTATGGTTTTGTTTACCATACAGCATACAAAGATGTTTTTGGGATAGCTTTGGCAACAATACGCCTTACATACATACATTTGTCTTGAAACACCGACGCACTATGTGGAGCGTATTTTAAGGTGATTATGCTTGAAGGGTGAGTGTGATGATTGTGATCATAAGTATATCTGGTTAAGGACTGCAATAGGTATGAACATGGAAAATATTTTATGCAAAATTGTGAGCGTTTCACAAATTGTAGAATTAACTGAGTGGTAATAAAATTAATGGTTTTGGCAGAGGGGACTGGGGGGAAATAAGGACATGTCAAAAAAGCTATAAGGAAATTATTTATAAATATCGTTAAACGTCCTCCAGAAGAAAAGCGATTGGCTAATCAAGAAAATTGAATAGTTTTATAATCCATAGTGTAAACTGTGCTGAACTGTATTGAAAGAAGTTAAATTGTTACAAGGTTTCCGGACACGTTATCTATCTCATTGCCATTATAATAGGCCCTAAGTCTCACTTAAATTATGATACAATGATTTTTACTTTTTCAAACTCATGTTTTCACTTCGAGATTCGGAGGTAAGAGTTTGAGGCGATAATTTCACAAAATGTGAAACTGAAAGCAAAGGAGTTATTTTTCGAAACAAGGTCATCCAGCCAAAGTCAAATTCTTACTATTTGTATAAAATTGAATAATTTGTAAGGACAGCTGCTGACTAGGGCTTTCGGCCCGTAAGCCACTATAGGTAGGCTTTTTAAGCTATGTGAAATACTAAGGTCATCTTAGTAACAATGACAAAGTGTATGCAGGCAAAAAGAAAAATGTTTGCCAAAAGGTGTTATAGAAAATAAAAATTCTCTGTTGTAGTAAATAAAAAGTGTAGAAACTAAATTGCTCGATTTCGAGCAACATGTACACTAGTACTATTTAAAACATCAATCATCACTTTTTAAGACACGACGCTACCAGGGCGCGAATAAGAATGAATAAGAAGTGTAGAATGGGTATGATGCCTTGTGTAGCCTATCTCTGTTCATCACAGTCTCTCATCCATCAAAATACTTAAAAGAAAAATCCCTGCTACAGTGTATGGCTAGAAAAAGTGACAAATATTTAATAATTTTTGAGATTATGAAATATTTCTAAGAACCCTAAAACTGCCCCTAAAAAAAATTCTGCACTGGCCCCTTTTTAGCCCGGCGCCAAATTTCAGACCTTTATTAGAAAAAAGCGACAATGTTACGATGAATAAAGGTATTATTTTATATACTCTACAACCACAAGAAATTCTAAATTTTACAAATGTAAATTTGCTTTTTCCTCGTGGGGTGAACAATAGACTGTTCAGTAGCCCTGTGGTCTTGACCAGTGAAAGTCTCATGTTGGAACTTTTATTGGCACCACCTCTCGCACCTTTGACATCGCCGTACAAGGAACTTGCCATGAGTCAACATCGATTGTGCTTCGCGGACTTAAATATGTCAAGTGACCTCGGCCAACCTTTGACTTACGATCGCACTATTGTGAGCTGATTTTACATTTTAGTGTGGGAGGTGATTTCATGACATTTCTGTTATTTAGCAGAAGCTACAACAATTTATGTACTGTAATTTGTTTTAGGTTCATTTATGCTAATATTTTTTCCCCATACTGCTTCGGAAGGGCATTTTTCGATATGATCGTTGCAGGTCTAAAGTGGTTTTCTCTAAACTGGGGAGATAAAAATCACTGTTCCATGGGTTTTCACAGTTTTCAGTACGGCTAGGCCTACTCATTTATCCCTTACAAATAGATTATAGACGTATAACCTTCGAACAACCTTTTCCGAACTTCTGTTTGTTCCTTGATAACTTTTTAGAATGTAAAATCATACGGCCGGTAATTGTTCGTTAGGAATGTTTGTGAATTGTTTTTGTGTTCGCCGAACAGGTCTCCACGAATGTTCGGTCAGTGAGGACGCGGCTTAAAATAGCTTACTCGCAGTAATTTAATCCTTATAATATAATACGAAGAATGTCTGTGACGATGTATATTCCACCGGTCTCCAAATCTATAAATTAGATTTGGTAAGAGTGTTAAGACTGTTCTGGCACAAAAATAAGTTCAGAAACAACCTCAACCCAGAAAAAAGAGTTTTTGTCTAAAATTAATTTTACAAATTGTCATTTTTAGCATTGGCCATATGGGTTGCCACTAAGGCAACGAAATAACAACGAAAAAATAAACAAAAAATAAAAGCCAAACCTTTTTTAAACAGCTTTCAAAAGGCAAAGCGCCGAAACTAGAGCGGTCTACTCCTGGGTCTACTCTATAGCGGCAGGGGACAATTACAGCTGTTCCAATGGAAAAGCACCAAGTACGTCACATTTATTTGACAGTTGCTATTAGCTGAAGCACCAGCTACGTCACTGGTGCTAATAATATTGTTATTTGTTGTTGATGGCGTCACTTACCTTGGTTTGCTCTAGATACATTAATTTTAGCAGGGGATCTTATTGAAACAGCTATTTAATGTTAAAGGTATTGGTTGTAAACTGAAAATGCCTGATTAAGATGTTACTATAACAAATGTTAATTACAAACAACGAGCAAGGCTTGGCCAACCCGGTACTGTATCTAAAAATACGAATACGACAATAAATGCCATAAAAATACAGGGTGTTTCAGAACTCCCCTACCAATATTTTAGGGCATTGTTCCTGGGTTAAAAACATATCTAAATATATCATATTTAAATTGTCCGGAAGTCTTAAGTTACTCACACAGCCGCCATTTTGTTTTTTTACACATAATAATTTTTATTTCCATAACGGATGGTTGTATTAAGATCATATTTGGTATAAATCTTTATCATAGCAATGTACATTCCCAAGAAAAAAATTAATTTTTTCCATTGTATATTTTCAAATTGGCAGCCATTTAAATTTTCAAACTCAAATATCTCAAAATCGGTAAATTTTATAAAAATTTTACAAGACACAAAAAAGTTGCCAAATTAAATTACGTAACCAATGGTGCCAAGTTTGTAAGGATTGGACAACAAAATAACGGAGGTATTGCGATTTTTCTTCATAAAAACATTGATTTTGCTATTAAAATGGCCCTTAATATCCTATACTCTTATACGAGCAATGTTTGCTTGTTTGCTTGCTTGCTTGCTTGCACAATTATCTCAAAAAACGGCTCCGAGGATTTTCTTCAAATTTTGGAATATGGGGGTTTTGGCCACCAGAAATCGATTGGAGCTGGTCCCATAGCTGGGAAAAATCCGGTTTTCGCGCTAGAGCCCTTCAAAGATCCCATGTTATCCTTATGGAAATTTTTTAACTGAACAAAAATCAGCTGACAACTGTAGATAAAAATAAACCAATGTGTTACATATTTAACCTGTGGTTTTAGGAAAAATCATACCAATGTGCAGCAAACCTTCCGCCTGGCGAGTGAGCGGAGCGAACGAGCTTTGTGTGAGAAACGAAAGTAATAATTTTACCGAGCTTAAGCTCGGTCCCCCTGGTACTGTGCATTAAATTCACTGCAAAATCAATGTTTTTATGAAGAAAAATCTCAATAACTCCGTCATTTGTTGTCCGATCCTTACAAACTTGGCATCAATGGTTAGGTAATTTAATTTGGCAACTTTTTTGTGTCTTGTAAAATTTTTATAAAATTTACCGATTTGGAGATATTTGAGTTTGAAAATTTAAAATTGCCGCCATTTTGAAAATATACAATGGAAAAAATTAATTTTTTTCTTGGGAATGTACATTGCTAAGATAAAGATTTTTACCCAAATATGATCTTAATACAACCATCCGTACGGAAATAAAAAATTATTATGTGTAAAAAACAAAATGGCGGCTGTGTGAGTAACTTAAGACTTCCGGACAATTTAAATATGATATTTAGATATGTTTTTAACCCAGCAACAATGCCCTAAAATATTGGTAGGGAGTTCTGAAACACCCTGTATAATATTTTCTGCTTATCAATTTCATATCTTTTACAGCAAAGCAGACACAATAAATTAAATATTAAATATGAAAAGCTCCCCTATACAATGCTAATGCTGAAACAAGAGCATTACTGTAGGAACTTTAATTGCGTTAAACCTCGCCTCGGTGCATTCTAGAGCAGGCAGTTCCACGGCGGTTTCACAACTGTAACTCTAGAGCTTCACTAGCATGCCAGCACCTGGACACGCGTTCCTCAGATACAAGTGTCTATGGCGGCCTCTTGTAGCGCTATCAGTCTTGTGATGCCGATTCCCTGTCCGCTGATAGCCCGGTGGTCACTGATAACTATGCATCTCCCCGGCGTTCCCCAGATAGCAGCACTGCAGCTCAGCGCAGACGGACTGGTACAAGAATACGCGGGCTGCACCCGTCCCGGCCAATCCATTGACATTGATGTTATGGTGTTTTAGTACCTGAGGGCCGAGCGTTTGTTTGGTAAACTTAAAATATAGTAATAATAAGTACTACAGTGAATTGCATGAAAATAGTAATTTATGGTTTTGTTTACCATACAGCATACAAAGATGTTTTTGGGATAGCTTTGGCAACAATACGCCTTACATACATACATTTGTCTTGAAACACCGACGCACTATGTGGAGCGTATTTTAAGGTGATTATGCTTGAAGGGTGAGTGTGATGATTGTGATAGATCAGATGAGGTTTAGCTTGTTTCTGACAAACAGAAGCTTTTTGGTTTGTAAGGATCATAAATTAATAGCTGACGATCAAAGGCGACTGAGTCTGTACTATCGTACTATGCATCAACTACGATCTAGTCCTAAGAGCCGAAATACGTATTAGTAAAAATAAAATAAATATATTTAAAATACTATTAAAAAAACTTAAATTCATAGAACAACATCCAATGGTATCTAGGGACCTACAGTTTAACATGGGATCCGAACAACAACTTCGACCCCATATACAGGGTGAGTTTTAAGTCTCTCGGCCCTATTTATTTTCTATATGGTATAAGTTAGAAGGACACATCTATGTTACACCTAAATATTAGTTTTCCATGGGTTTATTGACTCTTCACCTCAATGGGGGACGAGTGTGTATATTATTCGTAGACGAGTGTTCAATCACGGTCCACGAGGAGTACCGTTAGAAGAAATTCATAAATGTAAGCATAGGTCAATATGTATATAAAATTAAAGTCTTTAAGACTAGAGAACAATGCCCAAACCCGACCTCCAAAAGGATGACCAAGTCAAAACTGGCAGTCTATCAAAACATTGCATTAAAAACCATATTGCTTAAAACAAAAAATGCATATACAACCGATACACTCCACCTTTTTAGGTCAGGATTGTGGCACATTGCTCGGAATGCAAAGCCCTTTAAAATGACGTATCATATGACGTAGCCAATGCAGTTTTCGTGACGACTTCCTCTAGGGACGTACTTAAAGGAAGTATTGGGAAAAATTTCTCTGGCCTACGTCATATGATACATCATTTTAAAGGCTTTTCCTTTCCAATCATCTTGCTATAACCATGAACTCAAAAGGTCGATTGTATCGGGAGTTATTTCATTTTTTTGTTTTCCAGCAATAAAATCTTAATGCAAAGTTTGATCACCTGCCATTTCTGACTCGTTCATCCTTTTGAGGTCCGGTTTTTGGATTTGTATTCTACTAACAGAGACCTTAAATTTGACGTAGATATCAACCTATGCTTATATTTAAGAATCTCGTCTTACTCCTCGTGGACCGTCCCACATTGGAGGGGGAGAGTCAATGGACCCATGAAAAAAATAAGATACATATTTATGTCTAACATAGATTTTGTGAAGTTTTAAACCTTCTAACTTATACAGTATAGAAAAGAAATAGGGGAAAGGGACTTAAAAGTCACACTGTATATGAATTGGTCTAATTAGAGCATGGAATTTATGGATTAACTAGTATTCACTAGTGTGGACGTTGATCCCCACCGGGGAATATCGCATCCACAAGACATCGCTTATAACTATCCACAAATCGTGACATCCAAGTAGCTGAATTACAGGACGACGCCACCGCCTCTTCCTCTCCGCAATCTTCCTCTCTGACCTTCCAACTGCGCTCTAGGTCTCGTAGATCTAGTGGCCACAAGTGCATGTGTGGCCTGCAGGTGACTCATGGGGTGAGGGGTCAGGGGGTTCCCCCAGGTTGGCGCCAAAACTGGCGTGCAACTTTCACTGACACGTCTTGCTAATGAGGTCCATGTTGGTCTTTGGTCTTACAAGTTCCTCTCATGGGTTACACCCAGGTTTTGTATTACATGCTAAAAAACTCGTGATGGAATAACAGAGGTGATCAATTGATTAATCACTCCAGTTTTGCCCTCGGATTAACTGGGGTATATTACAGTCAAGCAGATTAGTAAAACTTTTGTAAGGATTGTTGGTTTGGTGATGATAGAGATCTAAAATTTGCAATACAAATGCTACATATTAAAAGCCATCCATGTACATATACATACATACATATATTTTTATATATTTAGATACTAAGTCATCATATAGTTTTTCCCTGAATGTAACCATATACAAATAGATGTAATTAAGTGTACAAATATCTTCATGTACTAAAAAAATGCTAGTGTTAGGCCTACTCGGAATCGATCAATTGAATCTGGTCTAAACTAAGTAATTGCTAAAAATGCTTGATTTAGTTTTAAATCAGTAACACAATACCAAACAAATATCGTGGTTATTAGTAATCACAAAATATACACTAACTAGCAGTTACCCGGCGAGCGTTGCTGCGCCCAAATTAAGTTGTTTACAGGAATAAAGCTATTTTATTAGTTTTTTAATATAACAAAAAAAGTCAATAGTAACTATATTAATATTTTTTGTAAGGCCAAAGAATAAACAGGCATTTTCCAAATTTAAACCCAGAAAAGACCAAATTTGCCTTGTACCTTATTAATCGTAATTGCAAATGTAAGAGCACGTATGAGCAAAGAGGGACGTCCTTGTCAAATTTCAACCCCCGGAGGCCCTAAATTAATTTTCAAGTCCAATGGAGCGCAGCCCTAAAGAGCTTAAAAAACTTTATTTACAAAACCGTTTTTTGGTAAGCATCTATGAGCAAAGAGCATCTAATTTCAACCTCTGGGCCCTAAAGTAATTTTGAAGTCAAGTGGGGCGGAGCCCTAAAGTGCATAAAAAACTATATTTGCAAAACCGTTTCTTATTAAGCCACCTATTAGCAAAAAGAATCGTAGATCAAATTTTAAGCCCGGTGGCCCTAAAGTAATTGTGAGGTCCAGTGGGGCGGAGCCCCAAAGCAAACCCGGTTCCTATATTGAATACCTATGAGCAAAGAGGCACGTCCATGTTAAATTTCAGCCCTGGTGGCTCTAAAGTAATTTTGAAGTCTATTGGGGTAGAGCCCTAAATTCCCCATAAATCCCACGGGAATGAGTGTGTAGGTTTGCCATTATATGGGTTTTGTAAGCAAGTAAGTTAAGCCTTATCTATACCAAATTTGATTAAACTATGCCAATAAATAAGCAAGTTATATGGTTTTCTTGATTTCCCATAAGAATAACAAGAGAATCACATTTTTGGATTTTTCTCCGTAACCAGTTATGCTACGATAAAAATTCAAAATACCGAATTGTTTGTTTTTTAAGCTCTTTTAAATGGTTTCAGTTAAAAATGATGAGTTTGAAAATTGAGGTAAAAAAATCCCTAAAACCCATTTTTGACCCTTTCGAGACCCCATAAAACCCCGTTTCCATAAATTGACAATGCTGGTTTGCAAACTCATGAAAATAGACCTGGTCTTACATTTTAATACCAAATTTCATCAAAATCTGAGGTCTCCTTCAAAAGGTATCAGTGCCACAGACACATAGGCCTAGATACAGGGTGTCCGGAACTCTCTGGAACCCTTTTGTATATTTGTTCCTTGCATCGAGACAAGAAAAAAACATCATAGAAATAGGGGTCTAAAATCCATCGTTTAGCCACTAGCCGCCATTTTGTTTTTTTTTTCACGTAATAATTTTTACTAGGGGGCCCGTGCAGCGCAATGCGCTGCATTTCTTAGAGTCTCTGCTGATCAAACCTTGCTCCATGGCAATGAACCGAGTTACTTTGGATATACAAATTAAATTATAGTGAAATTAGATAACACCATGACCATATTGGTGTTTCATCAAACAATCTTCATCACTAATTCTCCAACTTACTAATTTGATAGTGTTGAGATTTGGTGGTTGTTCTTTTAGGTCCAAATTAGCCAAGATAACGTGGTTGTTCTTATGCAGATTTCACTTAGGGCCTCTGTCTAAACACTCCAATAAAATTGGAATAAATTCAGGTTTTGGATCTAGACAGTTCAACACATAAAACGTAGCCTAAATTACAACAGAATAAAACTCAACATTTCATCACAACCGCTTGGTCCTGTATGAGTGTTATGCAGCACTCACTGCAGCTGTTTTTGTATTACCGTTTAAGGAGTCGTCGACATAGTGAATGCGTCTACATTACTATTTATAACGAACTAAATACTGTTCAACTTAACTTTCCATACCATAAAAAAAAACTAAATAAAGAAATCACAAAAATTAAGAGATTCTACATTTTTGTTGGTGGAGTCCATTTTGGTTTTATGAGGTATTTATATTTCAGTTAAAATTTCTCTTTATGCAAACCATTTTTTTAATAAGCTTGTTATCTATACTTTAGGTAAAAAAAAAAACTTTTAAATGTTGTCTCTTATAAACAGGTGTTTTAATATGTGTAGCATTCTGTATTAAATTTGTTATAGTATCTTAGTAAACAAACAGGTTATTACACCTACAAACAACTATCCTTTTTTCTATAGCTCACAACAGTTTGAAAACCCATGCACACAAATTTAGTGTTCTATCTTAATATTTGTTAACTTTCGTTATTGTTTCAATGCCAATCGGACAACCAGAAGACCCATGTCAAAAATTTCAATTTTAAAACATGTTTTCGTACAGAAAAATTATTTTTTTCCAGGGTTAAGTTACTTAAAATATTTTTGTGCCCAAATACACATAAAAAATTCAAGCAAAATCTACCCACTAATTTTGAGAAAAAGTTTAAACATCACAATAGCCAATCCTCATAAATTAAAGTATGAAATTGTGTTGACATTACAGTACCTCAGTAGTTCAATTTTTTCTATTCAGCTTTTAACATGTGTTTGTCTACTATCAACATCAGCTGTTTTATTTAGCAATTCAATATAAATTGTTCCCCATGTTAAGCTTATGGACAAAAAATGAACTTTGAGGGCTTCCCGTGAGCTTCAGAATTAAAATATCAAAAATCTAAAACCTTATTGCAAAACTACGAACTGAGACCATTCTTTTGACACCTCAAACTTTAAAATTGGTCCAGAAATAAGGGAGGAGTAGTGTTAACAAAAAAAGGGCATCACGTATTATATATAACTAGGGGGCCTGTGCAGCGCAATGCGCTGCATTTATTAGGGTACCTGGTAATCAAACTTTGCTACATTTTAATACTTTGAAAAAAAATTCACTATAGTGAAAATCAGATAGAACATTATTGGTGTTTCATCGATCGATCTTCATTACCAATTCTCTAACTTCCCAATGTGATATTGTTGAGATGTGGTGCTCGTTCTTTTAGGTCTAAATTAGCTTAGACTACGTAGTTGTTCTTTTGCCGATATGTCTTAGGGCCTTTGTTTAAACCCTCCTATAAAATTTGGAATAAATTCACAGATGTTGGATCCACATAGTTCATCAAACATATAACTTAAATGACAACAGAATAAAAATCAACATTTCATTCTTAAATGACAACAGAATAAAAAATCAACATTTCATTACTCCCCGATCCTGTATGAGTTATGCAGCACTCCACTGCGGCTGTTTTTGTAGTACTACTGTATGAGGTAGTAAATGACATAGTGAATGAGTCCACATTACTATTATGCCTAAACCCTCTTTAACTTAACTTTCCATGACATTACAAAATTTAAATAAAGAAATCACAAAAATAAGAGAATAATCTACATCTTTGTTGGTGTGGTCCATTTTTGTTTTTAGTGGCAATTTTTATTTGGTTAAAATTTATCTTTATAAAAACCAGTCGTTTTTTACACAGGTCTTTTAATATGTGTAGCGTTCTGCATAAAACATGTTTATGCTATAATAGTAAATAAAAAGGTTTATTACACTTACAACCAACTATCCCTTTTCCTTATAGTTTACAGCAATATGAAAACCCGTGCACACAAATTTAGTGTTCTATTTTAATATTTGTTACCTTTCATTATTGTTTCAATACATTCGGACAACCAAATAAGAACCCATGTCAAAAATTTCAATTTCCAAAATTTTTTTTCGTAAAAAATTTAATAATTTTTCCAGGGTTAACTTACAAAACTTATTTTTGTGCCCAAATACGCGTAAATAAAACGTTCAAGCAAAATCTACCTGCTACATTTTGAGAAAAGGTTAAAACCTCAGATTAGACACTCCTCGTATTAAAGTATGAAATTGTGTTGATATTTCAGTACCAGTTCAATTTGCTTCTATTCAGCTTTTTTGCGAATTTCTTACATATGTGTTTGTTTGTTTAACCATCAACAGCTGTTTTATTTAGCAATTCAATATAAATTGTTCCCATGTTAATCTTATGGACAAAAAATGAAATTTGAGGGCTTCCCGTGAGCTTCAGAATTAAAATATAAAAAATCTAAAACCTTATTGCAAATCTACGAACTGAGACCATTCTTTTGACACCTCAAACTTTAAAATTGGTCCGGAAATAAGGGAGGAGTATTGTTAACAAAAAAGGGGCATCACGTATTATATATATAGACGAGGTGGCCCGTGCGCAAATTGCGCATTTTATGATCCTGTATGAGTGAAACTTACCTACAGTACGTGAATGTTGATTATGAAGTGACAGAGATCTATTTTTGTTTACTATCTGGCTTTTTAAATTCATCTGAAGGTAATCAGCTGTTTAATTAAAATTCACATTGAAGAGCTTGCAATAAAAGTTGGTCAACATTTTAAAGCGCCCTCTAGAAATAAATCAAAGGCGAGGGGGGCGAAGCCCGAAGCAATATGACCTTTTTAATTACGATTCGTCACTGCGGTATATCCTAAGCTTTAAAATGACACCTCAATCTTAAAAATCGGTTCAGTAGGTCGAGAGAAAAAGGGGACGTAACAGACGAAACCCTTATAGAAATAAGAAGATAGATTTTTATCGAATGGTTGTATTCAGTTCATATTTGGTATGAATCTTTATCATACTAATGTACATTTTTCAGGAAAAAATTAATTTTTTCTATTGTGTATTTTTAAAATGGCGGCCATTTTTTAATTTTTAAACTAAAATTATCTCCAATTCGGTAAATTTCAAAAAATTTTTACTGTGTACAAAAAAGTTGCTAAATTAAATTATCTAACCAACGGTACCAAGTTTGTAAGGATCTGATAACAAATAACGGAGTTATTGCGATTTTTCTGTGAAAATGGCCATAATTTGCAGTAATTATAATGCAAAATCAATGTTTTTTTTTTTTTGAGAAAAATCTCAATAACTCCGTTATTTGTAATCAGATCCTAATAAACTTGGTACCGTTGGTTTATATAATTAAATTTGCAACTTTTTGTACATAGTAAATTTTTTTAATTTACCGAATTTGAGATATTTTAGTTTGAAAATTAAAAATGGCCGCCATTTTGAAAATACACAGTGGAAGAAAATTAATTTTTTCCTGAAAATGAACATTAGTATGATAAAGATTTATACCAAACTAGGGGCTTGTAGGGGCAAAGGCCCCTAAAAATCTAAATGGTGCTGCTATCTCAAAAAGTAAGTTTCAATTCATCACCTCCTTGCACAGTTAATGTAATTATTCTCAGGCTATACTGCGAATTTACACTTTTGAATTTTCTTATAAAATATTACCTTAATCTTGATAGAACTTATTGGTGGTATCAAATCAGCAATGAAACAATAATTTTCCTTGTATACGTACAGTAGTCTATTTGGTGGAAAAATGAAAATTCATTACGCTACTAAACTGCTGACGCAATAAAAAATGGTTTTAACCTTAACCATGTACGGATGAGTTCGTAACTCAAATACTTCAATAAAACATGACAAAATGGTTATTAGCCTATTAATACTGTACACCACTGTATTCTGAACCCCTGTGCATCCATGTCCCTGTGCCCCTCCCCAGCTCCTCGTGTCCCCCATGCCTCCCCCATGTCCCTTGTTCCCCCGCATGACCCGTGCTTATTACCCCATATGCGCCAGGGATCCGCGTGCCTCCATGCCCCCGCACCAACCGTACCACCTCGTGCCCCTCCCGCCACTATGCTCCTGTGCCCCCATGTCCGCCGTTCTTCCCCATGCCCCCTATGTCCAGCAAGCCTTTTTCATGCCTCCCCCGTGCCCCCTGTCTAACTACCCATGTGCCACCAAAGCCCCTCTTACCCCTGGTACCTTCCCATACCCCCGCCCCTTCACCACCAAGCTCCTGTTCCCTCCATACTCTCGGACCCCAATGCCTGTGGTTCCACTCTGTCCCCCATCCACCCTGTGTTAAAAACCGTTCTTTCCTGTGTTCCCATGCTACCAAAGGTTCTCTTGACCATTGTACCCTCCCATGCCCCCACGCCCCTTTGCCTCCCTTTGGCCCCCGTTTCCCCCATGCCCCAGTGCCTCCATGCCGCCGTTCTCCCCAGTACCCCTATATCTCCCATGCCTCTCCCATGTCCCATTTCGCTCCCATGTCCAACTACCCCTGTGTCACCAAAGCCTTTCGTGCCCCTGGTACCCTCCACAACCCTCGCCCCCCCATGCAACCCCTAACGCCCAACGTCCCATGCAACCCCCTATGTCCCGTGTCTCCTCTGTCCCCCACTCTCCCGTGCCCCATGCCTCTTCCCTGTGCCTCCATGCCCCCCAAGCACAACTACCCCTATACCACCAAATCCCATCTCGCCCCTTGTACCCTCCATGCTCCGTACCCCCCTTCTCCCATATCCCCTTGGCCCCCCGTTTCCCCCCATACTACTGTACCCCCATGACCACCGTTCCTCCCCGAGCCCCCTTGCCCCCTGTCCTCCATGCCTCCCCCATCCTTCCACGTACCCCCATGGGCTCCATGCCCTTTATATCCACCCATGCCCCAACATGCCCACAATGTATATGTACCCCCATGCCTCCTACCCCCCTTTCCATCGACGTCCCCTCGTGCTATGATTGTAGTACGTTTTGTCTGTTTGTTCAATGAAAAACATTCATTTATATATTGTTTGTTTTCGCATACTGTCATTTAAATTAATAGGGCCTAGCTCCCTGTCTGTATGGGTTAACGGGTATTGGTTGTTTCCATACTACCTACGTAAAGAAAGAAGTAGAGAATGTATAAAACAAAATATTCCTTACGCAGAGGTTATTCAATGCTTGTAGTTTACAATATTCAGTCGAAAATAAACAAACACTTTAGTAAAACTCTTAAATCACTAAATATAGCCAAAATGTAAAACAGTAACATAATAACTAAACGTCATTCACTGAGTAAAGACAATATATTAACTATTATACTAACTGTATCAAGGTTAAGCATCTTTTAATTGTGGTCTATTCAACATACAAAATCATTTTAGTCCTCAGTCCAGATTATATACTAAATGTCATAGGTGTGGCCACGAAGAAGAAATACACTGTGGATTCGTAATTTTTCCATGACTATTGGTGTTTTCCTTTTTATATAGTGCATTGCCGATTTTAAAAAGTTATAATTAAGGTTATCTTAAACTCAAAGTAAACAGCTGAGTTGTTCAGTTAATATAAAATATTCACTGGAACATCTGCTTAATCACACGTGTAGATCTAAAAATCTCCTCCCCATAAGATTAACATTAGAACTTCACGGACCAATGGGGCAAAGCCCAGGTAACTTTTGAAAATTCTGGTATTTTTCCTTGCGTCCTTGACCCTCAAGCTTTAAAATGAGCCATAATACGCTGCCCTATCTTTCTCCTAACTCGAGATATTTCGTGGGGACCGATTCGCTTAAGGAATTATATAATATATATAATATAATATAGATAATTATATTATATAGATATATTATATATCTATAACTATTATAATTATAATTATCTATAATTATATTATATAGATAGATATGAACTGAATTCAACCATCCGTTACGGAAATAAAAATTATTACGTGAAAAAAAACAAAATGGCGGCTAGCGGCTAAACGATGGATTTTATTTATTTGTGTGATGTTTTTTTCTTGTCTCGATGCAAGGAACAATTATACAAAAGGGTTTCCAGAGAGTTCCGGGGCACCCTGTATATACTTGCTATAACTGACATGCCCAGAAAAGGAGAGCATATCCTAAAAATCGACACCAAGAAGTTTAAAGTTTCGGCTCTCCTTTAATGGAATTTCACCTATGGACACACGAGACAAGGGCAGTGTTTGAAGTACTTTACTGGCAGGGAAAGTTGCAAGCATTTTACCTTGTTCACCTGTATGCTATGGCTTATGAACCAAGCATAAACTGCTTCATCGGCACGGTCAGGATCGAATTGGGTTGCCAACTGTGCATCATCTGCATATGAGTAAAGCTTGCAATGTTGTTAGTCTTTACCTCTGGTGGTAGCAAATAAGGTGAAAAGGACTGGCCGAGGCAGCTACATTGTGGGAGCCCAAGAGATTTTTCTTGGGCTTGGAAAAGTTTAAGCCCACTTTGGTTATCTGACTTCTTCCTTCCAAATAGGAATCAAACCATGATACCACCTTCGGACTAATCTAAAGAATTTCATCGTAGCCAACAATAAATTGTGGTTGATGGATTCGAAAGCTTGAGAAAATTCCAGCATTGCAAGTGTACTACACTTTTTTAACAGCCCTGGCTTTGAGGAGGTCATCACAGAGAAGCAACAGTGCTGAAGCAGTACTGTATCCCTTGCGAAAGCTGGACTGTGTTAAGGAATTTCTGACTCCAATAAATTCACAACCTGCGTGGTAACAATAGTCTTCAAAGCCTTTGAGAAGGCAGGCAACACAGAAATTGGACGAAGATCGGCCACTGAAGAGGAGGTTTGCACCTTAGGAAGGGGAATATCAATTCCCTCCTTCCCAACTGTCAGGAAATACACCTGTAGCCAGCGATGCATTCAAC
Source organism: Neoaliturus tenellus (assembly GCA_030545055.2). Taxonomy (NCBI): domain Eukaryota; kingdom Metazoa; phylum Arthropoda; class Insecta; order Hemiptera; family Cicadellidae; genus Neoaliturus; species Neoaliturus tenellus. The sequence goes on along the minus strand of CM061537.1, from coordinate 71,094,748 downwards.
GGGTGAGTAATAGTCTCAGCGCAGTATAGACTCACAATTTTTATCATGTTAATAGAAATGCCGTCTGACCCAACTGCTCCAGATGTTATTTTTGTTTGGCTGACTTAACCTCTCTCTCTCTCTGTCACACAGCTAAATCTAAATCATTCTTCACATCTTGAGAAACATTATTCAAATATAAACTGACTTTCCGACTCTACATGGCAGCCACTTCCCATCATTAAAAAATGTTCATTGATTTCATCTGGAGATTGAAAAAAAATTGGGATGATCATAATTTTTATTTTTTAATGCTCTTCTTTGCTCAATTTTTTTCCAAAAATAATTTAGAATCGGTACAACCGTCTAATTCACATATTTCACATATCTAACTGGCTAATAGCCACGCAAACTATTTTATAGAAAGAACCGTCTTAGAGCAGCGTGATCATTGAAATGTATTCATAAAAACTCTTAAACAATTGGGTTTTAAAATGGTTATAATAAATTAAAACCACTCTTACATTTTGAAATTCTTGCCAAAACGATTTAATTTCAAAACAACTTTGTTTTCAAATTTTCATCAACGTCCATAGATTGGACTACATCCTTTTGGTGGTTTGGATCTTTTGTGGCACTCATGTTTTTCCGTTGCAAAGGTAGCAAGTTTGGTTTGTTGTTAGGGCAGGGTGCTGGTCCACAAAGAGCGCCTAATACTTGGCCACCTAAAAATGCATAAACATATGTGTAAATCAAACGTTGTTAAAGCTAAATGAGCCAAGGTTGACACTGTCAATCATCATGCTGCTAAACAAACTTAGATGCTACTAAATGATATGCAATGGCACTAATATACTTTTTAGTTTTTTTATTTTTTACGGAAGGCCTTTTGATATACAAGCTATCATCATCAGCCGTACCGTAAACTAAAAACAATATTTAAAAACAATATTTATTCACACAGTTAAAACCGTTAAATTAATAAAACATATAAACAATTCGACCAAACTTAACACATGGGAATCAATAAAAATTTTAAAAGAAATCAAGGAAAACCTAATGAACTTGATACTCCACCAATTCAAAATTCTCAACTTCTTAACTTTGTTGTAAACTAATTTGATTGGTATAATTTATCATAAACAAAACACGAAGTGTTGAGGGGTTGCCAAGTCCTGAAAATATATTATATCAAAAATATGTTCCAAGTCAATGCCTTTGGTTTTAGAATAGCTACTCGACAAATTGATTTGATCTTTTAATGCTTGGTAAACATTCCGTAAAACAATATTGTTTTATTTCGAAACTGTAATTGGCCAGCATATGTATGGTATTTTATTTTATTATTGAACTGTACGTATTCAGAACTTATTCTTTCATCGTAATATATCCCCATAAGTAAATAGGCCTAATTTTACTAATACAGCTGCTGGCCAAGTACGGTTTCGAAATAAAACAATATTGTTTTACCATTGACTATGTACACAAAGTCAATGGTTTTACGAAATATTTACCAAGCATTAAAAGATCAAATCAATTTGTCGAGTAGCTGTTCTAAAACCAAAGGCATTGACTTGGAGCATATTTTGATATCATATCTTTTTAGGACTTGGCAACCCCTCAACACTTTGTGTTTTTGTTTATAATATCATTACTTTTTATCATATTTGGCCATATGGGTTTTAAAAGTAAAATCTTTAAGTAGGAAAACAGATTTAATTAAAATCTTTAAAGTTAAACGGAACACTGTGTTTGTATTCGTTTGTCTGGAATTTATACACAGGAACACTGCTGTCGTTTATAGGATAGACTTTAGCTATTTAGCTGCATTAAGAGATTGAAATACTAATGTATGGGCCCATGCTGAATACCCGTGATTCGTAAGGTAAGTGACAGGAGGTATTAATTTGAAGGTATCTTTGATCTTGGTCACCAACTTCTCTAAATTCATCTTTTCGATCGATATAAAAGATATAAAACAAAGATTGTTAAATTCATAAGTTTGAGTTGTGTTAATGTACCAAATTTTATTACTTCATCTGCAGTGTTAAGAAAATTTACGGTACTTTTACTCCCTGAATAACTGCAAGTGTAATTTTCAAACTACATAGAACTATCTTAGAGTAAATACAACCTAAGATTAACTACTTTCTGCTACAGGTCTGCTCCATAGCAGTTTTGTGTTCTGTGTGTGAAGCGTTAAAAAGCAAAAAGGAAGTTAAGCCATAAATATTTAAATACGAGGTGGCCCGTGCGCAATTTGCGCATTTTATGATTATGTATGAGTAAAACTCACCTACAGTACGTAAATATTGATTATGAAGTGACATAGATCTATTTTTGTTTACTATCAATCTGGCTTTAAAATTAATCTGAAGATAAGTTTAATCAGCTGGTAAATTACAATTCATATTAAAGAACTTGCAATAAAAAGTTGGTCAACATTTTAAAGCGCCCTCTAGAAATAAATGAAAGGCGAGGGGGGCAAAGCCCGAATCAACATGACCTTTTTAATTACGATTCGTCACTGCGGTATATCCTAAGCTTTAAAATGACACCTCAATCTTAAAAATCGGTTCAGTAGGTCGAGAGAAAAAGGGACGTAACAGGCGAAACCCTTATAGAAATAAGAAGATAGAAGATTGCACATCTGATTAAAAGAGTGGATGAAGCAATATTGCTACGGATACGATTTTTTTAGTATCAGTGCCAAAATAGTAATCTGTTTTAAAGATTGGTCCATGTTTAATATAAACACCAGTCAATCTCCGAAAATTAAATTAAATTAGAATGATAGCATTAGCATATTAGGATTGCTTAAATTACTCATTGCAGCAACGTCCGTATATTGCAATTTATGAAACTCCAACAGTTTCTAGTTCATAAATTTCGCTAGCAGAATTTTTCAGGGAGTACAATAAGAAGGCTTACCGCATGCATTTTCTGAATACTAGCAATAAAGCTTGGTACATTAACACTGCCCAAAAATAGCATTTTCATGAGGCTATCAGTTTTCTGTCTCAAGGGGGGCGGCCTACCGGGATTTTTTCCTGCCCAATAAATGAGTTGGTCCAAACCAAACATTCCAAGCGTAATAGGGCATAGCTCAATAAGAAATTACGTATTTTAATTTGATGAAGAATTTTCAATTATAACATCATTCCTTTTTTGGCACATCCATCTTGAAGATCGGCTCAGTTGTCACTGAGAAGTTAACATAACAACTAATGCACGTACGTATAGGTGGAGGAGGATAATTAATCTTATTTGGCATAGTATAGTCACTTCTTCATTGGTTTGGATCAATATTTGATGTCTTCATGTATTTGTTTCTATTAAATGCATTCCAGAGTTTATTATATTTACAAAGACAAATTTCTCTTAAAACGGTGTTTTGAAGATAAAGTTTTCCTAGTTTGTTTAGCTTTGTGTGTTTTTATTGAGTTTGCTGTTAATTTTCGAGTTGTAACTTAACCAAAGAAAAATGACACTGTTGTAACAACAAAGTTACAACAGTGAGAATGATAACAATTCTCCAGTTCTAAAGATATCAATATTTATTTTTTATACAGATAATTCAAATTAATTTGTTGGCTTGGACGAAAGTCAACACAATTTTTAGTAAAACAATTTTCTGTAAAACACAATTCATAAGTGCCAGCTGATCAAATCAATGAATATGATATCAGATGTTTTGGCTAAATTTCTACAACGAATTAAAATTATATGTCAAATGTTTGCTTTATTTACCTTTTAAACTTACGAAATGTAAACAAAATTATTCAAGAAATCTCATATTTGTTTTATTTTGTGATATTTAAAGTGAATGAACGCGATCTTTGTACACAAAGGTTTGTACTACGTACAGATACGAAGATTCCTCCAAAGTTTCGTGTGGTTCCCATCAGTGATAAAGGCTGTAGCTTTGCTTAAAAATTTAAAATGTTGGATGTGCGTAGGAAACCACATTTCTGACTTTTTTTAGGCTACTTTTGAACGCATATATTTTACTTCATTGAGGGTTTTTAAAGTAAGCTTCGTGATTTTTAGTGTTCATTGACCCAGTTGAACGGATAGAAAACGAAAAAAGGGTTAATTTCGTACTTTTTGTGCCCTTTTGAGAAGTTAAAATTGGCCGTATTCTGCTTCGTGTCTTATAATTATAGGCATGCGTCGTCTGTTAGGTTGGGTGGGACTTGGCGACGTGACACGACCGTGCCACTGGATTGGCCTATTGAATCCAAAATGTTAAATTTTAATTTAAGTATCATATGTTATTTGGTATATTTACAATGTTTATTTACAAATATTGTTTTAGTTTACGGTACGGCTAATGATAGCTTGTCTATCGAAAGGCCTTCTGTAAAAATAAAAAAAAACTAAAAAGTATATTGGTGTTAAATAATTTTAAATTTGTATCAATATAGAGCTGGTAACCTACTTGTAACATGTTTTGCGAAAAAATTCTGTTTGGATTTTAACCATATTGTTATTTCAAATCCGTATTTTAATTACTATACTCTTTTTACTACATAAGTCACTTAATGTCGAAAAAGACTATAGTAATTAAAATACAGATCTGAAACAATGATATGGTTAAAATCCAAACAGAATTTTTCGCTTACAAAACAGTAACCTGCATAAATTTAAAAAATTAAAGCATTTTAATTAATATATTTAAAAACCGCAATACTATATTTCAAGAAATTTCTCACACGCACAATACAAGATATTCTTCAATAGTCGGAATAGCTTCAATGTCATTGAATAAAACATTTTCCACTACAAATTCTTTTTATATTTCTCATATTGTTTATCGCAATATTTGCAAGCATTTCAGCGATATTAACATTTTTGACTCGCCTTCCTTAAATACTTTCAAAATTCGTATTAAAGATTTTTTACTCAGATTAGGTGTGGACGAGGCTGATCTTATCATTACTGCCGATTATCGGCGCCCAGACCTTGACCCCTGACTATGTACCACTGCCCTCTCATCGATCCATCCCAAACTCGTCCCAGCTGATTGATAAAATTGATACATTGATATTTTATTTTTTCACACTCCGTCATGGTCATTGTTGATATATAAAAACACAACTCCTTTATTTATATATATACATTTTCTATTTTACATGTTTATATTGTTCTATTTTATATGTTATATATTCAATTAAAGGTCAAATTTTATCTAGTTTCAAGCAACGCCAGCAGACGCACAGGCTTGCGCCTATGTCTGCTGTATTCCATGGGCTACTTTATTTATTTAACAGTTCAATTTGTTTTGTTTAGATTTTTAGTTTAGTTGATTTATTTTTTAATTAATTTTAAATTAAGATAGTTTTGTGTATTCTGAACTGTAAAATTAATGGAATAAATAAATACATTCATTCATTCATTCATTCAAATTAAACTTACCTAATATGGTCATAATAATGCAAAGGAAGAAAGCTAATTTGTAGAATGCCTTCATTGTACTATCTGATTATGAATCTGTTGACTATAACAGTGTAAAACTATAGGCTTGACAACCTTACTTTTAAAGAGAATATTTTTGACAGTCAATTTATAAGAAAACTCAAGGCCAACTTAACTTAGTAACGGTATTTTTATTGTCCATTGAAAATTGTGCGAGTATTGTTTTGGGACGACAACATGACACTTGCATTAAACTGTGTTCATATTTCGATAATATCGATAGTGACTATCTCTACTCAATGTTTTAAAATTTTCATTGTTTCACGAAACGAATTATTCATAATACGTTTGCCTCTTGCCTCATGTAATCAAATTATAGGAATTGGGCAGTAATTAAACTATAACCATACTGACCAATTGGCAGGAAGATACTTTCAACGATAAATAAACGGTATCAGATAACTGACAAAAACTAGAAAATTGGCCATGTGGACATGCTACACAAGTTCATGTCGATCAGTTGATTTAGGCTGTTTATTTAAGTGATATCATGTCGGTAAAACAGTAGAAAACCAATTAACACAGATATATAATTCTGTAGAAAATCCTTCATAAAAATTATTAATTATTTCATATATGTTGTATTTATTAGTCTACAAATGTAATCCTAATTAGGTAAGTTTAGTATGGATATATTTTAAAATCCCAAGGTTGATATAATATGGTTTTATTATAGTTCATATATTGTCTTTAAAATCTTAAACAACATTATTAAAAATAATGAAAATAAAATAAAAAATAATTGTCATGGCATGAAGATTAAAAGATAAAACGAAATAAACTGATTAGGTGGTGTTACTTAAAATGAGGGACGCAGATAAATGTTGAATCTCTTTTTGATATCTGGCACGAAATTAGTAGTACTTTTTATGGGGTACCCTCGGGAGCAGTAGACTACTCAATCGATACCGCACTTATAGAGTAGGAGATATAATTATTGGAAATACCAATGGGGAATGATATGAGGCATATCATGCGGCTGTTGAGTAAATCACGTAATAACAGAGGGCAAACCGAGTTCTTCCCCGAAGGCTTGATCAGTCATGGGGTAAATGAACCTGAGCTGCAATTTCTTTGATCCCTGGACATAAATTAACATTTTAGCGTCTATATAGTATAGTATGCCATACAACGCTCAGTTGCTCTGCACTGCAGAATGTATGTTATTATTTTCAGAACTTTGTGGCTGGCTATGAAAGCCATACGAAATGAATGACCGACCCTTTTATCAGTTTTACTTCGATATGGCAGCGGCCGTAGCTCAGTGTTAAAGCTCTGGGTTATCACCCAGCGGTTCCGAGTTCAACTCCAGCTCTGGAATAAAAGATAGTTCGGCCGCTCTCGTGGTTTGGAAGTCACAATAAGCCGATGGGTTAACCTGCATAGAAAAAAATTTCAGGCCTTTTGAGCCAAAAGAGCTGTCAGTAAATTGCTGATATCCCTCCACTAAAATTGATATAATATATTAACATTATAACGTAAACAGTGAGAAACGTTTTATTGTTACGTTTTCAGGCCATAAAGAACTAACTATTTACGATGGTATATTTACACTCAAAGCCCACCCCCAACTTGAAAACACAGTTTATTCATTTGATTTCCATCTTCTCTACCTCGAAGTCCTCACCAGTACAACTCGTAGATAAGATTGTTTCACTGCAATCCATAGTTGTGCAGTTTTCACTTTACCAAGGTGGAACCATGTGCGTTTCGAACCGGCTAGAATTTTGTAGTTACTGCCCGTACATACAATAGTTTTCCGACCTATATTTTCATGGCCGTGAGCCACTTGATGGCGAGTGGTGACTTGTTTTTGATTGCAGACAACCCCGGGGTATCAGAGAAAAAAAAATTTGGCGCCACCATCATGATTGCGTTTTTGAGCACCGCCATATAAAACAGCGTTCAACTGTTGCATCGCTTGTCAATATCAATATGTGAGAGTTGTGTTGTTCTTTTACTAAGAGGTTATTTCCGGAGCGTCTGACTCGTTTGTTGAAACTTGAAAATTGACTAGATTTAGATTATTAACCTCTCTAGTTATCCCTACTTCTGGGGTGATGGTGTTAGTTTTTCGATTATAAGTTCGTGATAAATTAGATTCAGATAATCCAGCAACTTACTCGCTTGAATACTTGAGTACTTAATCGTTGACCGACACATGTCAGATAGATTGTGTCAATATTAAAATTACTAAATAATTATATCTTTACAACTTAACACTTACCACTTGGCTGACTATGGTTTGGCACTACTATTCGATGAGCAGTCCCTCAATGCGTCAAGCCTACACAGCGGTCTATTTAGCAGAGACTCGCGCAACATCCTCTTAAAATTCGCAACGTCCATATCACGCACTATTTAAGGAAGGGTGTTAAAAAGCGAGATAGTGGCCCTAAGGTAGCCCTTCAAAGTGCGAGTGAGACGGCAACGCGACATATCGATGTCACCAGCCCTGCATGCCCCGTCTGCTCAAAGTTCCCCAGATTTCAGAAGTACTAGGCCCTTCGCAACATACTGAACAGTACATACTAAATATTTTCGGCACACCAAACTATCTGAAAATGGGGCGACAATGCTCATTTCGATCAGAGTACATTATTATTTATTAGTGTACTTATTTATAAGTTTTACGAACCATGTCATGTAGGTTAAAATATTCGTCTCGATTAGCCCACGAGTTCTTAAATTAATTGAGCTTCTTGCAGCATAACGTACAAATCCACATCACTGTATCCTCCAGCTTACTAATAACCCTATATTTCGCTTTATCAATTCACGCAGGTTCCATGAAACCATTTGTCACAAAAACCGTCACATTGAAGTCCTATGTCATAACTCCTATGTCTCAACTGGTATTTTGCAGTTCCCACACAAGTCCAATCCAACATCCACCGCCATGACACTGGAACTCCCCACACTCCAAAAATATTGTTGCTGATGCAGGGTCCCAAGGTCATGTGACGTCACATGGTCAAAAATCACAATAAGTACGTCATCGATCACGTGACCACCTATCGACCAATCAAATTGCTCCACTGGATGTGAGGGATGTATAATGATATACTGTTTTAAAAATTGCTTAGCAACATAAGAATTTAAAGTTTTAATTTTTAGATGTTTTGATTTTATTAGCAAAATCTAAATTACAGAAGTTTAAGACAAAGTAAAGATAGCAAGAGCACAGGAAAATAGTCTTGATACCCTGAAATTGTTTAAGAGAAATATCAAGGATAATATTAAATTCCTTAAAAGCCTCCGCTGCCTACTACCCCCATTCATGGGCCAATATGCCTGTGAGGTGAATTGAAGATAGCGACGTCCCGGCTTTTCAGAGAGAGGTAACCGCTCATATGTGTGAGTAATTAGTAAGTAGTTCATCACACTGTTGGTCATCGTGCATGCTATAGACTCTTAGGACATTGTGTAAGTTATTATATCATTACTTGTCTGCCATATGTTGTACATTTATTTGAAAAATTTAGTTTTTCCGTAAATAAATAAACAATTAATGTCGTCCGGGATCCAACCTAACCGGAGTCCGCTAGCTTGTGAGGCCAAAGCTGTTCCCCTGAGATACCACTCCCATTATGAGACTAAAATATTAAAGCGGAATTTGGTATAGAGAGAAATACCTTCATCAATAATAAAATCTCATCGCAGAGACTAGTGAGAGCTGTAGGTTGTTACTCCTATCCAGCCGGTCAGGTACGATTACGGACTACTTACAAAAGTAAGCCTTTTTATTGCATAGTTTAGACATGAAAGATATACCTGCATATAAAAATGAGAAAATTCCTACTAAAAATACAAAGATATCTTTACATATTAATTTCGCGAAATATGTTGTGTAAGAAACTATACTCCAGTTTTATATAAATCCTAGTGAATTTGTATTAATAGATGGAGCTTGGGGTGGAGTTGTTTCCAAACTAAATTGCTAAATATCCACCAAAACGGAAGGGCCCTACAAACCCTTAAGTTCGTTATGTCCCTATAGATTAACATTGGGAAATTAATGATTTTCAAGTTTTACAGCTGTAAAGAGAAGTAAAAGTAAACCCAGTGCACCAGCGAGAGTATATATATCTATTCATACGGAACAGGTTATGTTAAACCTTTAAAATTGTAACTATATTAAAGAGCTTGAACAGAAAAAGTATTTGAATTCCATTTAACTTTTCCAAACTAAATTGCTTAATCTCAAGCAACAGGTTTAGTAGTACCGGTATACAAACAAATTCGAAAATATATGCAGTGTCTATGTCTATGAGCATTTAATAATACAATTAGTTTATTTTGCAACAAAAGAGTCTATAACCTGCAGTGTTTATGATTAATCAAGATGCAAATGGCGTGCAGAGTTTGTCGATGCCGGCCGGTAGATGCCCTCGCCGCCGCTGTCGACAATTTGGCGCAATCGACCTCCGTCCGTCGTACAGTGGCGGGAGCCCCCGGCCGCTGGCAATCACTTTATTTATGGCAGTCGCAAGATTTAAACTCCGTCGGTAGCGGGGCCCGAGGCCGGGATGGAAAATTGATTGTGTTGTTAGCGAACAAACCTTTATCGCAGCATATGATCACCGCTTGGGCCTTGTTTGTTAATAAACCTGTTGCTGGGTGTTTGTTGAAAGAATAACTGAAGAGAAGGTGCAAAAGTAGAGGTTGGTACCTATTACTTAATAGGCAAACATAAAATTTTCCTCATTTTTTCAGCTTTTGTGCATTGCGGTGCATACCGCTATATAAAGGTATGCAGTATGCAGTGCTTAACATATTGAAAATTATATGCAATGTCTGTGCAAAGTGTCCTGTATATGAGCAGAAATAATAATTTACATCGCCTCCCAATAGACCTTACAGGCTTTTAAAGTTTTAATGTTAAACTTATAGATGAATGATAATTATTGATTGAATCGTTACATTTAAAAGGTGTTGTAACTGAAAGAACAGGTGTTTCAGTTACAATTAAATTTGGTCCAGTTCAAGTGAATATTTGAGCGAATTTCGACCAATGGGCGATAGTAACCTTTTTTTGCAGAATTGAGTAAACTGTAGAATAATGTTATAAATTTTAATTGTCGATTATGCTTAAAATTCTTCCTCGTCCTTTAGAATTAAAGAACAACTTATCTTGGCAAAATAGAACCATGTGATGAGTATTTTGGTGATGGAGGATTTTTTAAAGAATTTTCAGGTCTCTTGTGAATTCTTCTGATTCTTGCCTCGAGGTAAAATATTTGTTTTACTTCAATACTTTTTACAAAAAATCTGTTTATATTTTGTTAAGGCGGAATTTTACTTTAATCGATATGTAAAATATCCCTAGTATATTACTAATCTATATTGATTTAAATTCACTTGTAAGGGCTACTGTATCTATTACGATCAATGTTAAAATAAAACATGAGTACCCTTTTAATTTCATTTTTATTGCACAACATGTTTCGACTTTTAAGTCATTTTCAAGTGCTCATTCTACCTAACCTAATAACAAACTAATATTTTAATGACAAATCCCAGATGTTTTTTAGTTTTTCTTGATTTTAATTCTTTAGTGGTAAAATCGTTTTTTTATCTTTCTTTAAATCTAATATTTTTTCAAATATAGGATTTCTGGCTGGGAATTGAATTGCATTCAAAATATTGTCTTTGTCAGTTTTGCAACTTTCATATAGGTATAATTCTTCTTTTATGTCCATCTTTTTACCTTTTGTTTCAAATTCAAACAAATTAAATTTCAAATTAAAACATGCAAAGAAAACATGACCATACTTGAATTTGAAACAAAAGGTAAAAAGATGGACATAAAAGAAGAATTATACATATATGAAAGTTGCAAAACTGACAAAGACAATGTTTTGAATGCAATTCAATTCCCAGCCAGAAATCCTATATTTGAAAAAATATTAGATTTAAAGAAAGATAAAAGAACGATTTTACCACTAAAGAATTAAAATCAAGAAAAACTCAAAAACATCTGGGATTTGTCATTAAAATATTAGTTTGTTATTAGGTTAGGTAGAATGAGCACTTGAAAATGACTTAAAAGTCGAAACATGTTGTGCAATAAAAATGAAATTAAAAGGGTACTCATGTTTTATTTTAACATTGATCGTAATACTAATCTATATTATTAAAACGCTACATGGAAACTTTGTAGACGATAAAGCCTTAATTTACAAACAAAGATTTACCCCTACATATTATACATTAAAACACGCGTCTGTGTGTGTAGATTTGCCGACTGGCTTTCGTATTTTAATTTAGGCAATATGACTCGAAATAGCGTAAAAAACTGATTTGCCTATTTGTTTTTAAATTAAAAAATTTCTAATTCCATATGTTTTTTTTCTATAAAAATTAAAGCCGAGCTGCCAAACATAGTTTGGTTTTATATAAATAATGACGCCCAGCTGCATGGTTAGTTCAGTTTTACTACTGTAAAGTTGTAAGAGCTCGAAATTAATTGCTAGATTTCGAGCAACATGTGCACTAGTCATTCATTATACATGTATAATAACAATTTAATTTCGCGAAAACTCTTCTTGACGACACCCTTATCAACCTTGGCCCTGGGTTTGAAAATGGAAAATACTCTGTGAAAACTTCTCAAAAACTAAAATAAACAAGGTGTCCATAGAGTCTTGTTCTGAAAAAAAAACCGAATGAAAACAATTGGTGACATAGATATACAGGGTGGAAAAAAAGTCTGGAAACGATTTAATATTTTTTAAAGTATTTAAGTAACAAAACTAAAACTTTGCATATTAACTTTGAGTGACTAAGACTACTTCCTAAAGTACTTAGTGTCCTTGGAACTCCTAGGAGGGACGGTCCACAAGGAGTAAGTAGAAAATCTTAAATGTAAGCATAGGTCAATATGCACATCAAATTAAAGGTCTCTAAGAATGGAGAACAATGCCGCAAACCCGACTTCAAAAGGATGACCGAGTCAAAAATTGCAGGCGATCAAACTTTGTATTAAAATCATATTGCTGAAAACAAAAATTGCAATAACTCCTGATCCACTCGACCTTTTGAGGTCGGGTTTGTGGAAAATTTCTCAGAACGCAAAGCCCTTTAAAATGATGTATCACATGACGTAGGCCAATGAAGTTTCACCCAAGACTTCCTATAGGGACGTCCCTATTGGAGGTCGTAATATCAACTGCATTGGCCTACGTCATATGATACATCATTTTAAAGGGCTTTGTGTTCTGAGCAATTTTCCACAAACCCGACCTCAAAAGGTCGAGTAGATCAGGAGTTTTTGCAATTTTTGTTTTCAGCATTATGATTTTAATACAAAGTTTGATCGCCTGCCATTTTTGACTCGGTCATCCTTTTGGAGTCGGGTTTGCGGCATTGTTCTCCATTCGTAGAGACCTTTAATTTGATGTGCATATTGACCTATGCTTACATTTAAGATTTGCTACTTACTCCTTGTGGACCGTCCCTCCTTGGAGTTCCAAGGACACTAAGTACTTTAGGAAGTAGTCTTAGTCACTCAAAGTTAATATGCAAAGTTTTAGTTTTGTTACTTAAATACTTTAAAAAATATTAAATCGTTTCCAGACTTTTTTTCCACCCTGTATACATGTGAATACGCAAAGAAACGCCAAATTTTAATACTTGCATTTGTATGCTGCAATTTATAGGACTTTTACTTCTCTTTGGACTATTCTCATGACGTATTTTAATTTTATGAGTAATGTAAGGTGTACAACGAACATAAAGTACAGTATGGTATTCAGTGTCAGGTTCAAAGGTTCAGTCAGAATTCTCACGTCATGGTCCAACCACTAACTGGCAATCGCAGTTGAAATTTAAAATTCCAAACCCATTCAAGGAGTTTCACTAATCTTATATTTTCAGTGAGGAAAAAAGATAAACTAATAATTTACTAGATTATATATATATATATATATAAAAAAAAAAAAAAAAAAAAAAAAAAAAAAAAAAAAAAAAACATTAAAAGGCTGTTTTCAAAATATTTGACAATTTACTGAACATTTTATAGAAATAGTACCAAGGGGACCGAGCTTAGGCTCGGTAAAATTATTGCTTTTGTTCTCACACAATGCTCGTTCGCTCCGCTCACTCGTCCTCTTCCATTTTAAAGACGAGCTCGTTCGCTTCGCTCACTCGCCAAGCTGAAGGGTGTTGCACTTTGGTATAATTGTTTTAAACTATCAGCTGATTTTTGTTCCACTACTAAAATCTCCATAAGATAACATAGAAACTTTGAAGGGCTCTAGCGCGAAAACCGGATTTTTCCCAGACATGGGACCAGCTCCAATCGATTTCTGGTGGCCAAAACCCCCATATTCAATCAAAAAATCAAAAATCCTTGGAGCGAAAAAAAACTTTTCCCGGACAAACGGAGCTTGTTTTAGAGTATAAGATAAGAGTACCAGGGGGACCGAGCTTAAGCTCGGTAAAATTATTACTTTTGTTCTCACACAAAGCTCAATTATCAGCTGATTTTTGTTTAATTTAAAAAATCTCCATAAGGATAACATGGAAACTTTGAAGGGCTCTAGCGCGAAAACCGGATTTTCCCTGGGGGCGAGACCCATCTCAATCGTATTTTTAAGGTAAAACTAAGTTTATTCCAAAATTTGAAGGAAATCGTCGGAGCCGTTTTTGAGATAATTGTGCAAGCAAGCAAACAAGCAAACAAGCAAACATTGCTCGTATAAGAGTATAGGATATCTATTCTATCTATATATTAATACGCAAGCATGTTTCATTTCCTCCTTTTTTCTCAGCTCGTGTACATAGTAGGAGAAATCCGAGCATACCGTTGGAAAGGTATAGTCCTGTAGATGAGCAGAATCACATTCTAATTCACATCGGACTCCAGGGCTTTCCCACAGGCTTTCAAAGTTCCAATGTTAATCTTATGGAGAAAGGAGAATTGAATGAATCACTAGACAGCTGCTGAAAAAACAACAGCTAGAAAATTAGGAAGAACAGATGTTTTAGTTCAAAAATGTTTATAAGCTTCTTAGGCCCAGATCAACTGAAATTTTGATCGAATTTCGATCAGGAGGCGATCTCTAGTATATATAATTCCGTAAGCGAATCGGTCCCCACGAAATATCTCGAGTTAGAAGAAAGATAGGGTAACGTATAATGGCTCATTTCAAAGCTTGAGGGCCAAGGACGCAAGGAAAAATACCAGAATTATCAAATGTTACCTAGGCTTCGCCCCATAGGACCTTGAAGTTTCAATGTTAATCTAATGGGGAGACGATTTTTAGATCCACACGTGTGATTAAGCAGATGTTCCAGTGTTTTATCATAAACTCAGCTGGTTATTGAGCAGATATTTTGAGTTAAGATAACCGTATAGTTATACCTTTTTGAAATTGGCAATGCACTATAAAAAAGAACTCTAATAGTCATAAACGTATAACGGATCCACAGGAGATTTCATTTTCGTGACCCCATTTATGTCATTAAGGAAACAGAGTGGAATGATTTTTTATGCTGAATATAACAAAGTTAAAACTTTCTTAGATGTGGCATGGTTGATATAATGGTTGTATTTACTCAGTGAATAATGTCGTTTAGTTATTACGTTACTGCTTTATATATTGGCTATTTAGTAGACTCAGTTTGAGTTGAAGAGTTGAATCGTATTGTTGAGTGTTTGTTTATTTTCGACTTAATCATTTGTTGTAAACTACTAATATTGGACAACCTCCGTCTAAGGAATAGCTTTTGTTTTGTTTGATAAATTTGGATTCTTTCTTTACGTAGGTCGTAGGGAAACAATAAATGCCTGTTAATCCATAAAGGCGGGGAGCTTTTCATGTAAATGATAGCGTGCGAAAATTAACAATATCAATCAGTATTCTACTTCATTAACGAAAAGACAAAATAGACTAAAATCTAAGTACGAGGGACTAAATCACTATTTTGAGACAGGGACCTCACAAAGTGGGTATTTAAACCTGTGTATGAATGAGAGATGAGTGTAGGTTGATTGTGGCATGGAGGCAAGAGGGCATCGGGGCACGGGGGAGACATGGGGAAAATAGGGGGCACGGCTGGCGGTGGGAGGGCTCAGAGGTAAGGAGAGGGACGGATGGAATGGCAGCACGGGACCATGGGGAGCACAGGGGGTTCGGGTATACATAGGGTGTTGGTGGCACTGGAGACAAAGGGGCATGAGGGGCACTTTGTAGGCATGGGGAACATAGAGGCACAGGGAGGAACGGCGAGCATGATGGCATGGGAGCATGGAGGGTATTGGGGTGCGGGGGCATACGAGGCACTCTGGGGAGGCATGGGGATGCACTAGGGCAAGGGCGGCGGTGGGTGCGGATGCACAAGGATCAATAGGGACGTCGATGGAATGGATGGGCATTGGAGCACGGGGAAGGCTTGGGGAACATAGAGAGCATGGGGACTATGGGGAAGAAGGGTAGAATGGGTAAAAATGTTGGAGTACCATGGGTGCAGGGGCATGGGGGCACGAGGATTGTCGGGGACACTGGGGTTAGGGAGGCATGGGGATATAGAGGGTATGGGGAGGGATAGTGGGCATGGAGTACGGGGGACGGGGGATGAGGACATGGGAATGGGGGCAAAAGGGGTACTAGAGACGACATTGGCACGGAAAGTGGTTGGGCATGTGCGGGCATTAGGGAGGAATGAGGAACAGAGGGCACGGGGCCCTTGGGGAAGAACTGCGGGCATGTGAACACGGTAGAATTGGGGGCACAGGAAATTGATTGGGCAAGAGGGTACGAGGGCATGGGGGTTATTACTTGGGCCGCAGGGGCATAGGGGGTACAGGAAACATTGGTCAGTGGGGGGTGAACGAAGGCACGAGAGGCATGTTGTATTGAACTATTTTATTTACTTGAGCTACACACATCATGAACAAGTTTAAGGTTAAAACAAAACTATTTTTACCATGTTCGGTAGTATAATAGTGCAATCATTTTCCTTTTTTCTACAAAATAGACTACTGTATTTTAATACAGGGGAAATCTATTGGTAAATTACAGATTTGATATCGCCAAAAAGTTTCGTCAAGATTAGGAAATATTTTATTAGAAAACCCACACGTGGAAATTCACACTAGAGCTTGAGAAAAATACAGTAATACTGCAAGGAGGTGATAAATTGAAACTTATTTTTGGAGAAAACATCACCATTTTGATTTTTAGGGGCCTTTGCCCCTACAAGCCACTAGTTAATCTTGTAATAAACATGGCTTATGAAATTGCAGATAAACAAATGATGGAAAATAATGCAAAAATATTAAGCAAATATACTGTTAATAACTCAAAATAGCTGCTGCAATCTTGCAAGATACACCTTTAAAAATCACCTAACTTGCTTTATGGGATGTTAAAAATACCTTTAATATTAAAAAAGCAATATATTCCACAATTAATTGGCATGTTAAAAAAACATAATCCTTAAATCGATCCTCTTGTGATTTTTCATTAGTGCTTGTATTTCAAAAGTACGCCTACAATGACAACAGTCCACATTATTTTTTTTTATTTATTCCTACCGGTGGATGAAGTTTTATGTTTAACTTCCATGTTTATGAAGATGTTTCCAAAAACACATTGAAGAACCTGTATCCCAAAAGATTTACATAAAAGTTATTGATGTTTGCTAATACACGGGCGATCGGAATTTAAAAGAGTTGATTAGAATAATTCATTTTGTAAAGACACCGGCGTCGGCCGAAAACCAACAGAAGCTGGCATCGTTCAGCGTGATAAATCCTGCGTGGGGATGAGGTTTCACAACTAACCCGCTTGCATACCCGGGTATAATTTGTTGGCCGGCGGGCGAGCAGAGGCGCCTGCTGAGGTAATGGCCGCGGTGTCGCTCTGTATAAACAGTCGATCATTAGTTAGGGCCTGACTGACAAGGCATTACCATTTTGAGAGCCTATTAACACCTCTCGTAGTGATCGACATTCGACAGGTGCTATGGGGGAGGACGAATCAATTTCGGAGTTTTGTCGTTGTGAAATTTTATTTTGTGCAAGACATATTTCACGCGAATAGTAATAAAAATAAAGTTTGACTGTCTAATAGTATTGAATGCTTTTTTATATGGAACCACCCACATTTACTAATGCCGGAGAAGATTTTGACAAATAGTTAAGGAGCACAAAATAACATTACATTAGAATTATTAACAAACAATATATAAATTCGAGTTACCACGGCGTGTAAAAGTATTGCGCTCTGAAATGTAGGCCTACTGTTTGGTGGAAATCTGAAGCGTTATCTATTCGTGAAGTTCGATATGCCTATGCAAGGTTCAAAGGTTGTCGACCTTTGTGAAGTTTTATTGACGTATTAAACAGATATTTGGACTGGGTTGCACTTATAACTTAGAATTAAGGTATACAAATAAAGTAATAATGCTCATCAGGGTTGATATGTGAAACCTTGTAAATCAAGGTCTATAACTGAATCATAAGCCTACTACAATTAACGTATTTGATATAGACCTACTACGTTCATTAGTCTTTCCCTCATAGTATTTTGCAGTTTATATTCCCACTTCTGAGTTGTGTCTTCAGTAAATCGTTAAATCATTCAAGGAGCGTCTTGAGAATATATTAGTTGCAGCTAAACAAGCAGCATTTTGACAATTTATCTAGTCTCAAGATTTGGACGATGCCAACTGCATGTTGTTGTTATTGGTGGATAAGGAGACCCCGGCCGAACCGTTGAGCACGTCTGCCTCTAATGGACATTTTGCGCAAGCCCCCGGAAGGATGGGATATTGAAGGAAGAGAAAGGGTGAGGCACGGGACAGACTGTCCACTCATGTTCCAGCTAGGGGTTTCTATGCCCGTCGCACTCCTCTCCCCCTGTTGTCTTGAACATATGTTCCATGGCTAGGGGTTTCCATGCCCATAGCATTTCTACTCACCCCCTGCCGTCTACATATATTCCAGCTAGGGATTTACCATTCAGTTTGCATTAACCCCCCCCCCCCCCGTTGTCTTGAACATGCCAACTGCATGTCCACGTTTAAAGGAAAATAAATATTTTGGTTTTACTTCGATTCGATAAACACCGTAAACGGCACGCATCCAGTGAGTGATGCCCAGATCTCATTAGTCCGGACACATCGCATTACCGCTGGTCGAATCAGTGATCGATTTGTCATGATCGGCTGTGGTGCTCGATGGTGAATGGTTGTTGATTTGGTCCTCAGCTCGGCTGCCGAGTCACCGTCCGGAGCAGCGCGGGCCGGATAACGCACCCGCGCCGGCGGATCAATCATCTGACAAGTGAACCATTGAAAGATATCAACAACGGTTCAAAAACGTTAGGGCCTGGAAGATCGGGCCTTTTTTTACACATAGGCTTACACTTGCCTTTCACCAAATGCTACTGAGCATTGAAATAAAAAAAAAAAAAAAAAAAAATGCGAATCATGTGTAAGATGGGTAGTATTTTAAAAACGATATAACATACGAATTTTGGGTCACAGAGTCATCCACTACACTACTTATAATTTTACAACCTTCTTATTTACTATTCGTAGTCTCCTGGTTTAATTACTTTTTTTTTTTTAAATTAGTTGTCTTCAAAACATTTCAGGATCAATGGGAATCGTAATGTGTGTATACACAATTCCAAAGGAAAAAAGCTTACTATGTGTTAAAGAGAAGTTTTCCACTCCTTGATTACCAATCTGTAATCTGTGTAATCTTTTAGGTCTAACAACCATTGTATTTATGGACAAACATGGCAGTCAAACATTAATATACTTATTGCACCAATATACAGTGCTCAAAATGAAAGAGCATGTTTCAAATGACTAGTGTTCAATCAAAGATTAATTTATACATCATTTGCTAGGGAAAATAAGAAAAAAAAAAAAAACCAATAAAAAGCAATAACATTTTCAAACACATTCTCTTATTTATACAGGGTGTTTCAGAACTCCCTACCAATATTTTAGGGCATTGTTCCTGGGTTAAAAACATATCTAAATATCATATTTAAATTGTCCGGAAGTCTTAAGTTACTCACACAGCCGCCATTTTGTTTTTTACAAAATTTTGCATTGAATTTAATGCAAATAAGGCCATTTTAACAGCAAAATCCATGTTTTTATGAAGAAAAATCGCAATAACTCCGTTATTTGTTGTTAGATCCTTAAAAAACTTAGCGCCATTGGTTAGGTAATTTAATTTGGCAATTTTTTTGTGTCTGGTAAAATTTTTATAAAATTTACCGATTTTGAGATATTTGAGTTTAAAAATTTAAAATGGCCGCCATTTTGAAAATATACAATGGAGAAATTTATTTTTTTCTTTGTAAATGTACATTGGTATGATAAAGATTTATACCAAATATGATATGAATACAACCATCCATTACGGAAATAAAAATTATTATGTATAAAAAACAAAATGGCGGCTGTGTGAGTAACTTAAGACTTCCGGACAATTTAAAGATGATATTTAGATGTTTTAACCCAGGAACAATGCCCTAAAATATTGGTAGGGAATTCTTAAACACCCTGTATATGTCATGTAACTGAAATTACAAATTATCAAGAAAAAAATACGATGATTTCACACAAAAAATAAGCCTAATTAGAAACCACTACAGAAATAATCTACGGGTAGAATGACTCAGTAATTTAGGAATTTATAAAATCCATTGCTCCTAATCCATTACTGCTCAGTGGACGACATCAAATTGGCTACCACTGCTGGTCTATGCCGTGCTACGGTGCTCATGTACAATCCATGACTCATTAAAATCAACTTAATTCATTTGTATTATAAATTTATTTGTAAAAAGGTTTTTCTAAAGTGATTTAAATCTGCTCTTTCATTTTGGAACACCCTGCACAAATGTGGTGATTCTTAAATAAACTAATACTAATTTGACCGGTGACAATGAAGTGTTTTAACCAGGACAAGAGAGTTCCTACGATCGTGGGAACCTAGTGTTTGTCCCAGGACCGTCATACTCCACCGTTCAAGTCTCCAGCAAACACGTCAAACCCTCCATACCCGCCAGTCACCGCGTCTCCGCTCACCAACGCCGGTCTTTGTCTCGTCTAATTCCTCCATTTTGACTTAATGACGTTATTGATATTCCCACCATGGTATCATTGTTTCCAGATTTTAGGCCAGTTTGATCAAACTATTGTCGTCTTTTTCACTGATAACTATCAACCTTTTTAGAAACTAACCAGCTTTACGTACTCTTGTATTTCATCGATAATTTGACTAGATGTTTATCAATATACACGATGTTAATGTGAATATTTATTAAACTTGACTCTTTGGGGGTTAAATCCATGGTAACGTTTTTTTTTTTTTTTTTTTTTTTTTTTTTTTTTTTTAATTACAACATATACTAACATTTGTCATAGAGGTCGATTTATAAATGCTTCTTAAGTTTTTGGACCCCAGAATGTTTTCTATCTTTGTTAAACATTCTGTACAGTCTTGATTCTTGATTAACATTCGATAAACACTTAAATATTGTAGTTGATATTTTAAAAGTTTTACTTCCATTACTAAAACTAAGTAAAATGAATTCGTTTTAAGAAAAATATATCTCGTGCATGCCACCGGAATCATAATACCCATTCTTCGATACTATTTGATGCTCCAAGCATTCGTCGAGCATAGAACATCACAAACCCTCAGTACTGATATTGAGTTATCTGTTGAAACTTTTGTATTCGTTGATTAACTCTTTTCGATCCATGATAGATGTTGAGCAACTGCAGCGAAGTGGCGACAAAAGCGAGCGTTCCGCCCACCATCCAATCAGTTACGCGGCAGATATTATCTTAAACTGTGTTGAAAATTGGAGCAAAGTGAGTGTGATTTATCTTGTCTTGTGGGTCGAGCCTTGACAATGCCCAGAGATTAACCGGCAAGGACACGGGTAGGGTGAGAACGACCCGGTCTCGATGTGATTCCTCCGATTCATCCTGAGGTATCCGGAGGTTTGACTACCCCACAGTGTAAATAAGCGAACGAACAGTACCGATCGCTAAATTCACTTTGGTGTGACCGGCGTGACGAGCGTGAACGAATCCTCCGTGGTACATCTGATGTTTGTTTTGGAGCGAGTCATCAAAGGAAATTCGCGTTCACTCGAGTTCGACGCATAGTTGTATTTTACTACATCGAGCGACTCCAGTCTGGTTCTATCACCAAAACTGCTGTCTACAAAGTAGTTCCTTCCGTCATTCAAATTATTAGACTTAGGAATGTAATAGAGTATTCGGATAGTCTATTTTCGTTTAGATTAATCATTACTTAACAGTAACTTTACAAAGAATCAAGAAACTATTTGTTGATACTGTATAGTATAATGTTAATGTAATGTTATTGTAAATATCCAAATGCCAATGTATAGCTTCCGCCACAACCACCAGCCTTTCCCTCATTCCCTCTCTCACACAAAGGCCCTCAAACAGAAACAGTGTAATTTCAGTGACTGTATCTATATAATATGTGTTATTCAGTAATCAACTATAATTTAAATCAAATCTGTGTTTTACTGAAAACACTACTGTGTTTTACTGAAGTAACACTATTAGTTATTTTGTTGGGTCTTAGTTATCTTTACATCCATATCATAGGCCTACCTACTCATCATTCGCCCTTAGTGTCAGCGAATAATATCTTATATGTTAAAAATATTTTTTTAAATTGTACCTGAGTCCGTCCAGCGGTTCTATTTGACCGATTTGCATGGTTTACCATATTGTCTTGCCTAGAAAGTATTTATATGTTTAGATGACCCAACGGATATCAGAATACTTTTACTTTCGCCTAACTCAACTTATACTAAAAAAATTCCTCCCCGAGTATCCATTTTGGGAGTTTCTTTTACTGATCCAAACAAGATACATGGTTTGTTTTGATCGAAGAACGCTCAGTGAAATGCCCTTCCTGAACCGGCCTTCTCGCATGATCAGTTGTAAGTTTTCTTATCACACTAAAATTGTTTGGTAGGTGACTTAAACGTGTCGAATTGAGCATAGGTTTGATGGACAACCAACATTGTTTGGAAGGAAAAATTATAATAGGAATGTGATTTGTTGGTACAGTATTCAATAGTCGGTTTATTACATGAACTTTTTCATTTTTTTTTTACAATTTCATTATTGATGTAAAATTTGGGTTATGCTAATGAAATAAAAATAAAATTTACCTATTAGATTGCTCAGCTAAACGCTGTGGAGCAGCACAGGTCCCCTAGTATGAATGAAAAACGCCTGTAAAAGGTTGTTCAAGCCCTGAGTATTTATTACATGATACTGCCTAACTCCATTTTATGCTTCCGCGCGAAATTTACTTTCAGTTAACTAAACCTCCTTTAATTTATATGACATTAAAGTCTCTAAGGGTAGTAAAATTTAATCGGAAAATCGGGTATAAATGTTTTATACCCGAATTTGTAAAACTGACAAGCACGATATCCGTAAAATTAGTTATTACACAAATAAAGTGATAAGTTGGACGTTTACTAGCACTAAATGTTCGGTGCTCGGGAAGGCGTCACATTAAATGTTATGGTGTCATTTCCATATCAATGAGACCGGTATAAAAACGGTAGCCAGTGGTGGGCGGTGGCCCGATTCAAAACAAGGATTTAAATAATCTAAAAACATACACCGGACTGCTTTGAGAACATTTTATGGATTTATTATGATAAATCAATTAAAACAGTGATAGATTTCAAATTAAATTTACATATGAAAATCATTTAATCCACTGTAGTATTGGAATAAAATTCAAACTGGTTTGAGTTGGTTCTTTTATATTTTACGGTAAGTTATAATTCAAAACGTTTTATAGATGGTATATTACAAAATGTGTAAATTAGTAAATGACCTCAGCAAAATATATAAACATTTTCTTCCCAGGTTTTATGAATAATCGCCTCACTCTTGCAAGTTATTTTTTTATATTTTTTATTATGATATAAATATCATTGTACTAGATCTTTGAGATAGATTTATGTGCTATAGTAACCTGTTAAATACATTTAGAATATTTTTAAAAGTGAGGTGTGCATTTTAATAGTTAATATTGTGTAATGTGTTCAAATATAACTTAAAATTTTATCATTCAAGTGGAAGGAAAACAACCAGGCAATAGACATAATAATCTAAAAACAACAAACATTTGAACAAATGAATGTAGTTTCATGTTTCTAAGCCTAATGAGTGAGCGTAACTAATTCCGCTACCGGGAAAGCTGGGCGTGCGTGATCAGCTGTTTAACAATCAAGTGTTCACCAGTCAGCTGTTGAGCTGATCAGCTGTTTGTGGGACGGCGTTGTGTCAGCCAATCAGCGTGCCCGGCAGCGAATTGCTATCAGCTGTCGGTATACTCCACTCTCGACACGGAATAATATTAATGATCCTTTGAGCGAACGAAACCCCTTTCTATGTAATATAAAGGATTGGTCTAGACGTTTTTAAATACAAGTTTTGTTTTTTACATCTTAAAGTTTGAATCCAACTGCAATAATAGTTTGTTTGTTTTGGTGTGTTTCAACGCCCGATACGTTTTCTAACGTTTTGTTAAGGAACGGTCCAAACCCAATTTCTTACTTACTGCGGAGCCTAATACTGACGTTGTTTGGCTCAATAAAATCATTTGAATCATTTACACAAATCTCAGTGGATATTTAGCCTAGTAGACCAGCCTCTTCCATTTTGCTCTGTCTTCAGCCAGATTTATATATGTACCCGTGGTCCTAACATCCTTAATTACTTGGTCAGTCCATCTTAATTTTGGCCTGCCCAACGGACGCTTTCCTCTTAGTGTGGCTCTCATTACTTCATGCAATCTGTTCCCATGTTGACTCTACAACAATCGTAACTAACCTAGCGGAATGCTTTGCTTGTGTTTCCGGTTGATAGGAGACCACTTCACATCAGCTATCTTAACATGCCCATCTATGTGTTTCCATTGGGAGATAAAATTTTCGGCTCTAGACCTCAAAAGCATGATTATAGTTGTTTAGAGGATCGAAAACAAGTGATATTGATGTAGCGTTATGGAAAAGAACTATTTTAGCCGGACAACTCATTGAAATCAGATTTTTTCGCAACAGTAAGAAAATATATTTTATCATTGTTAGTTTTGCTGTTTACGCTAGCAAAATTGCACATGAAGTGAAAAATCCCTATCAGAGGAAAAACTTTTAGAGGATGAAAGAGAGAGGTATCTTCCCAAGATAGAAATCTTGAGCAATGACGATTATTGACGGTCTATTGACTATATGGAGGCGTCAACAATTGACAACAACAATTGACATAGAAGTACAGTGGAATAAAGCGCTGACGCTAGTGAAACTCCTCCTAATTTCAATCGCAACCTCTTATTTTACCTGTCTAACGCCAAAATAAGCAAACATGACAAAAAGATCAAAGACGCAATAAAAAATGATCAGAGTACGTAAAATTATTCAAGTCAGATGTTTTAATTCAAATAATCAATAATATTTTTCTTAAAAATCATAGTTATCCTACGTTTTGAGGAGGACATTTTTCACTTTTTTTAATTAGCATTGGCCCGGTACATTTGAGCGACAAAACACGTTGTGTGCAAACAGCGACTTTAACGCTCAAGTGTACCGACCGAGTCCGCCGCGAATACACACGCAACGTACTTTGCCACTTGTGTCTACCGAGCTTATGTATGCATCGTCTAAATATCATGTTCAATGAAGGCCCACATTAGCATTGAGAGTAGAATAGCTCAGCTAATTCACTTGGCTTGGCTGTGTTTTCCATCCCGTAGCAAGTGTGTCGCAGCAGACCTGTGTACTCAGATTGGCATTATTTTCAAACGAGTGTGGAATGAATAAAATTGTTTTACATGCACTAATGAAAACAAAACTAAATTAACAACAAATAGCATTTGTTGCTAATCTTAAAGCATAGAAAATCAACCCAATTTTATTGATACGTATCAGTTTGTAGAAACACGCAATAGGTGTTGTTGATAAAGTAGCAAAAACAATGATGGGTGTTGAGGTTCTCTGTTTTTTTTCTTTGACGAATGAAAAGTTGTTAAGTTTGTTTGGTAAAACATACTATACTCTGTACCTAGTTTTTTATCTGAACTAATGGGTGAACTTTTCAGCATAAGAAGCACAACAAAGCAGAAAATATTTTTATAATTTGTATTTTAGGTTTGGACTGGCGCTTAAGTTAAACATTTCAAAACATTAGAAAGTAAACGAAAAATTTTTCATAATTTATATACAGACACCAAACTTGAAACATACACAACATGCAAAAATAGGACCAGTTTTGGTGTCGTATTAACTATTTCATAGACTACCCAATGTACCCATAGACACATTTAGAGGTGCAAACCAAGCTTAAACAAGAATTGATTTCTATAAGGTGCGTGCGAAAATTATTAAGTGGCTAAAAATTATAATTGAAAATTTATTAATGTTTTTGCCAAAGAGGAGAAAGTGTAGCCAACTTTTAAAATCATAAATAATGTACCCAAAGTCTTTAAGGTGGTAAACATCCTTAGATTTATTCAACAGCACATTTCCACACACGCTCCGTGGCATTATCGCCGTTGAAGCGCGTGTAACGGCGATCTTCACGCGGCGAGGAGAAGACTACAGCCTCGTTAACATCTTCACAGCTGGAATATGTTAATTGGAGGGATGTCCACGGAGAGGCCGACAATATACCAGAGTGTTGCACACTGCACAGACAACCCGTGTGCAACGGGGTGCTGAAACGTGAAACTCGACATGTGCAACGTGCAATGTGCAATGTGCAGCAATAACGCTGGTGGACGAAGCGTTGCGTGTACCGGTAGTCGCGTTGGGGCAGCGGTGAATGCAGTGGCGAAAACAATGATGAGTGTTGAGGTTCTTGCAATAAAAATTATTAATTTCCTGAATTTTTTTAAGAAACTCTTTTTACACAAACTCTCTTAGAATGATACACAAAGAATGTTACACCCCGATTTCCAAAAGACTCCCGAATAATAATCTAAAAATAAATCGACCGCTGCATAATTACAAGACTAGAGCGGCAGCTACAAGCGTGGCTCATTTGCATCTTAACAGACCATCAGGTGATCGGCGGCCGGCATGGCGTGGCGGCGGTGCCACAGAAATCGGCCATTAGCGCCCAACAATTACCTACGGAATCCATCATCGACACTTCTACCGTCGAGTTTCCACCAAGATGGATCGGCCCCTGTGTTAAATACTCACTTTGTCCTCACTCGGTGAAACCTCTTGTTGGCCGTTGTCTAAAGACTGCATAGGAATTCGTGAGAATGTTTAGTACGGATTTATAAAAAGAATTCGCTGTATTTTGAATCAGTTCGATTTGCTGAAAACTACTTTTGCCTCATGGTCAACTTAGCAAACTACAAGTGTTTGTTGCTTAGTAACCATTTAAATTTTTTTGTTTGTGAAATTCATCGAATTTCAAGAGAAATCCAATGAAAGAAAATTGTCAGCAAGTTGACTTCTACAGAAAACTGATTGAAAATCAAAACTTGTACACGGTTTCAGCCCATCAACCATGACTGATCCTCATGATGAAATTGATGAACCAGTATGTATTTTTGTAATCTTTAAATTTATTTCCAGATATATAATTTTCCAATTCACTTTAAAACTAAGAAGAGGATTCCAATGTCATGGCTTCGGTATTTTCGTGCTTTTTACCATATGAGTAGTTTCTTCTGTACCTTTATGCTTCACTGTGAGTACAACATCTTAATATCACTGCTGATGAAGCTTTTCCGTGAAGAAGTTTTAAAGGATTTAATCTTTTTACCCAGAATGAAATGAGGTGTTACGAAAATATAGTTATCTACTTGGAGGAATTAAAACAACCTAAAATACCCTATAGATAGTCTAAAAATAGTGGAATGTAATACCCTAAAAGTATAATCCGTTAAATCCTCCTTTTAAAACAATTGTTCGGTTTTGAGAATAAACATGGTTTTTGCTTTGCTATAAGTAAGACAACAGTTTGGAAAATTGTGTTCTTACCTAAACACCATGAAACAAGAACAGTTCTAGAAACTATACACTCGAAGGTCGGGATGAGATTTTTTACATATTAATATTTCATACCTAAACCTTCATGTTTCATTTAAAAAAAGCACCTGGGTATCCTAACTGTTGGCGTCTTGCACTTCGGTTCAAGAGGTCACGAGTTCATTTCTCAGGATGGCCATAAATTGAAGGGTTTGCACCGCCTATCCTTATAAATGTTTGTAGTAAAGTACCTCCAAGCAAAAATTGCCTTAGGCGTTTATACAGGAGAAAAATCCAAATTTGTCACCTTTGAACCCTAATTCCCATCAGTGGCCCTATAAGGAAAAGTCGGTTTCCCACAAAGTTCCGAATTGCTGTCCACCCTTGGGGTGCAAATTTCATGTTTCGGTTCCCACGTTGGCTGACTTATGGTCAAAAGCTGCGTAAACAGGTAAAAGTGGGCCATCGGGAATTTCGGGTCTAAGGTGAGCTTAGGATTTAATTCAGAACGTGCCCCGAGCCGGTGCGGGGCAGGACCATTATTACGGCAGATTTCCATATTGCCCTGTGTCCCAAAACGGGTCGATGAGCCCCCGGCGGCGCCTCGGTAATTGATGATGGGGTACGTAGTAATTATTTTTGGGCGAGCATCCCGCGCAGAATGTGGCCGGCCGACCGTAATGCTGATGAAACGGCGGATTCCGACCGGATAGCAGTAAAACAAACCGAATAGCACCGTAAACCAGCGATTGTTGGATCGGCCAGAGTGGCAAACTGGCTTGGCGGATGGAGAGGTATTTAGGGAGAAATTCGTCTTAGAGGTCGGTTTGGGGGTTTAAGAGAAAACTTAGATACAGCCAACTCCACAAAGACGCAGCGCTATGACGTCAAATTCTCTTGTGACGTAATCTTTGAAGGCAATGTTAAAACAACTATGTGCCATTTTTTAAAATTTTGTCATCATATAAGTTAAGGTCAAATATAGTAGAATCCGTGGTTCATTTTGGCGTCTTTAGGGCCTATACGGCAGAAAACAGAATTTGTTTGTATGATAATTTTTTTATAATCTTGTCAATAATAAAGAGTTGTTTATCAATCGTAGACAAACAAAGCAGATAAAATTTTCTGATAAGTTTAATTATGAAAAAGAAAATTAAAAACTCACTCTTATTAATTATTATCACTCAGAATTGAATTTGGCTGAAACTAAATTTCTTAGAAGTTTTGTTTTATCACGCACATTCGTGCAAAATACAAACTTAAACTTTAATATTGCAAACCAAGGCCATCGATTTTATTTGATACCACGAAAAAACAGTCTTATCTTAAAAGTTTTAACCTATTTACCGTTTGTACATGACAGTTTTGAAGAAAGAAACCAGTCACATTATTCTTCACTTCCAGTTGGCAGGGACTCCTTCCCTCCACTCTCCGACGTCGCATCGGATGAGTCACGTGACGTGGGGTCAGGGGTCGCCCGTGTTGGCGCCAAAACCGTGTAACTTTCACTGTCATGTCACGTGATACGGCTAATGAGACTGTGTTGCATGGGCTTTGTACACCGCATTGGCACGGCACTGACCTTGCCTTACATCTTCGTACGGCATCTGATTATAAGTGGGTTTGGCAACATTGCCATCCCAAGTGAAGTGTTTAGTTTATTCCTGCTTTATATATCTAAAAAAAATCGATTACAAAAAAAATATTTATATAGACAATAGCTTATGTGACGATAGTTATGCATTTAAGATTTATATAGTTTTACAATGCACTTTCTCACACAAACCAATATATTTACACATAAATGTACGATGACACTTGCAGACAATCGCTGAAAATACAACAACACATTTATGTTGAGCAGTAATCATGAGAATGCAATGATTACTCAAAACACAGAATCATATAGTTAAAAACCCTATTAAAATATCTTTAAAAGTTTGTAAGTACTTATTTTACTCCAACAATAAATAAAACCGTATTATGTAAAAAATAAATTGTGTCAAACACCCTATTTTGACATTTTTCAAGAACGAATCCTGATAGAAACCATGAGTCGCGAGTCTTTCTAATGCCCCCTTTTTGTACGTAACCCTCTCCCTCCTTTTCGTGTTTAAACTGCATTATCATTTACTTAAACTCTTTCAAAGCACCCAAAGTTAATCAACGTATTTGGTCATTCCAGGGATGAAACATGTGAACATTTTAAATCAAATTACCTCAAAGTATTCGACTTTTTAACGTACCTCTAAAGGTTTGTTGTAGACTATGAAATAAATCAAATAATTTTCACTCCTTAACTGGGGAATTTTCCACTTTAGTGTCCCACCATTGCTCACTGTTCCATTGCGTTTCCAAAACATTAAATACTCGACACGCATTTCCTTTTAACAATAATCGCCACCATAGCGGCCTGTGTTGCGGGACTGGTAGAATGCACTAAACGCCGCCGCCCCGCGCCGCCCGCTGCTTGTACGGCGCGTGCTACGGCGTGCTACGGCGGCTACGGCGGCGGCCGAAACACGGTCGACAATTAGCAACGGTTAATGTGGCCATCAATTAGACAAACCGAGGAGGAATGCCCCCGACCGCCGCCGCTGTTGCGCCGCAGCGGTCCTAAATACGGCTTCACACCTTCCTCCCATTTACCATAGGCGCAGTTACGTTCCTATTGTGTATAATTGCCACTTGGACTATGTTCCCGTGAGTCGATGTGAAAAAATGTTAAATTGTCGTTAACAAAATATAAGGTTAGGTTTACACATGAGAGTTTATCACTCTCAGAGAGTTTCGTACTCTCAGGAGGTACTCGCAGAGGTGTTTACACAGCCAGCGAAAAGACGGTTAATCCCAGACAGTTTTCTGAGAGTACAATGAAAACGTGTCTGAGATTTTAATGGAGTAACTAACCAACTCTTCGAGAGTCAAAACTCTCACGTGTAAACCTAGCTTAAGACTGCAGCTGTACACATATACCCTCCATAAATGGGGTATGAAATTTAATGGGAACCATATCAGTTGTAACTCCTCACAACTACACTGAGTTTACTTCAATTCCCTAATAGAAATTTAGGGGCCTACCAATTTAGGGTTGAACCCTTCTTCATTTGAAAACCATACAAATTCAGCTAAAGTTTTTATAAAATTACAGTCTTTTGTGTAAATGTTGTAGTTTACTTCGCACACAGTTTTGAGGTAGGATATGTTAGTAAGTAGATGTTGAACTACTGCAGGTAGCATGAAGACTGATTTTAAATCGTAATATATCTAAATTGTGCATTAAAATGAATAGAATTATTCATCACTAGTTTGTAGTAGTTTTCATCACTAGGAGCAAAAGTGGGTTTTTTGGTGAGCAATAGTGTTTAAAAAGGAGGCGCAGCCGAGTTTTTAAAAAACGATTAAGCATCAAAAAGCCACTTTTTCTCTGAGTGACGAACAATGTTTTTATCTTAATGCGGAATTATACTTTTGATCGTTAAAAATACTAACTATAAAGTTGTATTTTCGAGGTTTTATTTAAAAAGTATAAGTAATATGCAGTGTTTAAATTTCTGTTAACAAAAAATGCTCTTTATAAAGTTTGAATTTCAAAACTCTGCTCCTCAAAATTAATAAATGAATAATAATATACTTAGCAAACAGCTGACTTTTCAATCCTAGGACCTAAAAAATATTCCATCTGATTTTTGAGTCCTAAGAAAAAAAAGAAACGGTTTTGATACTATTAAGAGAATAAAAATCAGGCTGATTTCGTGCAGAATGATAAAAACCATATAAAGCATGTCTCACCTCTTTGCAACATATCATTCTAGCCTTTCGTGGCTAGTAGGCCTACTGTTGCACAATAATAAATTTTGAATTTTAAATTTTATAATCTGGTACTCTCTGCAACTCAATAAATTAATAGATCCGCTCTATATTTTATAAATAATGCAATTAATGTTACAAAAGAGTTTAAAAGAGATACACTTTTTATAGTAGTAAAAATTTTTTAATAATTTAAATTACGAAATCGAGGCAAACTTTGAAAGAAACGTATGATTGGAAACAGATTTATTGCTTACTATCCAAAGTTCTAATTAAAATCCCTCTTCATTTTAGTAGCAATTGAGCCCATGAGCATTGACTATGTACAATGCAAATGCCGAGTAAAAAGTCAGTAAAATATCGTTAAGAGTAAAATTAAATCGTATGAATCTTTTCTCGTTGGATACACATTTTTCTAATGTGACTATTTTAGTACATAGTACATTTTTTACAAATGACAATAATTTTGCCTCTACAGTTGAGTTCCTCGATATAGTAATCATTTTCTTTGTACACTTTCATTATATTTTTACACATTAGTGTCTAAAAATATGTGTGTATTCATCACAGACTTATAGTCAGTTGTTGTTGTTGTTGTTATTGGTGGATAAGGAGACCCCAGCCGAACCGTTGAGCACGTCTGAGTCAGTTGTTTTTAATTCGTTTCAAATTAATACTAGTTGATTATGAATTCTGTATAAATTTATAATTTATGCACCAGACGACGCCCCTTTACTACATGTAGGCACAACCTGAGATGTTATAAGCTTTGCAATGCCACCTGAGGTGAGAAATGGCTGGTTCCCCCACGCCCCCCCTCCTCACCCCTCCTACCATCCTCGCACAATACATTATCCCTCACTTTGCTCTAATTTTCAACACTGTGCCAGTTTAGATAATATCTGCCAATAATCGTAACTCACTAGCAGCTGAGTTTGTGGGCGCTTTGGCGCCAAGCCGCTTCTTGGGCTAAGGTCGTGTTAGAAATTTTTCTCTGGTAAACGTTTTGAGGAAGATTGTTCTTAAATATCACCAATGACCAGATTATTGTATACTTAGTATTTGAAAATGCTATTGGTTTAATCATTGTAGAGTATAAAAAATCGTGAATGGTTTATTAGAGGATTTATTAGAAAGGCACTTGGATAACTTATTGTTATAGAAGTGCAACGCGTGTGATAATTGCAAAAGAAATGTTTATTTATTCCGCTTCAGTTTTCAACGACCATTTAATTTATTATAAGGTATCAGTAATTAAAACAAAAGGATATTATAACGAGCATGTTCAGTATAATATAGATGCTATGATTTGAGGAAAAACTCTGCCTATTATAAGTTGCATTGACATTATGAGCCCATCGTGTGTTTATTTATAAGACTTTATAGGATTGAACTTTGCTTCGGCATTTATGTCAATCCCGTCAAATCCTAGTGATAGTTGCAGTCACTAGGTATAAATCATTATTATTATTCAACAATGATCGTCTTACGTTGACCTGATTTCTTTGTGTTTTGACTATTAGTAAGTTACCGTGTAGTTATTGTCTTGTAAAACAGGCTAGAAATTTCCTAGAAGCACCTATAAGCCAGAACCTGAAATAAGTTCATACAAATTTCATCTGCAGTCTTTCAAGCTAATTTCGAGGTTAAAAATTACCAATTATAAAAATTCTCTAGTGAGCAAAAAGTAAAACAAAATCTAAAGGGAGGGTTGACAAGTGTTTTAATCAATAATAACTTGAATAACATATAGATCCCATCCCTGCCGTTGGCTCAGGTATGTTTTGTGATCACAATTGGCTGATTATCATATTAGCACCTCATTGTTGTGGGGATGACAAATGAGCCAAAGATTGATTCACAAATTCTGCAGAATCGTCGCTAATTAATCGCGACGGTTGAGAACCTTGCGAAATGTTTCATCACACGACCTTTTAACTCTGACTTGATTAGGAAATTGTAAGGAGGTAAGTGACAAGCGTGAAATTCACGAGTAGTGAGAAAAGAAATCCACAACTGAGAGTGGATGGGTTACAACAGTTGGCCTTAATATGAGAAGAAAAATGTTGTCAAAATGCTGGAAAAGAAAAATGTTTTTTAACAACTGGGTTTATGGTCAGTGGTTTAACAGAAACATGGTGCCTCGATGTCATGTTGATTCTGGTAAGGCTGGCAAATTTCTAAATCATGACACTGGTGTAATGGATCTGAAAATGCTATGAAAATACTAAAGAAAAGCCAATTCAATATACAGGGTGATTGAAAAGTCACCGACGATTTTTTAATTTAATGAACACTATACATATTACATAAAAAAATAAAATAGCAAACTAGAAGTAATCTAATTAATCGAATAGACAACTACGGGATAATTGAAAAGTTACTGACGATTTATTTTCATTCTAAGGAAATTAAACGAGAAGTACTTTAATACCATGGTGGAACCTTTAATACCCATTAATGATGCTTAGGTTTTCATTAATTATACTGTATATAAGTGCCTTTCGTTTGATGTTTTGTTAACCTATGTAACATCTATACATCGTTTCCTTAGAATAATAATAATAAATCGACAACGACTTTCAAATCGCCCTGTAGTTGTATATTATTTGGTTACATATTTTAGAAAGAAAACATCTCTGGCCCCATTGGTATTATATTTCACATTGCATTAACAATAATATGTTGACGAAGTCACGTTTTACCTTTTATAGAATCTCTTTATATTCATCTTACATCCTTTAGGCAAAGTTAATTTGTTGTTTTCACCTGACTTAATAATTGTTTGAGAACCAATATAAATCACAGTTATTGTAGTTTATATCCTACAAATCCTTCTTATTTAATTAATTCTCATACCATGCAGTTCTGGATGATTATGGAAAAATCTTTATAGATTTGACCTACACAATAACCTTATATATATATATATATATATATATATATATATATATATATATATATATACGAAGTTTATTTTCACAAAAACATTATATATATATAATGTTTTTTTAAGGAACGTCAATCACTATAAAAACATAAAACATATACAGTTTAAAAAAATAAAATGTTTTAAAACTCAAATACGAGGCACCACCCGAACATCGGAACACCCACCACCACAAGTCTGCCATGTCACAGTCCGTGAACGTGACCACGCTGCTGTATACATTCCGTCGGATCGGCGGCGGCGCGGCGGCGGCAACAACGCCGGTGAGGCAACACTTAAATGGCGTATTACCAAGTCAAAGCGGCCAAGATAACAGGTGTTAAACTAAACAGCTGACTTCAATCACTTACCGCGGACACGGGAGCTCAAACACTATCCATCAGCCAGATCAGCTGATCGTCGCCAGATTATGATCTCAAGTGTCGTCCATTACACCCAATCTAGTGTTAATTTATTCATTAGTTTCCACGGCATTATCGCTCCAGCAGTCGATTATGATGCCGTTTAATTCCCGATGCAAATGCCGTCGACAAATATTAGCTTTTTGATTGTATCTGACGTTTATAACAGGCGAATCTAACGTGTCGGCTGGGTTATTAAACGCTCGATTTCAGATTATTATGGGAGATTTCGTACGGTTTAACAAAGTATTTTTTTGGAACGAGGCGTGTCATCAATAACTAATAATGAGCAGGACGTGGAGGAATGTTGGTGTGTTTAAAAATTCATTAATTTATATAAATTCAGTCTGTGATTTGGGATAGATAGGGAAGTTTCAAAATATCAATGTTGAAACATTTTTTATGATCAAAATAAAACCCCTTACAGGTCATTTACTAATTATAAGATCCATATATTATACAACACTCCTAATAATGCCAGCCGGTTTAGTCATGGTTTGCCCATGAAACTTACATTCATGGCACCAGTGCCAATTACGAAAGCGATAAAAAATTTGATTGAATGAATAAAAGGCGACTGTAATTTAACTCTTTACTTACCAGGGTAAAGCAACAAGTCTTCATCTAAAACGAATCTTTGTACTGCAGGGTTGACGAAAAATATGTCATGGGAAATAAAGACGGAAATTCCATATTTCAAAAAGCATTAGCATGACCTCAGGGCAAAATTTCTTTAAATAATTTAACACTCAAATTTTTTATCTCAGTTCACAGCAGTGTAAAAATAATTGTTAAGAATAAATCAATCAATAAATGGAATTAAATGATTTTGCAAACCTCACAATGAGTTTTCCAACAAGGAAGACGCTCGAGAAACAAAAACAAACGCGGTGTTGGGAAGAGGGCAGTGAGTAAATATTTGAATTTGTAGAGGATCGCTCTCGGGACCGTGGGAAGCGAATGTTTGGGCAGAACGCATCCCGGTACGTGTCCCAGGGACGGCTCATTAGTAGGATAAACACTCGTTGCTACTGGAGTCAAACATCGAGAGCCGTGAGCCGGACTCACCGATGCGGAGAACTGCCGCGTGATCCCTGTCAGCCAACTGTTCACGTTGGGTTTATGTTATTATTATCTAGAATTAAATAAATATCAACCCATTCATAAATTGTTCTTCTTCATCCAGGACCGTCTTCCATTACAGCATGGGGGTAATGGGAGTTTCAGGAGAATTTCCTAAAGATCAAGAGATGGTTAGTAAATTACATAGCACTTCATAAGATATTGGCAGTAAATTGTTGGGATTTTCTCTCAACAACGTAATTATGAAACGTATGAAATGAAGTAGTTGTGCAAGTAGGTCAATAATGAAAAAAACTAACAACCGCTTCAGGACCATTAAGTGTGCAAACAGTTTGTAAGCCTCATAGAACAGGCTCAAAGACTGTGGCGGTGGCGTCGTCCTGTAATCCAGCTACTTGGAGGTCACGAATTGTGGATAGTTATAAGAGTTGACTTGTGGACGCGATATTCCCTACTATTGATTAACGTCAGCACGAGTTCATCCATAAATACCACCCTTAGACCAATTCGTATATACGAGGTCGAAATTGTGGTTCCCACGTTAAACTGTAGGTCCCTAGATACCAATGGCTGTTGGGCTATTAACAGTCCTGTCTAAGAAGAATGTCGGCCTTAGTAACAAGACTACAAGATCACCCCACAATCATCTTACACTCATCTCTCATTCATATTCAGCTTAAAATACCCACTATGTGAGATCCCTGTTTAAAATAGTGATAGTGTTAATGAACAAAACAATGTGAAATAAATTTTAAACTTTTTATCAGAAGTTTGAGATTTGTAGCATTTTCATAGTTGCATTTGATTCATATATTTACTGTTCTTTATGCACATTTTATCTTAAAACCTGTACAAGGGTGTGTCGGTGCCTAAAGAAATTATATAAAGCGAGAATACATACCTATTATATTACACTTGTTTTGTTTTACTGTCTTAATCCAACAAAATTGTCACGATAACCTTGTGAATAAATGAAACGCTACAATTATATTTTGATATTTTATCCCTAAAGTTTCTCGTTTCTATATAAATATTGGCATATGGAGTAGATGTATTAGCCTAAGTGGTATATTTTTTAACTCTTCTCAACCGTAATAGCGTTGTAAAAAGAAACATTAAAATCCTTATATTGTTATTAATATATTGTCTTATGCAGTTAGCTGTAGTGAGGAGAAGTAAGGCCAATGAGATAGGCAACAATAATGTGTAGCATAAATTTATGGGTTTAAATGTGGCATATTAGCGGACTGGAAGTTCTCCGTCATAAATGTTGAACATAATTTGAATGAAGCCAGCAGTTTTGATAAATCAGTGCTAATGAAATTTACTGATAATTCAAACGCTTTAATTTTGATCAAACGAAAAGATTACAGGGACCAAACGTGTGATCTCTAGAATTAATACAATAACCGTAAAATAATACAGTGGGTTATAAGATAGAAATGACGATTCGTGATTGAATACTTGTCATTTTAGAGGTTAATGGTTTCTTTATCGTCACATCATGTTGTAGCCTCAACTCGTTGTCTATTTACCCATCGATGTTCACGCGTTACCAACTTAACACCGCGATATCCATCACAAGGGAAAGTGCGGTGACGTCAACAATGACACCAGGGTTGCCAACTGCTGAATAATTTATTTCGCCGGGGGCTCAGAACATCGTGGCATCGACATTTCTCTAATTGAAGATTTTCACGCGTCCTTCACACGCCGTGAGTTATCGAAGTTTCGAAGGGTCACTTGAGATTTTAATGGTTAAATTAAGCCAATTTATTGCTTCGTTTGACGACAGATCTGTTGAACATCAATCAATTAAAATCGTTGAGTGATCATACTAAAATATAGTAATGATAGGAGTAACTGATAAAAAAAATATTTAATTACCGATTTAATTTTAATATTGTTGTTTTATAGGACTATGATTTTTAGACGTGATCATAATACATTTCCATAACAACTTCATAAAATTTACAAACGTTATATACTTTACTGAAATTTTTCTTTTTCGCTCTAGGCTGACACGTTGTTTCCCTTAACCATGACAGTTTTCTGACCCTGCGCAATGGGTAACATACGAGAGCGGAACAACGTTGTCGGAACCGTGGCAACAAGTCGGTGTCAAATGACCCAATGGCCACGCATAATGTGCGAGGGCCGTATAAACCTCGCAACCAGGAGAAACTCCTATCATATGACCGCCGGTGTTTTCAAAATTACATGTTAACCCATAAGGGTAAGAACGATCTGCAGGGTAAGCATTGAATGTGCGGAATTTGTCATAGTGAGAATTTGTTTTATTCCCCTATATCTTTGGGGGTTATGTAAATTAAAGTAATACAATCCTAAAGGAATCATAAATAATTGGTTGTATAAAGTAATAATATAAGCAGGTATTGATGGAATATGGCGTCGCATAAATTTCAATGAACTGCTTCTTATTGTTATTGACATTGAAGTATCCTCCCAACGTTAGGCGAACGTAATCGAATAGTACGTCCCATCAGGTCCTTATCATGATGATCATTATCTTTATTTGCGATTACTTCCTATTTTTATTGAATATACTGTATTGACTCTTTAAAAAATGCATGAAATAAAATCTTAATTATTAAAGCGGCATTAAAATTTAGCTATAGTGTTTTAACGCAACTCCTAGTCCAGTGAAATCCAATACTACGATGTACATCTATCGAAATGGTAAGCAACAATATTGTGTGAGTCATCTAATATGACGATGACGCGAGGTGGTTTTGAAACGGTTCGACATCCCCGATTCCATCAACCTCAGAGTGCAGATCAGTCGGCCGGTCGCGGGTGGCCACCCACGCAACACTGCAGGGGTCCGGATATCGGCGGTCCGGATAAGTAACGAGATCACGCTTAATTGACTCTACGTTTCCTTAACTTTATGGTCCTCCGGGACGGATTTATGCCGTTAGAAAATAGTGATTAATCGGAGAGTAGAAGGCGAGGTTTAATCTAATTACCGAGCTGGCGCCCCGCGGAGTTACACGGGCGACTCGTGAAATCGGAACGTTATTGATGAGTTGGAAACAATACACGGGCAGCGTGGCGCGTGACTGGGTGGGCTCGTGTCACGTGGTACGCGGGGGCGGGGGGGGGGGGGGGCAGCGGATGTGGCTATGACAGGTACGAGCAGAGATTGGGTGTAACCGATGAAGAATGTAACATAGTTCCAATTAAGTATCATGTGAAGTATTAGCTCGCTAAAGTGCTCCACTACGGTGATAAGAAAAATACTGATACCTTTAAAGCATTTTATTAATTTCCGTCCTTATGATTGGTATGATTATTCGTTCATTACTCTCCCCCTGAAAACTTTTAGAGGCCATATAAAAAAGTATCACGGTAACATAAAATCCCTGGTTGTAAAACATGGTATACAATTGAGGTGATAAAAACGAAAGAAAAACTTCTCACGACCGACTATTCAAACACTGGCAAATAATTTGACCGAATTTCAGTATTCCATAAAAAGTCCATTTTCAAGGTTAGGGCGATCGTAATTTTGTAAACAAGTATCTAATCGTTTACCCGTTTAATTTGATAATGGGATTAGGAAGATAATATTTTTGGAATAGTTAGTTACTGAGAACGTAGGAGTTATAACAACGTATTATTTCGAATTTTGATTACTTAATTCCTACTGATTCGCAGTCCGTTGAATTATACATTCTTCAGTTCTCCTCCGTGACAGAATATTCTTCAGCTTGGTTTTTACAAGTTCTTGAAAAGTTTGCGAGAGTCAAAAAAAGTATTTAATTACATTAAAAATTATTTAAAAAATTTATTACTTCTTCATTTGTAAAAAATTATACAATACAACATGCTAGATATTGGAAAACCAAAGTCCATAATTCAATAAGCTAAATAAACACAAATCATCATCACCTGATCTGGTCAAATAGTTTCTGAGCTGCAACGAATGCGGTCTTGCTAGTAGCTAAGGGAATTGAAATTTAAATGACTCACCGAATAGAGTACAGGGTGATTAGATTGGAAAGGATCTCTTCGAAAAGCTCCGTTTCAAACTTTACTTGCCGCACTGATTCGGCACAAGATCCAAGGTCTTCAGGAGAGAGTTGGAAGAGAAGAGATTGAATCTTTTGCCAGCATTTATTGCATTACTTCAGTTATACGTTGCTATGATACAGAATATATATTTGTAGTGAAATTAAATTAATAAAATTTCAACTTATATTAGTGCGTTATTTAAATAAGTCCATTTGCACTACTTATGACTACAATTTCATACGGAAGAACAAGGAACAAGACTTGAATGTTTTATAGATTATTGTTTATAGAAATTATTAAAGGATCTTTTCCGTCAAAAGATCCCTGACCATCATACCACTCATCATACCGTTTGTCCAAAAAGTACCAGTACATGTAATTTTAAATTGTACTTTAGCGAATTTCGTGATCCGGAAGTTATTTGAGATCAAATTCATTTCTGACGGTAACCAAATACTAAAAGTAGGTACATTTTACTATTCTCTACAAAACGTTTCTTATAAAATTTTACTTTACCGTCAAATCCAATCGTCACCATTTCTATAATTTTACTACCACCGCACCCGATGTTTGAGCTCGACTGGCTGGATATACTGAGTTGTTATGGAACTCGCCTTTCAATCCTAATCGTTGCCGGTTCGAGCTTGAGAAAAGTTAGTAGCTTTATTGAATGATCAAAACTAAATCCATCTACCTTTGGCCATTGAGCTATTAACTAGTGATCCTGTCTAATTAATTAGGTAGTCTTTGCTAGTAACAAAGTTACGCCTCCTCTTCCCAATCACACTTATTCTCACTCACATTCACTTCAGAATATTCGTTAAAGACCATAGAGTGTGTCGGTGTAGTAAACCACCACCGTTGCAGCAGACCTGCGTCCTCAGCGAATTCCCAATAGAACTTTTTGTATATTTTCTATTTCCCCACAAACTCCATGGGAGTGAGTATGTAGGTTTGCCGCCATATGGGAGTAGTAAGCAAATATGTTACACTCTATCTAGTGAATGTACATACCAAATTTTAACAAGTTATGTGAATAAATAAGTGAGTAGAAGGATATTGTTGATTTTAAAAATCAATATGGAAATATATCTTTGGATTTTCTCTGTAATCTATTGAGCCAAGTTAAAAATTGAAATAGTCGATTGTTTGTTGATTATTGCTCTTTTAAGTGATTTTATTTCCCTTGTTTTATTATGGTTTTATAGGTATAACTTATTATGGTTTTATTAAGGCTTTTTTTAAATAGTTAAAATCGTTGAATTTATGAAATTCAGGTAAAAAATGCCAAACCCCCATATTTTACCCCTTTGGAACCTAATAAAACCACTTTTCGACGGTCCAATCTCGCAAGTTTTCGAACTTAACTTGATGAATGCTGCCCTATAACTTTATTGTACCGATACCAAATTTCATCAAAATCGGAGGTTCCGTTCAAGAGTTATCATGTTAATGGACACACACACATGTTATATATTGAACGAATGTTTTTTTTTGTTTTTTTTTTGTTTTTTTTTTTTTTTTTTTTTTTGCTTCTAGGGACCTCACAAAAAAGTATAGTCTCGGGCTTTGGGCACCATTACTACCGCAATAGAGTATTCGCTATGAAGAAATAAGCTAAAATGCATTGTACTGCGTCTATTTCAACATTGTATTGACTAACCAACGCCGTCAACACCTTGTAGTTCCCACCGATTCGGCCGCGGAGCGCGTGCTAGGTGCTCGCTGGGTGCCGCGGAGCTAGGTGCTGAAGTGTTGCGACAGGCGCGGTACAGGTTACATGCGGGCAGCTCGCGACTGCATTATGAGCGACTGAACGCATAAAACGCACCTCTCGCCACATGATACCCTCACTTACTTGCCGGGAAATGCTCGTAATATGTCCACCAGCCGGGGGACTGACCCTGCGGCGCTGTATTGAGACGTTCTTTCCATTCGACGGCCTCTCTGGTTCGATATGTCGAGATATAAAAAATTATAGATTTTTTACAACTAGTTTAGGTACAAAATTTGAAAATAGACTACATTGTTACGGTTGCTAGAAGAAGAATTTCGTCATATTAGTTTTTTACAATTAAATACCTAACTGACATTCAGTAGTAATTTATTCCAAAACGATTAGCGGTCAATATGTCAAAGTTTTCTTATAGAATCAATGGGTCTTTTACTGATTCATCCTACTTTTATTGTTTACATATAAGATAAATAACATAACTCTTTCTGTTTTAGTTGTATTAACATGATAGTAGTGTTCTTGTTTGAATAGGACATACTTTCTAAACAAAACTTCTTATCGTGTTCCATGTTAAAATGCCCCTTTCACATACTTTGTATTTCGACTCATTCGTATAACAAGTATTGCAATTTACTTTTCAGTAAAATATTCTTTTTTAAAGAATGAGATTTTAAAGTATCAGTTTTTATACAAATGTTATAAATTAGGCCTTGTGTAAATAGATGACTTTACACACTATTCGGCGTAAGTTTAATTAGAGTAAGAACGTTCCTTCAATACATAAAACGTCGTATGAAAAATCTGTTTTAGTATTTTCACCTCAAACTTGTTTATGGAATTTACAATTTTTTACATGAACTGTTAAGTTCGAGTATTCGACCCTCGACCCTGATACTCACCAGCTTTTCCGAACGTCCCCGGACCACATTTCAAGCTTCACTTTTTAATTAGTTCCGGAGCTGAGGTGAACCAGTTGCTGGATATTGCTCGTACCGCTTCCTCCGCGCGATGTCCCAACTCGGCCTCT
Organism: Neoaliturus tenellus; assembly: GCA_030545055.2. Classification (NCBI taxonomy): domain Eukaryota; kingdom Metazoa; phylum Arthropoda; class Insecta; order Hemiptera; family Cicadellidae; genus Neoaliturus; species Neoaliturus tenellus. The sequence continues at coordinate 71,052,210 of CM061537.1, read as the reverse complement.
CAGGAGATTGCACGTAAAGCACCAATCCTCGCCCAAATGACCCCTCGCATTATCGATTCCTGGATTTTCAATTTTATGCCCTGCAATTAGAAAGTGAAACGCGTGCAAGAAGATATTTTGATTACCAGAATCGTGTGATCGTGTGTGGATCTCCATCAGACTTCTACGCCTCGGTCATGCAAATGTTGCTGGTATCAAACCTATCGTGCCTTATCAATGGTCTTATCACCTGTATGGGCTGGAATAGAGATTGCAAAGAAATTTAAAACCAGTTTTGGTACTCGTTAGCCAGAATAATAATCACTCTCGAGTGTTTTCAAAATTACTTTTCTATGTCTAAGAGTAGTAGAAGTCACACTGGTTTTATCCTGCAATTTAAATTCGTGTGTTAAGTTTGTCGGCATATAATTTTTAAAATAAAAAAGTTGAAAAAAAGTACGTGGATTTTATTTCATTTTACGTAATCCCAGGTAACTCAAGACGCCATCCTCATCCATCCTACCACGAGGTTTGACTGAATGCGTAAGCTCAACGCTCAATGATGTAGAATGAACGTCTCCGAAGAGCAGTTTTTACTTTACATCGTTGATTCCCTGTGAGGTGAGCAGCCCTACCCAAAAGCTAATTTTTATTTTTTTTTTAATGTTAAAAACCGTTTGGCAATACCATGCCTCAAAACTTGAATCCCCATTCGATGCTCAAATTTCTTCTCAAATAGACCATTAAGTATGAAATTTGGTTTTAGCTTAATATAGTGCACACAAATATTTTTCTTTAACTTGTAAACTTAAAATAGATTGTTAACAACACGTGAGCCAACTTCTTAGTTCTTTTGAAGGTTTCAAACTTTTTTCGGCTTTTTCCATGAAATCGATCATTATCTGCTTTGTGACTCGTGTTTGTTTCTAGGTTATCAGTGTGCGATGACCACGCTAAAGGCCGGTTTACACTATATAACTGGAGAGCACAGCTATATAACAAATGAGCTATATATAGCTCCGTCAGCTAGATGTAGCAGAGCTAGATGTAGCTCAGTTTCCCTTTGATGTTTACCGAAACTTTTGGATAGCACTTTTTCTGCTATATAGCAGAGAAAAATGGCTTAAATTTGCTATATAGCCGGGCTATATAGCAGATCTCAAGTGTCACTTTTTGAACTTGTAGCAGAGCTATATAGCTCTGCTACATATAGCTATGTAGCATATAGCTGTGCTATATGTAGCTCTGCTACATAGTGTAAACCGGGCTTAAGCGTAAAAGTTTCTTCAACATCTATGCGATAGCGGGTTTTCTCAATTACAGTAAATAATAACGTTTAACGCTCCTGCCACAGTTAAACATTAGTGATGTCCCAATCGTCTTTGTTTATACTTCTTGCCTGCCTATCCGCTATCCGTCATTGTCATTGTCTCAGCTATAATCCGCTCAGTGGCGCGGCCTACTGCCATTGTACCGACTGCCCACTTACACTCAGCCTCTCCTTGTATGCTAATTCCATCTTGTACCCACCTCTTGTTCATTCACCTCCCAAATCTTACAATAATTACCACGTGCTGCTGTCCTTGACCCTTTTAAAACTATTTCATTACAGATTGTGAATATACTCTGACTTTCCAAAGTGAAGATATAGGCGATCAGAAATGTTCGTCAGCTCTTTTTCCTGGGTTAGATCAAAGGGGATTATTCTCAGCCACATATTACTTTTTTACTTACTGACGAGACTTAAGTTAACATGAAATATTATTTTGGCCTAGGTTTGCGCCATGATATCTTTCGCCAGCTATGTAATAAAACTGATCATTCCGTCACGCAATATCATTTTCGCAGCATTGTTTTGTCATGAAATTAATCTAAATTCTATCTTCCCACAGAAATTTTTTATACACGCAGCGTGATATCAGAGTTCCGAGCAGGTTTTATTTATTTTTTATCAACCAGCATCTACTAAGAAATTTTTATACTATCAAATATTTACCGGTCGTTTTTACCATGCACTAAGATAAAATAGTATGTTTTCTATTAAGGGCTAAAAGTAGGTTTTTGCAATCTGGAAATTGAGTTTTATGAACAATTTAAGGTAAATAACTTCAATGTCTACAAAACTCCTTAGGTGTAGGAAAGAACTTCTTTACATTATCTTAAGGTAAAGAAGGGTAAACGTCTGTTTTTGGGTTATCAACTGTCAGTTATGTACTTCACTATGTTGAGGTTGATCTTCAAGAGGGGCGATTTTCTACCCATTGATCATGCTAAATGAAAACTTGACACCGTTCGATAGTAACAAGATAAGGGTTTGGACATTTCCTTACAAAAAAAAAAAAAAAAAAAATCCACTTGCGTAATTTAAGAGCACAATACAAGTACGTCTGGCAGCGCAGACAGCATCGCCACTCGGCAGGTGTCGGCCGCTCTTCCAATACCAATTAACGTTCCTGGTAATTGGACATCATCCAATTAAACAGGACAAGTGTAAATTCAACAATTAATAAGTGTCCGTACCGCGAGATTTATTGCCATTCCACTCATTTGTTTTTCAGCTTTTCTTAACCTTTACTCGGAACGTTTGCACGAGGTGGACATGCGGCTATGAGACGTCAGTGCTTTGAATTTTAGAAGAACAAGTGCAGTGGCGAGTTTTAATGCGAGTTTTGTGTTCATAGTTTTGAGAAATCAATGTGTCATTTAATTGGTAAACCATCATTTTGTTTTAACGAATTCACCTTGATGTAATTTCTGAATTCCCGGTTGACCATTACATCCATCCGTACTTATTTAATACGCTAAGGCTTTTTTGTATTGAGAACTCCTCCTACAATTTTCAACCGATATTCAAGTTTTTGGTGTCGTTGGATAGGGCTTGATCTGGAGTTGTTCTTGCCGAAAATTGGTGAAAATCGAACATAAAATAAGGGTGCTATACACACATTAAATTTGGAATTTTTCCATTTAGGATAACATTGTATTGGGTTTGGGTTGAACATTTTAAAAATCTGTTAATGAACAGCTGTAAATACGTGTAATTTTTTATCAGTATATTCACAATATTGGATTGGTCGGATTTAGAACTAAATGTTACTCTTGTATTGTATAAATACCCCCCCGTCGCAGCAGACCTGCGTACTCAGCGAATTTCCAAATTAGTAATATTAATTTTGACCAGATAAACCTGGAAACAAAATATGATCACACGCTCATAAATAAGGAAATAAATGTCTATTCTCCTTATGATAAATATAGGGAATAAGTATACAGGTATGCTGCCATGGGGAACACCAAAAGTAGGTTTTTAGCATAAAAAAAATTTATTTCGACCATATGAAGCCATATACTAAGTTTCATCAATATCTGTCCATAAATAAAGAAGTTTGCGTATTCTCCATATGATTAACATGGGAAAAGGGTATGCAGGTTTGCTGCCATGATAAGCACAAAACCAAGATTTGTTACTATAAATGGACGAATCTCAACCAAATGAAGCTGATTACCAAGTTCCATCCAAAAATATTAGTTAATCAGTGAAATATTAACACATTCTTATTCTCCATAAGATTAACATTGGAGCCTCAAAATACAATGTACTGTCTTTAGACTTTTGAATATCTCGGTAACCAATGGAGATAGAGCAAAGCTTCAAAATACTAAATTGTGTATTTTTTGAGCTAAATCCAATGGTTAAAAATAAAATTTTTAATGATTACATATGAAAAATTCAAAAAACCCATTTTTGGGGTAGAAAACCCCCCAAAACTACCCCTTCCGGTAGTAGTGTAGTAAAATTAGTCGGGGAAAATGAAATAATTTTTGGAAAGCCAATTTCTTTTGAAATGTGTTCTATGGCGTCCCCTGACCTTCCTCCGAAAAGTCCCCAGAAATCCCATATGGGGATCACGCTTAAAAATGAGGGGTTGGCCCATAAGGAGTTACATTAAAATTTGACATTAAGCATACTAAATTTAAATACATTCCAGAAGGTTTATATATATCAAATTAAAGGTCTTTAAATGTAGAATACAATGCCGTAAACCCGACCTTAATATATCTATCGGGAGTGAAATGGCAGGCGTTCAAAGTTTAGAATAAAATAATACTATCAAAACTTTGTAATACAATAACTTCCGACATATTTGACCTTTTGAGGTCTGGTTTTCGGCTATGTACTCTCCTTACTAAGACCTTTAAAATGATGTATAGGATGGGTATGGTCTAAGAAAATTTTTTTAAAACTTCCTCTTTGGGACGTCCATGTGGAGGGTGGTTCAAGGGTAGTATGATAAGCATATAACTAGCTATCCGCATTTTCAAAGGTAATTGTAAAAGCAAACGTTTGCCGCAAACCGCACCTCGAAAGGTCAAGTATTTCGAAAATTATTACATTTTTAAGCGTTTACGTTAAAATTTGATTTTTATTCAAAGTTTGACAGGCTGCCGTTTTCGACTCAGGCAACCTTTTGAGATGGGGTTTGCGGCATTAAATTCTACTACTTAAGAGCTTTAATTTGATGTACATAAACCCATTGGTCGAAGAAAGATTTATTTCTGACTCCACGAGGGCCATCCCATCATTTTTAGGCATGTTGCCCAAGGGGGATTTCAGGGGACTTTTCTGAGGGAGGCCAGGGGATGACATAGAACACATTTCAGCAACAATTGGCTGTCCAAAAATTTTTTCATTTTCCAGCCATATTTTGGCTTAATTTTACTACACTATAGGTCGATATGTCTGGTTTACGAACTCGTCCAAACAAACGTAGGATTACACATCTCTACCAAATTTGGTGTCAATCGGACCATTTTAACGAGAGTTATCATGTCTAGGGACACACACACAGACACACACACACACACACACACACACACACACACACACACACATATATATATATATATACATATATGTATGTATATATATATATATATATATATATATATATATATATATATATATATATATATATATACATTAAAAATTATAAAAAATAAAAAAAATTAAAAAAAAAAATTATAAAAAATTATATACATATTAAAAATTATATATATATACATATATATATATATATATATATATATATATATATATATATATATATATATGTATATATATATAATTTTTAATGACTATTATTTTTGGTCTCTGGGCACCTCAAAACGAAAAAGTAACATGGTCCCGGGCTTAGGTCTTACCATGAGACCTACGGTAATAGCTTATTCCCTATGGGAAATTCGCTAAAATTAATTGCTTGATTTCGAGCAACAAGTAAACTAGTTTGGATTAATTTAATTTTTTTTTTAATTCATGTTGAAGCCTTCCGTAATTGTTTGTCAATATAAAAAGGTTACATACCTTGACGTCTGCAATTCCTTAGTGAAACTTAGTTAACTATAGTTTCGGCTATCACGTAGCCATTTTCAAAACTAAATACGAAGAATGGAATAAACGTTCTTCGTATTTAGTTTTGAAAATGGCTACGTGATAGCCGAAACTATAGTTAACTAAGTTTCACTAAGGAATTGCAGACGTCAAGGTATGTAACCTTTTTATATTAATTTTATAACTACAGTTAATGTAAATATTTATTCATAGTATCTAGTATTAGTAGTATCTGTATTGTTAATCGTTAGTAAGATTAACAAGGAGAGACCGAATGCGATTAAATTGTATACAATTTCAATACTAATCAATAAATCGATGCAATTCAAGAGGTTAGCAAGAACCAAATTCATGGGTACCAGAGCTATCATTGCGATATTTAATGGTTTTATAAGATGTGAAAGCTTAGAACAATTATGTATTTGTATAAATAATGAATGAATGTTAGCATATTCATATAAACAACCATTAAAATTTGCCAAAACAATCATGGTAGTTTAAAATAAACGTTTAAATAGACTAACAACTTATCCCCCATGTTAAAGAGTAAATAAAGTAAATCGGGATGCTTGTGAATGTAAAAATGTTAAACTTTACTCAATAAACCGAATTCCACCCAACGTATGGTTAATTTTATTTTACTTTGCCGAGGCTCCAATAATCTCGTTCCATTGTTGGGATAACTTACAGATAGACCCATAACACTATCTGCAGGCACTCACTTAAAATTCCCGCAGTACCACTGAAGCGTGTGCCAATTTAAGGCCAATTTTGTTGTAAAAACCAGAGGCTTTTGAACTGTTTTTGTAACATCGCATTCTAATCTCGACTAACGATACAAAGCCTTTGTGTGAGCAATGCCGCCGCTCTCAACTATTGGCAGTTTTTGCTGATCGTCTGCGATCCTATAGTTTAAGTATTCGGTAACTTGTTTAGTTTCTAAGCGGTTTGGTGTAATTTAAAATACAATTTTAATTTAGTTTTAGAGTGAGTTGACTTAAATTTATAAACAACTAGCTGTTGCCCGTCACGGCTTCGCCCGTGATTGAATTAATTTAATAGGTAATAAAATCTTTTTAAAGAGCAACGAAATCTACTTCCTTAAGAATGACATTGAACCAATGAAGTACCGTAGTGTGAGTGGAGCTCTGAAGGTATTTCGCAAAACCTGTTCTTACTGAGTAAAGGTTTCTTAAATAGAAAAGGTTCTGAGAAAATATGAGCCAATAGGAATGACCATGTCAAATTTCAACCCCGTAGGCCCAACAGTCATTCTGAAGTCATGTGGGGCGGGACCCTAAAGAACATCAAAATATATATTTGCAAAACTGTTTCTTAGTGAACACCTATGAGTAAAGAGGAACGTCTATGTCAAATTTAAAACCCGTTGGACCTTGATTAATTTTGAAGTCAGGTGGGGTGGAGCCCTAAATAACTTCAAAAACTATATTTACAAAACCATTTCGTAGTGAGCACCTGTTAGCAAAACGGAACATCCACGTTAAATTTATACTGGTAATTTTGAGGTTCTATAGGGCAGAGCCCTAAAGGACATTTGAATATGATTTTTTAGTGAGCACCTATGACAAAGAGGAGCGTCCACGTCAAATTTCAACCCCGTGGGCCCTAGAATAATTTTCAAGAGCTGTGGGGCGGAGCCCTAAAGAATTTAAAAAACAATATTTGCAAAACCGTTTTTTAGTCAGTAACTATATGCAGAGGAACGTCCGATTCATATTTTAACCCCGGATTCCCAAAAGTAATTATAACAACACAACAACAACAACCCCCTAGGATCTATGGTAACATTGAGGTTCAATAGGGTGGGGCCCTAAAGGTAATTTGCATAATTATTTCTTAGTCAGTAACTATGAGCAAAGAGGAACGTCTGATTCAAATTTAAACACCGGTGCCCAAAAGTAATTTTGAAGTCCTGTGAGGTGGAGCCCTAAAGACCTTTGAAAACAATATTTGCAAAACCGTTTCTTAGGGAGCACCCATGAGCAAAAAGAAACGTCCGTGTCAAATTTCAACCCAGAGTCCCTAAAGTAAATCTGAAGTCTAGTCGGGCGGAGCCCTAAAGTGCTTCAAAAACTATATTAGCGAAACAGTTTCTTAATAAGTATCTATAAGCAAAGAGAATCGTCCATGTCAAATTTCAACACGTAGGCTATACAGTAATTGTGAGCTTCTGTGGGGCGGAGCCCTAAAGGGGATGTTTAAAGCACTTTTTTTAGAATCTAAGAAAAAGAGATCATTCCAAATTTCAACTGTGCAGGTTTCCTAATTTGTATTTAAATTTGGCCATGCGGGTAACATTATATTGAAATTTTGAAGGTCTGTGGGGTGGAGACCTGAAGGAATTTTCTAAGATAGTTTCTTAGTGAGCACCCAAGAGGCAAGACAAACCTGTGTTTAAAGTTTCAAGTAGGCCTAAATACGTTTGGTAGTTCCTGAGATTTCATGTTGAGTCAGTCAGTAATCACTCCCCGTCAGGTTTAGTTTTGTTGCTAAGCTCACTCGCCACAATTATTCTCTAGATTTTTATTACCAATCTTCCCTCAATAATTTGTATGATAACAGCTGTTTACAAAATTAATATTATATTTTAATGTAATCATATGTTCTAATACAAAAATGTTGCTTCCATAAGAATAACATGGTAACTTTGAAGACGTGTGGGGCGGAGCCCTGAAGAAATTTTGCAAAATCGTTTCTTAGTGAGCACCTAGAAGGCAAGACTAACCTATGTTCAAAGTTTCAAGTAAATCCGCTTGGTAGTTCCTGAGATTTCGTGATGAGTCAGTGAGTGGGATTTCGCTTTTATATATATATATATATATATATATATATATATATATATATATATATATATATATATATATATATATATATATATATATATATATAAAAAGAAATTGGTTATTAACAGAAAGTTTCTAAAATAAACTCAAACTTGTCACTAAGTTTGCATTATTATAATTTTAAAAATATTTACTTCGTTCGAAGAGTTTGAATAGAAGTGTTTGTGAGAAATGGTTGAAGAAATTCGACACTCCCACATTAATGAAATTTACCGGTAATAAACCTGTTAGCGAATTTCCTTATAGGGAATACGCTATTACGGTATAGTAGCCACGGTAAGACCTAAGTCAGGGGACATGTTACTTTTCATTTTGAGGTGTTCAGAAGCCAAAACACCATTCGTTCATTTTCATATATATGTTTATATAAATGTGTCCGTGGACACGATAACTTTTGAAAGAAACAATCAATTTCGATGAAATTCGGTATAGGGTAGCGTTCTTCAGGGTAAGTTACAAAACCAGGGTGATCGGACTATGGGAACAGGGTTTTGTGGGGTTTCAAATGGGTATAAATAAGGTTTTTGACATTTTTGAACCATTAAGGAAAAATTGAAAATGATTTTACATTACTTTCTCTAAATTGTATTTATGCCTTGCCTTGCCTATTGTATTTATACCTTTAATAACCTCTTTAAAAAAGTATACTTCATCTCATAATGTTTTATATTCGGTTTAACAATCCTATAATATTTTTATAGCGGTTAATGTAATTAAATGGAACTAAAAATTTGCATTCAATTACATGTTTGAAGATAGTTATCAAATGAATTGTTTGTTAGATAGCCAAACAAAAAAGTCGCTTGCAGTAAAAATTCAATCGAAAACCAAGAGGTAATTCATTGTATTTTTACCAATGTTTTCAATTTTAATAAATGTAGAATCCAAAAAAGGAAAAATAAATAATTAATTAATCAGTTGTAAATTTATTATGCAACACTAAAGAACTACTAACTAGACAATACGAATCATGGAGGTTTACGTTTCAATAAAAAAGTTCTTTGTAGCTGAGAGCATAATGAAATTACCAACGGTGACTGTGTTTGAAGTTTTAAATGTACAATAATTAATTAATTAATTATTGTGATTTATTGTGCACGCCGTAAATAGTTGGTTTGTTCGCCGCTAGGTCGAAGCACCGCACGGTACGTTGTTCAAAAGGTTTCATCGGTAAAGCAGATTATAACAACTTACACATTTGGGAATTCGAATACGAAGAGAATATAAGCTGCATGGAACACAGAGTAATACAGTTCTTATACACAGGGAAACAGATACATTTTCCAAAAAAAAAAGTAAAACAATCATACTGTAAGTTATACTAATAAATACACACTATCACTCGTTTGTTCAAATGAGACAATTAGCAAAAAATCATAGCTGTTAATTTTTATGGTGTAGTGGAATTTTAATGTGACAAATTGCATACACATATAAATAAATAAATATCATGTACAATTAAGGACATAGAAAGATAAACAATGTTTATAAATTAAGAAATGAAAAGTGACAGAAAACTATGCCAAATTACAATTGAAAAAATTTGAGACATTGAGATTATAAATTATGAAAATAATGAGAAATGCTAGGTTCTTGTAAAGGGTTCATGTTTTTAACTTGTTTAGAGTCAAGTTTTCGTCTTAAGACGATCATATAAAATGAAACTACAATCGCATAGAAATATTGAAATATAAAAAATAAAAGTGCAATATAAAATCCATAGGTACTTTATAAACCAAAAAGATGCGCCTTATCCTTAATTTAATTATTAGAGCAGTCCATGTTAGTAGCTACATTTTGAAACAAGCGAAGTTCTTATGCTGCTTTTTATTTCATATAAGAAAAATTAGAAACATAACACAAATATCAGTGAATTAAATTATTTTTAGCAAATTCCCCTATAGGGGAATAGGCTTCGTTATTAAGGTAGCAGTCGTGAATTTATATATATATTAGTATTGCAACAACAAAAATCAGCCAAGTGATGTTTTCTTTATTGCCTTCACATATGTCGATGCAACTTGCTATACAGTGTCGTTGTGCGTGGTATTTCTAATAAAGTAGGAACTGTTAAATAAAAATTATATTTCAATTATCAATAAAATACCCCCGTCGCAGCAGACCTGCGTACTCAGCGAATTTCCAAAGAATTATTGTTTCAACATCAAAGAACATTGTGGCTATCTTATATAATTAATAATCTTTACAAGGAAATATAATATATTTAATGGCATTATATTTCTGAGTATACTATTTTTAATTAATAATTTATATATTAATATTTATATTGCAATAAATGACTTTTTTAACAGTAATAAAAGTGCATATCCAAAGCTTCCATGCAAAAGGAATGATTTGTTTACAAATAACAAGGAGGTTATATTCTAATACTGGAGGTAACACACAATGCTAAAAAAGCGAGCCGCTGATTTTGTTTGGTTGGCAATCCTGAAGTACCAATTTGAACTGTTTGCCGAAATGAACGAGTCAGCTAAGGGAGTCAAATGAATTGTGAATCAATTGCCTGGTGAATCGATTTTAATGGGCAATTATTGGTAAGCAAATATGCATTAAAAAGGGAAAACAAACAAAAACAGAAAATAAATTATATATAAGTATAAAAATTTATTTTGGAAATTTGGTAATCAGTTTCAAGTTATGGAAACATGTTTATTTTTATTTTTTTTAAATTAATTAATTTACTTGATGATTTTGTACCGCATTAAAATTTGTATAATATGCAAGACAAGAGAATAAATTTTTTCGTGGTATACCTTTGTGAGTACTGAAATAGTACGGAATTTTGATCTTCCGTACATGTCATTAGATGTCTTAGATTTAGTTAGTGTATTATCAAGTTTAATATTCTAGATACTGTGAATGTAACCATTTCTAAGATCTAACATAGGTATAAATAAGTTATTAGTTCTAATTATATTTTTTGAACAATTCATAAAACAACAAATATTCACATCTACAAATTAAATAAATAAGTTATCTCTTATTCTGTAAAATACCTAACGAATAAAATTGTTTAAATTCATGTAAGTTAGAATTAAAGACACACGTTATTATTATTCCAGAGTCTAGATTCCTAATTATTGGTTAGCCGTACCGTACCAATTCATCGTTCATCGTTCCCAGAAGATTCGAACCATTTCGTTGATTCGAATATCTTTTAGCTACCGTTCAAAGAACGACAAAACGGTACTTCAGGATTGCCAACCAAACAAAATCACCGGCTCGCTTTTTCGCCAAAATTAACCTATCAGTGTTACCTCCAGTATTAGAATATAACCTCCTTGACAAATAACATAACAAAAACATTTCAAATTTGACAAATATGCAGAAGACAGCTGATCAGCTGATTAGGAACAGGTACCTTATTATCTCCATCTCTCTTGCTCCCATTATACACTTATTTTCCATGATAATACCATGGGATTTAGCATGTAGGTTTGCTGTCATGTGGGTTTTTTATCAAATCTTAATTACTCACCACCTAATGAAGGTTCATAAAAATTTTTGTTATGATATGTTGATAAATAAGCGATATATGACTTTTTAAAGATTTACCCATAAGATTAACATGGGAAACTTGATTTGAATTTTCTCTATAACCAGTTAAGCTATTTTAAAGATTCAAAATACTAAATTGTTTGTTATTTTAAGCTCTTTCAAATGGTTTTAGTTAAAATTGTTGAATTTTAAAAATTAAGGTCCAAAAATGCCAAAAACCCATTTTTGACCCCTTTGAAACCCCATAAAACCCCGTTCCCATAACCCGATCATGCTAGTTTGCGAACTCATGAAAATAGATCTGGTCTTACACCCTCATACCAAATTTCATCAAAATCGGAGGTCGCTGTCAAAAGTTATCAGTACCACGGACACATAGATATATAGATATATAGATATATATATATACATATATATGAAAATGAACGAATGGTGTTTTTGGCTTCTGGGGACCTCAAAATGAAAAAGTAAAGTACTCCCGGGCTTAGGTCTTACCATGGCTACTACCGTAATAGCGTATTCCCTATAGGGAAATTCGCTAAAAACTAAGCTTAGTAGTTAGGCTAACTATTTTGAAAATTTCTATTCATAATAATAATGAATAACTAAGGATTAAAAATACATGTCTTTCTCCGTTAGGCGAATGATTGGTTTGTATCATACTTGATATACGAAGGAAAAAGATAATTATTCTTGAGTATATCCTAGAGTTTTTATTTTATTTGATCTTTGTTAATATAAAAAAAAAATTCAACGCTTATAAATGGAATATCTAAGTCAGGAATGGCAATTGGAAAAAATCATTCTAAGTAGTTAATCACAAGTGCCTTGTTTGCCTACATGAATCTTTACCAAACTTAACCACAAAAATTATTAGTTCTTTAATTAAAATCTTCATTCGTTAGATTAACAAATAAAGTAATTTGTTTATAAAAACGTATACGCATGCCAAGATTTTATGAATATAATTTATGTGCAAAATCTATTATTTATAAAAGAGGATGTTCGTCTATATATTTATTTGTTTGTATATTCGTAATCGATGGACTCGGAAACCACTTGATCGTAAGCTATGAAACTTGGTACGTATATCAAATATTTCATGGAGAGGGGTTGTAAGCCATTAGTTTTTGTATAGCCCTCAGGGTTTAGCCCCAGGACCTTCATAATCATACGCATGTCAGGGCTTAAAACTCTCGTAAAGCTGTTGACATGGAAACAATATAACTAATTTTCATATTGGATTGCAAAGCATACCGGGTATCAGATAGTATACTGATGTTTATACACATATAACCATCAGACAAACATATGAATGATAAATTGTTTACTTTGATGGCATTTTAAACTGTTTATTTCTATCAAGAATTTAAAAAATAAAATTTGAATCACTGGCATCGTGTCTTGAATCACTCCCAATACTCTCCGTTCAGTACAGGGTAGCTTTTAACGTTTCTTAAATGATTGAATGTAAAATTGTAGTAGGCCCTACTTTCATTATTAAAATGAAAGGTAACCGCGTCTATTTATGTAAACATTGGTGTACTATCTATTACTAAATATCACAACAACGTTTTATGTAACTTTAGCTCTATTGAAGTTGTTGGAAAGTAGCAGGTAGTGAAAACTTAAGTGTGAAGAGCTTGGTGTTCTGATCATGCTTTCGTTCACTAAGCCTATGGACTTGGCAAAGTTTCCGTGAAACTCAAAAAGTGGGATTAGAATTGTAGCAATGAAAGTTTCGGGGATCAGTCGCTGCTTCATCATTGTTTCAACCATCGCAATTCTTACAGAGCTCCCAACTTGTACGCTTACGGGAGTTCAAAATATAATTAAATAAAGAAAATGAAAAGTAAACAATATACTCTGAGTTTATCTCTGATATTTTTAGGTCTATAATTAGGCAAATTGTTAGGCTTCAATACTTGGTTTATATTAAAGGTACAATATGCCATTAAAATTCACTCGACAAATAAATGTGACATTGTTCAAAATCAGCAGTTTGACCCTTAATCCAATGACTTAAACATTCAAAAAATAATTAAGAAATTTAATGTAAATCTAATGTCTGCAGACTAACATCTGAAAATAGTTTTATGAACTGTGAAGTGCGCGATATTCACATACAAGGTAATTGAAAATCAACAACGATTTTATTTCTTTTTTTCTAAGAAAATTATACATATATAAATAAAATATCTAACAAGAGGTGTTTATACCATCAATGATTGTGGCTATGTTTTTTTGGAAACATCAGTTAACAACGTGGCTTGCAAAACCTGGTGATATGGACTATAGGCGTAAACTGCATTAGTAGGCCCTATACGATCTATCAGTTTCTACGAACAGTTAAAATCAGTTTCGTAATTTAAATAATGACGGAGATCATAAAATGGGTCATCATTTCATTATGGGTAGTCATTTTATGCCCCTCATCATCATCCAAATTGCGATACTGATTTTAAAACATCAAAGGCCTTACACTAATGCAATTTTCGCCCGTACCCCAAAATACCAGACGTTGCATCACTTGCACGTCATCAATCTCCTAAGCCCCGTTGTTGCCTGATGTTTCATCAAAACCTAGCCACCATCGATGATAGTATAAAAATACCTCTGGTTGGTTTGATATTTTATGTAAAGTATATAGTCTCCTTAGAATAACATAAATAAAATCGTCAGTGACTTTTCAATCGCCCTGTATTGATGATGCCATTGATAAGGTTGAGTGTAGGAAACTTATAAGTTGGTTTAGTTGTGTGTATAATGAATTAAAAGCACAAGGAACATTTAATAATAATTTTATGCCAGTTTTATCTACACCACAAGGATTAAGTGGCAGCCATGTAAAAATCGGAGCAAAAAGTAGAGACTGCAGTAAAAATGAAAGCTGATATTGAGTTCAAAGTTCACTAAAAGCCACAGCCCGACCTCAAGCGACCAAAACACATTTGCAGCTCCCTTTCCATAAATATTGTACAACTGTAAAAGCAAAACTCTCAAGTGGAAACACGTTCCGCCCGAGTGTTGCTGCTAGAGGATGCTTTAGAATGAAAAGAATAGTGTTGAAACAGCTTTAAATATTATGCACCTTGTTTTGACAAACTTTTATATTCAGTGGGATCTAAGCTGTGACTTAAAATGTTTTTTATAAAGACTTAAAGCTAATGCTACTGAATAAAGCTATTTAAAACGTACAAGGACGGTCTAACGTCCAATCGAATTGGATAAAATAATTTATGTTTTAGGTTTGGATAAATAATTCTGAATACAAACTGTTGAATTAGCTCCCATGATATAAAGTATGATATAAAGTCATTGGTTGTATAACTTTCCGGAAATTTCTGGCACTTTTGGGACTCTGTAAGAATTTAAGGCTGAAATATTTTTTTTATTTTTTAACCGTAAAGACGAAAAGAATTAAATTACTAACTGAAAACCAATCAACTATTATTATGCTTTCTATTTATATCTATTATGTAGCTTCGATTCGTCATTTTTTCCCCTCTGGTTAGTTTTTAACCATTTCACTCAAATAAAATCTGGAAATAAAAATGAGTTGTTAAAATTTCATATACTTCAATGTGTTTACAAATAATGTTAATTTAGTAAAAGTCTCAAAACTAAAACACCAAATAACTCTTTTAATATTTTACTCAATCTATTAATCTAATGTATCATTATTGCCATAATCAAAATAAAGTTTATAACCAGAATCTTAAAAGAAAATTATAATCTAATTTAAAAAATTGCATTTTATAAAAAAAATATGTTATCAAGTTGAACTCCTAAAAATATACTTTACAGTTTTTATATTAACTTAAGAGGGTTCTAAATACGGACAAGAAACTCAAACATTTTATGGGCGGAAATCTAGATCGCGAAATGGGGTGTCTCAAGTTGATCGCGTATACTTGAATGTTCGTGCTGGATGTACAACTCTGACTAGCTCATAAAGATAGATATGTTCTTGACTGTTCTTTCTCCTTCTCTTTATAACTCATTTCCCAAGAATAAATAGTAAAATAAAACGTTAGTTCTCGTTGAACTATAGGAGAATTGAAAACAAAGGGTGGAACAAAAGTTTTCGTAAATATCATTCGGATTTATTTTGCCTAATCCGTAATTTGAAACTAATTGTGCTTCATAATACTTTTTATAACAAAAAAGAGGTTCTAATTTATTTCTGAACTGTTTTTAAAAACATAAAATAATTTTTATAAAGTGGTAATTATTTGTTTTTAATACTTAATATTACAGACGTCTTTTGTACTGTATCAATATTGCTAACAACATCAATTTTAGTTTTGCACCTAATGACTAAAGCTATAACATTTTCAACTTTTAAAACCTCTTGAAACTCGTTTATCAATTATCATGTTAGCTGAACCTAGTTTCTGTTGTTTTTATGACCAATAGACCGACATATTTAATTTCGAACAAGATTACAATAATTACAATTTAAATGCGGTTTTCAATGTTCACTGGTGTCCTGGTCTTGTACAAGCTTATTTTGAATAAAACCCTCCAAATAAATGGTGTGTACGAATTAGATTTTCTCTTCGAAATGTTTATGTTTCCTTTTATGTGTACTACAAAATCAAAGTAAAAAATAAATATGCTGCCAAAGCCAAACTTAAATAAATTAATAATGAAATAAAATTACTGTGTTTAATCACTGGTTAGCAAAAGACATAAAAAAATTTAAATAAATTTCTTTTACATATACTAAGACCTATTATTTGTGTTTGATACCTGAAGTATATTTTATAGAGTAAGTTTACGAAAAACATAAATATATTTAACGAAAAACTAATTACTGTAACAAGGTTATAAAAAATGCTGCTACTCTAAAAATAATCTATTTGAATAAAAAATAAAAAGAGCACAATAGTGAATGATGTGTTAGCTGATAGATGGGGAGCATCGGTATCTATAAGCGAGCTCTTTCGTAATTTATTCACTTTACGTTTCACAAGAATTCATAACATTAACGACGGCGGCCCCGGGAGACGGCGCGTCCGAGGAATAGCAATAAGCCAAGTCAGCCGGCAACATGCGTTTATACGTAGGTCAGGCAACCGGGCTGAACATCTGTGTAACAAGGGTAATACGGTAGAATAGTTATACATATAGCATAAAATATAACTATCAGCATATCTATTTATTTTTATAAGTGTAACTTAACTTATACATTTTTATTTTTTACACAAGGTAGGAAATTACAATTATAATTAATTAGTCTAATATGTAGTGTAGATACGCTTTACGGAAATTACATTGCAGCTATCACCCAGAACGGGTTGAAAACTTAAATAAAAGATAAGGTTAGTGAAAAAAAAAAACAATTCACGAAACAAAATTTTTTAAATTATATTTCAAGGCAGTCGTGTAAGACCAACAACTATATTTAATTGTCATAGATTATATTACTGACCAAACTGATAACTGCATGTCAATTAATTTGTCTATATGAGTTCAGGGTTTAAATTGAACTAAAATAACTGAAAATGATGAAACTACTGAAAGCAAGCAGAGAAGAATATTTAATTAATAATATTTAATAAAGAATATTTAAGAATTATTTAATTTGTTAAGTTTGTTAGGGTAATCCTTTTTACATGGTAATTAGTCGTAATTATTTTTTATGGCAATTAACTTACTCATGGCCATTACAGTAAAATGTTTCAATCAGCTCAGAAATGTCTCATCTCATTACATCCAATAAGCAGATGTAATTATAGTTTACACAATACATTATCAAATAATGAAACAATAAGTTAGCCTACTTGTATTTTTGATTAGCCTTAGTAGTGTGTTTTGGTTACCGCTGGCTCAGGTCAGCAACCCCGGAAGCCATGCGCCGGGGCACACAGCTTCCGGTCGGTTAGAGAATGTATTAGAGGAGGGGGAGGTACGCATAAATTAAAAGTTAGTTCAAAATTGAAATTCAATTTGATAAGTGGGTTACGGAAAGTATGTCAAGGTCATCCCGAGTAAGTTTTAAAAAAGCCTATCCCGCTACCACAGGAAATAGTTCTGAGAGTCGAACTACCCGGTGATAGCGGGATAGGCGGATTCAATTTTCTTTGAACTTTATTCGTAAAAAAAAAGAACAGATACAATCAATGTGCAAAAACAAATACAATCAATGTGCAATACAGGTTGAATTCTTGTGATGAAACACGGAGTTGTAAAAGCAAACGCCGACGACGAGGATGAGGTAGAGGCAGAGTCCCCAGATGACGTACTTGACGAGCTTGAAGAAACGGAATACCTCGAGTTGGTTTTGCCGTTCCAATTCCAATCGTTTAATTTCCAATTTCAATTTTTCTTCTTTCATCTTTTCCTCTTCCATCCTTGTGACGAAGGAAACTTCATCCATCATATCCATCATTAGTGTTGTTATTTGGTGTTTGAAATTTGGAAGCAAGTGATGTCGATAGTTCAAATGTTGGAGACGAAATGAGAAATTAAAGCGAGGAACGTTAGTTAAACGAAGAAGCGGTGGGGGGAATTTAATTACACCGAAGCGGTGGGGGAGTTGATTTACAACGAAGTGGTGGGGGAAGGAGGTTGCTCACCATTTGTTTCCGTACTTGCTGTCGTCGTGTCTGATTGTGGAGGTGTTAGCGGAGTAAGATTTAGCAAACTATCTTCATCAGAACTGTCAACCTTATCACAAATAGGACAGGCGTAAGTTATTTCCAGACTCATTTTAACAGTGTTGAATTTACTAACAATTTCGTGTAAAGTATTAAATATCTCTTGCAAATCTTCTTTAGAATTTACTTCGAAACTAGAATTCATTCGTGCCAACGGAGAGTTGTTCATCGTGCGAGAGTCGGTGAGTGAATGAAGATCGGTGCTTAGGAAGGAGGCCTATTTTTCGGTGAGCATGAGCTTGTTATTAAGTAAATAGCTAAGTTCCTCTTCTTCGTCTTTCAATTCAAATATCTTAGCTGAAGTAGTAGCCCTTGTTTCGTCTTCACTCGATGACGAAGAAAATCGAAACACCCTAGCTGAAGTAGTCGTTGTTTCGTCCTCACTCGATGATGAAGAATATTCACGAGGACGTAAATAATGAACATCAAGTCTGATCCATCTCATAGGATATCTATCCATGACAGAGAGCAAATTTTGAAATATTTCCTCCAACTCTTCCCTGTCAGTTATTATATGTTGAAACTTGACGAAAGGCGATCCCATGTTGTTAGTCGGAGTGTTGAAAGTGAAATAATTTCAAAGGTGGATTCAATAAGATACAAAATTTAAACAAATGGTGGGGGGAAATCTAAAAGACTTATGGTAGGGGGAAATCTAAAAAACTAATGGTGGGGGAAAGCTCAAGGTCATCCAATTGAAGTTTTAAAAAATAGTGTAAAACCGAACTTACACATTTGATGGTTCTACAGGATCGGAATACCAATCTGATCTGTATTTACATCTCATTATCATATGTGTACAAAAATCATTTTGATGAGACATGGTGCGTTGACAATGAGCTAGATCGAGAGGATGAAATTTGAAACATCTTTGAGGACAGCATGTATGAAAATATCTTGATTTGTAAAATTTGAAGGTTCGCAATTCTGGTGGCGGTAGTTGTTTTGTTTTGCACTTGCAGTAACAAGATCCAAAGAATTCACATTTAGTGCAAGCTAACCCGTCCACCATCATTGGTCCTAAATCTGTACATTGTTGTTCACAACAGTAACGGGGTTCGTATTTGTATTTTTGTTCTTCCATGTTGACGCTGCTGTGTCCAGTGAAAGAATAAGAGCTTATAGTGTTGAATAGCGAGTTTTATGTACTACAAAAAGTGGTGGGGGGTAATTTCAAGGTCATCCAAACGAAGTTTTAAAAAATTATACCTTACTAATGTAAGGAATGTTGATACTTAAGAAGTTTATTTCTTTTTATCTTCTTCAGACTTTGTCTGTTTGTTTTCTTCAGACCTTTTCTCTCTCTCCGCTTTAGCCATAGCGATAAGTTCTTCAGTTGATAGTGGATGTACTTCAGGAAATTTCAAAATTAACTTAGCTTGATATCCTTCTTTAGTTAATATTTCTAAATCTTCAGTCATTTGTTCAACTGTATTGTAATCTTTTCCATAGATTTTTCCATCAAGTTCAATCATCATTCTGTATAACATCTTTAAAAATTAGGTGTTGACGCAGCGACAGTCGGGAAGCGAATGATTAGTTTTTACAAAATATCACCCCACTTGACGTTGATCACGTGATTCCTTAGTTCTATTTGTTAAAAGTTATTTAACATTGGTAATACTTGTGGAACTTGATGTTATGTTGACCAGTCGGCGATGAAGATGTTGTAGGTTGTGTAGAAAGAAATACTTCATCATCGCAATATTTTGTTTTAGTAAACATCCTTATATTAGTAGCACTAACATCAACAGTTAAATGATAACCACCGGTAAGTAAAACTCGCATTTCGTTTGTTAAATCTTCAAGTTGTTCAAAACTTGTAATGGTGTTGGTATCGTAAGATGCACACTTAACCTTTAGGGACATGTTGAAGTTTTGTATTTAGTGATAGAGAGCGAGATGCGTACGGTACGAAAGGTAGTCGTAGACTGATGAATTTCACAAGTTAATTTTCACTTTTATTATCACACAAAATTGGGTCAAGGTCATCCCGTGGAATTTTTAAAAAAGCAACATATTGCTATGTATAAAGACATAACAATATGTTGCTTCTTTTATTTTTTCTTTTCTGTTTTATATTATCTTTATTGAGAAACCATTACAAACACATATATTTACAATACTATGTACAAACTAATTAGTAGAAGGTGTTACATGAATAGTTAGTTCAGTTGAGTTGTTTCCACTCGGTCCGTGTGAAACCAAATAGAGTGCGCCGGGTTGAATAACACGAAGATCTTCATTCTGTAGAAGTTGTACGAATCGTTTCGGTAGGAATATCTGAAACTTCGGTTCGTCACCAACTGTATACGGCGCCTCGCTCAATGTGCAATTAATAGCATCGCCCACTGAAGTGTCCATCTTCTTGATTGTATGTATGATATAATGTTTTTCTTCTTTTAGTTCCGAACATCTCTTCGTTGGTAAGATTGTTGACTTCGAATGAGCGTTGAATTGATCAACCAAATTCTGAAGGAAGTTCTGCGATGCCATCTTAATGTTATTGTTAATCTTGTTGTTAATAATAATGTCCGTCGGAGATGTTGTCTCTTCGGAGGTTCGAGTAATACTCATGCTGCGTTATGGTAGCGCTCTCGCTTTTATTGTCGATGTTACCCCCACCATTCTGTTGAAGGAAATTATTCAGGCGGTAAGCATTCTTCAAAGCGCACTGTGACCTTCGATGTTTAAAACTCTTTGATGAAATACAAAGTTCATTAAAGTAGCATTGGAAATCTCTATCCATCTTTGCATTAATCACTTCGTTAGTTGTAAATGATTGTATCCAATTAGCTTTTTCCAATCCCCTTGTGTAGATAGTTTTGAATTCTTTGCAATAATGATTCATAATGTGCGGCATCATGTTATAATTAATAAAACCTTCATCCCATCTTAAGTTGTGAAAATGTTTGTTCAACCATTTGTTTGTAACTTTCGCTTTAGTTGTTAGTCTACTGAATGGTAATGGAGGTTTAAATAAGTAATGATAAACTACAGATGTGTTCATATCCAAAATTACTAATTCTTTGATAATAAAGTTTCCATCATTACCTCGAAAAGCTTGAAATTCAATTATACCTCTTTTAACATCCATTAAATGTGGCGTATTAGAAAACGAAACCCGTTTGTTCATGATGAAGTCTCATCAGCAACTGACTACATACACGATTGTTCTTCTTTAACTTCTTGCGCTTCTTCGTCGATATTAAAGTTGGTGTGATAGTTGTTCAATTGTCTCCACATATCCACTTCTTGAGGTATTCGATTAAAAATAGAAGTATCCACAGGACCGTATAAAAGTGGAACGAAAGGTTGTCTGTCCAATGTATCGATTAGATAGTCTTTGATTATTGCACTTGAAAATATAAGTTGTTTTAAATATCTGGTGACGGGACCGGTAGTACAACTTAAAGTGTAAAATTCTTCTTTTGTCAAATGTAATTTTACATCATGTCTAGTTAAATCTCTGAAGCGAACGATATGTCCTCCACGATGTTTGACTATATCAACTTCAATATTTGATTCTAATAAACTTAATCTTGTTCTTCTTCCAAATGTGTTGTTACTTAAATAACATTCCAAAAGATGTAGATGTTTCATAAATGATTCCCAAGAAGTTTCAGTAAATGAAACCATTTTATTTCCATGATTTAAAATAACAATCGGTGAGTAATCCAATGTTTTTAAAATTCCAACTGATATATTTTTCGTCATGCATGCAGAAATGGGGTAGAAAATTCGAAGAAATACTTCTGTTAAAATATTTGTTGTAATGTTAACTTCAATCTTCTTTCTTTTTACTTCTTTTTCAACCTCTTCTTTTTCTTCTTCTTTCTTCTTATGTTTGTTAAACTTGAGGAATTCATCCATTTCTCGTTCAACTTGTTTTTCTATATCAGAACTATTATCATCATCAACCAGAGGTGTATTTTCTTCTCCGTTAGTAGAACTCATCTTGCGAACGATGCTTCCCATACGACGGTCGAAGATATAATGAAATTTCTACTCATTATTTTCTCTCTTTTATGTTTTTTGTTAAATCTTAAACTTTATACAATTACGTTGTACTAATTCTTCTTAAAGTACATTCTTCACAATTCCGGTTAGCGGTGTGTAAGTAACTATTTTATCGTGTAAAATTAAGCAGTATGCCGAAGTTCCATCCGCTACTGGTTCTTCAAATTCCATTTCAATTTTTATATCCACACTTGATGATTTTACCGATTCATTCTGTTTCGAACAATCGATTACAATTATCGGAGCCTTGGAATAATACTGGTCAGGTGATAATAGCGGTGTATTAGTTTTTCCATAATATGACGATTGAAATCTTGCATACATATCGTATAAAATGGAAAAACGTTTTTTGCTGAACATGACATTTAAATTGTCATATGGAAAGAATTGAGAATTTAGGAAAACCTTACAATTCTTTATTTTACAGTGATCAAATTGACCAGCATTTGCAGTGATAACATCTTTTCGCTTAGTTTGAAAACCAAGTATTATATACCTTGCTCGTTCCAAGTAAGTTGATGTCTTGACGGTCCATGTTTGTCGTTCTGTCTGAGGTAGTGTAGGATATTCATGGAATTCCCAACTTCGGAATGGCATTACAATATCACGGTCAGATTTTAACTTCCTCAATAATACGATTCTATGTTCATCGGCCAATCTTACATGAGGTACTCTCCACACAACTTTATCCAACTGTAGTTGCCATTCTAGTTTATCTTCTGTAGTTGCAGGTTCTGCAAGTATCAAGTCCTTGTTAGTTGAAGATCTCAGTAATACCAACTCTTGTTTGACATTTATTATTACTCGTTTGTAATCTTCAGCAAATCCCAAAAGCAATCGTAAAGGTACATGAAAATCAAAGTGACCGTTGGAAGCTGGTGTTATAGTGTCTTTATCAGGGGCAACCCATCCGGCGGTGACTATTGAATTTTTCTCATGCGGTGTTAATGATGTTAATCCTTTCAATGTCGTTGTTATACCAACCTTTTTTGTTGAATCAACCGTAACCCCTGATATTTCATATCTTATTTCATCAAAAAGGTATGCCATCGGGTTATTTATAAAAGGAACCGTTGAAGCAGTTTTTCCATCCAATTTAAGTACTCGTCCTTCAATGTACAAATAACTTTCGCACGGTAACGTGTAAATATCTTGTTGTTGAATGGGAATCCTTATTTCATCGTTATTGTTTAATTTTGATGAAGTGTAAGGGTTGTGCGTGTGATATTCCTTCTCCCATAGTGTTTCGTCGAATGTCGGTCCTTGAGATATATCCAGGATATCCATCGTTGTTAAGTTTCAATCCAATCTTCTGTAGAAAACGAATGTTGTCCGATGTTAACTCTTCCAATGTCGAGGAGCTACTGAGCTCCCGACCCTTCCGTTGCGGTTTAAATGTTAATCCCATGTCAACTTTTATGTTGCCGCTCTGATGTGTAACCGTATAGTAATTGTTTCTCCTCTAAAGTCAACACTAACACCGTCTTGATCCAATATGTTCAGTACGATGTCTGAAATGAAACTGGTGTTTAACGGTAGGTATATTAAGTTTTGTGGCTTTTCAACAATTTTAAAACCGGGAGCTACTGTTGGATAAAATGTATGTAAAATATGCTGATTCACTCCCTCTCTATACGATCCGTGTATAATATTACACGTTACATCGATACTATTTACTTTTAATATTGTTACAGTTGTATTACCTGAATGAGTTGTTCCAGGAGTTAAGATTTTTTTTGTTGTATCTGTAAATCCAAGTAAACTGCCAATCGAATGTTTCAAGCTGACATCAATATAGTATTTCGAAGTTATTTCTGCTTTTAAAGTATTATTGTTTCCTTTAACGGTGATATTTTCTTCTCCGAGTGTTTTCTGTAGTAATTGGTTTATATCATCAATTTCATAAGCTCCAGTTGGAAATGTAATTATTTTCAATTCTGAATATTTTCCTGAAGCATCCTTAGTTTCATAATAATGTAGTAAATTGTTCTTTCCTTCCGTAACATTAGGAATTGAGTTGTAGGTAGTCAAATCAAGTAATGCTGCTTCCCATAATCTTTCTTTGGATAGACGCAATGCTGGGAACAGCGTACTTTTCAATGTGGATGAATTTCCACTCAGGGACACTGTATACGATGACATCTCAAAGCTGACTGACACTCTTCGCTAGAAACTCCAAACATAAATGTCCACATATTTCAGTATTGTCAGGTTGTTCCCTTTTATAGTTGTAAAAAATATTTTTAGAGTTTCGAAAATAATGTTGAAGTTCTTTTGGCGGTGGTAGATTGCCAAAACTGTCAAAGTAATAAACGGTTTGTCCGAGTTTTTTATAGCATACCCAATGAGTACCTGGACCATAGGTGGAATCCAAATTTACTATTCCAGTTTCATTTTTCCATATTGTAATTGGTAATTCATCTTTCATAAAAACTCCTCGAAAGAATGGTATTTTTAAACATTTTACATAATCATTTAATTGATGATTTGTTAAAGCTTTATTTGGAATTATCAATTGATTTTTCTTATTTAGTACACACGGTATGGTCTTAGGTATAAACCTGCTCCGTTTTTTACCATTGACCAAATAGAAGCTTTCTTTACTTTTGCTTTACGAGTTCTACGACGTCTCTTCCTAATGTTTCCTCCTCTTTTGGGAGCTCTTCTCTTTGCAGGTCTTCCTCTGCGACGTCGTCGTCTTCCAGCACCAAATTTAGCTTTCGTCTTCATGGCTGTAGTTACTGCCCAAGCCGATGCTTTTTCTGCAATACTTGCGTCACTTGACTTTACTCTTTGCCAAGCCTTTTCCGCTAGAATTTTATCCGCTATTGATCTATTCGTTGAATCTTTATACTTTGAATATGCTATGTCGTGTTCTTTGCAAGCTTGATCTAATTTATTAATTCCAGGATCTCCTCTTGCTAAACGTTTTGCCAACTTAGTTCCAGGTCCACAATATTGATAACCTCCGGGCAGATGTAATTCGTATGGTAAAGCGTCTATCGCTCGATTTACAACAGCACCAACAGGAATCCGTTTGAGCAGGGATAATGCAGCTGATGTTATACCACGTCCTCTCTTGCCAACGTCTTGACGACGACTGAGCGATACGGTCTTCATTATGCTGTTTTATGTAACCAACGTCTTCACTCTATGAAATACTTTATGATAATGAATCCTTTTTTTGTGTATTCTATACTTAAATATTCATAAGTTTTACTGGTATCTATCAATGATTTCATCTTTAATCCATTGGTTTCTCTGAGAATCTTCGATTTTATTGTGTTTCATCGATGCATTAATCAAATGATTATGCATATCAATAACTACATTACCTACAAGATTCATTACATACTCTACATTAGTAGCATCTTTGTTACGTGTAGGATTATCAAGATATGTGATACGTTTACCATTACATGTATACGCAGATGGATCGTTTGTAGAGGTTGCTATAACTTGATTAATAGTAGCAACATCATTCGGAGCTATTCCTGCTGATATGTTAGATATTCTTTTATTTTTTCCATCATATACGTTATTTATTTTATCTCTAACTATAGTTTGTTTTACAACAACACAATCCTGATCATCTTTACCAGATTTAACTTCGGTTAATCGTCTGCCTCCACATATAAAGTTAACACCAGTAGCTGATAGTTGTGGCACTTGTGTTAAAATAACAGCATCATGTTCTTCCGTGCCTAAACTTATATTTGACAATCTTTTATTTTTTCCATCCCACTTGTTATTTTGTAGTTGTAGTAAGGTAAACTTTTCACTTCCTTGCACAAACTCATCACCTTTCTTTGACACCACCTGATTTTGTTTAACAAAAGCGGATGTTCCTTTCTTCAAGCTTTCATTCATTTGTCTCACAGTAGCAGCATCCGATGGAGTTGAACCATCTTTCAGATTGGACAACACTTTTCCATGACAATCAATAACAGCACCATTATATAAAATACAATTATCTTTAATGTATTTAATATTAACACCATCACTTTCTTCTTTAGGATATCCAATATCGTTTATAGTATATTTATAGAAGGAAAATCCATCTTTTTTCTTTTCTGGTATTACAGAGTGCAAATAACGCTTATTAATTGTATCTGTATCCTCGGTTGGATCTGCCACATTAGTTATTTTATAATTTAAAGCATTGTACCTTTTTCCACTTTTAGTCTTTTCCAACAGTAAAGCGTATTCCATCGCAGTTAGAAAATAGCCTTTATTAACAACATCTCCATTGTTGACTGGTTTTGCAACGTTAATAACCCTGTGAGATTTTGCATCATACAGTTGGTTATTGTCAAGTTTTAAACTTGTAGATGTTTCCTCCTTTACTGTTTTTAAATTTGTTGCATCTCCATCTTCTTCTGGATCTTTAACAAACTTTAAACGTTTATTATTTATGTTATAGTCACCTTCGGGTGTTTGCGGTAATCCACTTCTTTTTCTGTTTTCTCCAACTTGAACTCCTAACGCGGAGTATCGTCCGAACTTGTCGACACTCATGTTAGAACTGACACATTATACTCCTGTAACTCTTATATATCCGCGGATAATTATACGATTATGCCGCGATTCCTGAGTTCGTCAATCAGAGCTACCCATTCATTATTTAAACCTGTATGACCGGCTTCCATGGCTTCATGCAATAGTCTCATTCTATCAACCAATTTATTGATGTCGTTGTAGTAAATCACATTCGTATTGTATAGATTTTTCATCAATCCTTTGCCAGATGTTGAAGTATCTCCTTTACTCTTTTTACCATGTTGTTCAAGAAGTGATAAATCCATAAGTGATAAAGATTTTCTTTTCAGTGGTTGTCTCACCGCTGGTGCAGTACGTAATGTTGGCAATTTTCGTGGAGGAAACAACTTTTTTATAACGATGTTATATTTTGTTGCACGTGAACGATTAATCATTGCATCCTTTAAGTAGTTTCTTTTATGAGCGTTAGTATTTTGTAGAATCTCCTTAAAAACACTTAAATCTTTGGATGAATATCTTAGTGGTATGTTTTTAAAAATTAATTCATATAGTCCTTTTGTTCCTTTATATTTATGCTCACCAATAATGATGTAATCGTCTTGTGTTATTTCAAGCTTTGAATCGCCGATCTTTAATTCATTCCCATCAATTCTTGCTCCGTATACATGTGATCTACTCAAATTCGGGTTTGATTTCATGTCATGTAGCATTTTCATTATATATTTTCTTCCAAGAGGTCCATGTTGTAATATATCGCTACTCAATTGAGTTAAATTTGGAATAGATTGTTCAGCTTCAGGTATTGGCTGTTCTTCTTCCTTTTCAACAATTGGTTCTTCTTCTTCTTTTGTTTCTTCTTGTTCACTAGCACTTGTATATGAATCATCATCTTCTTCTTTTTTTATTGCTTGTACTTCTTGTTTAGAAACTGGTAGTAAAACATCTCCTTCATAACGAGGTTTACCAATAGTTTCTGATATTTGTTTTAAAGGTTCCGTAATAGGTTTAAATGTAGTCTCTAGAAATTCTTCTCTTTCACTTAAACCCATCCTCAATGCACGATTTTTCATCCTAATAGAATCACTGAGTGATTTTATTTCTTTTAATAGTTTTTCTTGATTCGCCATGTTTACACTGTGAAGTTTAACGTATAACTAGATGTAGCACTGGTAGTTCAACGCATAAATACAAATTTATCCAACCCTATACGATATCTACCATTTTTAATATCTTCTTCCTTCATAATAACGAGAAACCCATATTTCTCATTCCATGCTTTGCCGCACATCTCTTTAAATTTCTCAAATGTCATATCCGCATTTACATGATCATTATATATATGTTTTAAATTTGTTTCATCTTGCTTGAAGATGATCAACATATTTGCATTGTCTCTTATGAGTTGTTTTGGAATCTTACTGTATGTTTGACCAATATAAATGCTATCGATATTATGATGTCTTCCCATAGCGAAGTAATTCCTTATAGTGTCGTGATTTTCACAAGACACATCATCAAATATAAAAATAGAAAATGGTTTTGCTTCATTTGGTTGCATAATTGTTTCGCTGGCATTAAACTTGTAGAAATTCACTTCAGGTACACTTGCAAGTACTTTATCCAATAATTGATATTTTGGTTGTTGCAATGATTTTGAAAAAATGTATATATTGTTAAAACGCAATCCTTTAGGATTTGTTATAAGGTTAAAAACAACATTAGTTTTTCCACAATTTGAAGGACCAGTTATTAGACATCTTATCGTATTTGGTAGTAATTCACCATGTTTACCATGATTTAACTTATCATTGTCAACTGTCAATTCATCAATATTATTGATATTAAATCGATCTTTTTGTTGTACAATCTCCATCTTGTGTCAAGGTTAAACACACAATGAGCTATTAAATTACTATACCAAGTCTTTTGAAGGAATCCATGAGTCTTCACTTTTATCGAATCCTAACCACCGGACTTTAACCATATCCTTTTTCCTTTGTAAAACCTTCTCAACAAGATATACATCACCGACATTTGATTTCAACAATTCATGTCCGTAGAATCCACCTTGAAGTAATTCACCCTTGTTATCCTTCAATAAGTAAGTTTCAGGTATAGTTGGTTGCACTTTATAAACTGTAAATACTTCATTAGTCCAATTTGGTAGATATCTTTTACTAAATACACCTTTGTATTTGCTTATACGAACTTTATCGTTGACCTTAAACTTTTTTGGTTGCAACCTTTCCAATTTAGGTGTTGTATTATTTCTGATGCGTTGTAATACAACTTTAGCATTAGCACTGTTTACTTGGATAGGTTTCATTCCGATGGTACGATGATATTTGTTGTTATATTCTTTTATAAGTTGTGGTAATATGTCATACCACACGTATGATCCTCGTTTTGAAAATTGTTTGTACATCGCTCCTTTCAATGTTCTATTGAATCTTTCAATTATTGAAGCTTTAACTTCAGAATTTGTAGAATAATGATTTATTTGATATTTCTTCATCAAAGCTCCAAAGTCTTTATTAAAATATTCTTTTCCATCATCGGTCTGTAGATGTTTGATTTTGAATTTATTTCTTTGTATCGTTGTTTCCATAGCTTTAGTAACACTCTTACCAGTCTTATCCTTCAATGGCAAGGCGTCAGCTATTTTAGTAAAACAGTCTATAATTGTTAAAATATATTTAAAACCTTTGTTTAATTTACTGTGCGGTATCATTTCAATTAGATCAGCTTGATAAAGATCATTCATTCCCTTAATAACTGTACTTCTTCTGGGAAATCTTCTTCTTGCTGGTTTATGTAGTTCATTTACAATCTTGTCCTTCACACTTTCCATCTTTAGGTGTTGCTTTTACACCGCTTGTAAAAATACTGATCCGTACAATAGTTCATTCTCTTTTATATAGTTTGAATATAGGTCAAGGCCATTTTCATATTAGTGTAAAAAAGAGGAAACATGGCATTGAGCTTGCCATGTCCCCTCTTCTTTACGGAAAGGAAAAAGGAACAAGGTAGAGGACGAAGAACAGGTTTACTGGTCGATAGGGTTCAGGGAGTAGTGGCCGAACGGTAAAGTATTAATTTTATCTTCTAAAATATGGCGCTTGTCATCTTTGTAGCTTAATGCCCACTTTGTTTGTTTGACACTAAAAAGTTGATGATTATAACTTCTAATAGTGTTGAACGTTGCAGTTGTTTCAACATCTTCAAACAAACATCTTTTATAATGTTCAAACTGTACGTTCTTCTTCAGGAAAGAGGTTTTTATTCCTTTGGCCTTTTTTGTGACTTGATGTTGATTCCTTTCGCTTATGTACAGTTGAAATGAATATAGTTTGGACATTAATGCTACAATCTCCATCATCGGTACACCATTTGTTTCATCCTTAAATTTTCCCAATACTTTCTTGTTTCTGTCGTTGTCGTAATTTGGATGGTCCTTGGGATAATCTGAAAAGTCGAAATCATCTTTATATATAAAGGTGCGTAAATCTTCGTACATGTCATTTGTTTTAATCCAGTAAATTAGTGCATCCGTATCCATATATGCAATACCAATGTTCTCTCTTCCATAATAGTTAACCATCTTCTTATAATGAAACTCGTACATGTGTGTTTTGGAAATATCCAAGATTGACATTCCAAGATACAAAGGACGATCCATTACAACTGACTTCTTGTTCATGGAAATAACAACTAGATTTTCATTAATAATTACAGATGAACCAAAGTTTGGTTGTTGCACTAATTTCTGTAATTTTACTGGATCAGTTACCAATTTGATATCCTTATGTTTCCTTTTGTTTTCCAAAGTCTTGCCAAATATTGCGTTGTTCATTAGTTTGAAGAAATCTTTTTGAAAACTTGATGTAGCGGCAGCTCTTCTTCTTGTGTTATTGTCAATGTACGGTTTTAACCAACAAGATTGAGAAAATTGTAGTACTCGATTAATTTTTGTAATTTTCAATCCCAAGTCTAAGGCCTGTTGTATCATCCAGTAGTGTCCAACATACCTAGACTTGTTGGTTAAAGTCATCAATAATTTCGGCCATCTTCCAGTTGGAGAAACTTCAGTCTTCGGGAGAAGTGGTAAATCGTAATGTTCGTCGTGAAGATGTTCGGGATATTCAAAATCGACGTCAAATATGTAACCCGTTTCTCCATATTTCGGTATATCCATTATGTTTCCAATTGATTCTGGGTCTATCCATTTGAAATTATCATATGGAAGAGGATTCGACATTGCCCATCCGTATAAGTTATTTGCATCAAAATAACCCAGGAATGTTGTTGGTTTTGATGCATCATAATCGGGCAAATATTTGTTGTTTGCCTTAACATAACGTGTTACACTTTGCGTCAATCCTCCTCGAACTCCTGATTCTAACATCAACACCATATCTATATCTGTAAGAAGTTGTATTTTACAATTTGTTTCTTTTAACATGGCTTGCCACGCTAGTCCAGGCGAAGTGTACGAATGTAGAGGGTCTAATCCATATGACGCAAAACACGTATTTCTAAATTCTTCCATCACATCACATAATAAAGTCACATCTAATTTAACATAGAAGTCTGAATATTCCCCCAATGTTTTAAATCCTAATTCGTTCCATACTTTGCATGCATGATCATAATCATCTTGAGATATATCCATGTCGTACAGTTTACTTTTAAATTCTTCTTTTGGAGGTAGTGATGTTTCATTAAATCTTTCTAAACTGTCTATGTAATCATATGGGAAAACTCCTTTTCGAAGTACCAGATCCAGTTTATCGCTGTTTACAATCTTCTTCGTTTCGATTAAATCTTGTTTCCTTAGGTTTTCAGAAAGTTTGGACAAACTCGACGGCAAAAATCGGTAGGAGTCCAAGAATCTTAATTTGACGTTTCCAACTTCTTTGGAAAAACTTATAAACTTCTCTGAAGTTTCAGCTAACACATCGATTTTACCGTCGTCTCTTCCTAATTCAGGTATTATAAAATGAGCGTCGTACCCACTGAGATTATGCAGAACCACAGGAATAAATAGTGGTAAACGATAGCTCAAGTTGCATTTATTACAAGCAGCACCTCTGTAATAACCTGTGAGGTGGTCGTGATCTTTAACTTTATAATTCTCAATAGTAAAATCATTTTTGCACAAGAAACAGTGAGTCGCATTTTCATGTTGAATTTCTTCTTCTTCGTCCATCGGTTTCATTGGTACAATATCTGTATATAAGCTTTGTGTATTTCTAGCTATTGAATATAGGTGATCAAGAAATATTTTTTCCGCATTTTCACCACGATATACTAGAGGTTCTGAAGTTAATCCATATCTGTTTAAATGTTCTTCTGATAATGTTGATTTGACCATTAAACAAAAACTGTTTGGTTTGTGCATTTGATACTTTACACTTTTTCTTGCTTCACAATTTTCATCTTCAACTGGAACAAGTGTTGATTCAAAATCTGCATACACAACTAAAGGGATACGGTATTGATGGTGAACTTTTTCAAATGAAACGAATGCTCTGCTTTGCGGAGGTAAAATAATCTTTGCTTCATAATTATTGTTACATAATCTTTTGTGCTCTTGTAACCATTCTCTTCCTTGTCTTCCTTCTCGTTGAAAATTAAAACATCTCTTGCAAATCAACTTTTTATTTCTATTTTTTGAAAGTTGCTTATTAACAAGAGAGTCAAATTTCTTTATGTACACATAGTGAGACACATCTCCTCGCGTTAGTAGTAGTAAATCCGTATGATCTGGTAGCTCTTCTTTTGCAATACGTAAAGGATACACTTTGTTTGAACTATCTAATGCAAAAACATTAATAGACGTGCCGGGATTTTTCTTTTCAAACTTTGATATATCTTTTGTAGAAACGGGATACGTTATTCCTTGAAAGTTATACCTGTGTCTTGCATCTTCATATTCTTGGTTGGGTCTACATGGATTTCGTAATACAAACTTTGACGTCATAGCATAGCGAAAACATTCATTATTTTCATTTTGAACATTAATACAAGACTTAGAATTTTCAATTCTTTTTGGCAAAGGAATATAACTAGATCCCATTAGTCCGTATCCATGTTTGTGAACTCTTATATCTAATCCTTCAATGCTTGTAAGACTCCATCCGGATCCTCTTCCTTCGTGTTCCTGAAGTTTGGTTAATATTTCTTCTATACAATTTTCTACTATTGAATCAATGTCTGAACTTCCTATGATGGTTCGGTTTTTTGTTATGAATCCTCTTGGTGATAATTCTTCTTGTACATTTATAAACATAGCTTCTAGTAATAAACCAAATTTAAGAAAGTTCAATCTTTTCAATTCATCTTTTAAAGTTTTACTTATAATTGGTTTTGCTTCTTCAATAAATTCTTCTAGATTTAAGTCTTCATTTTGAATTTTATGATGCATTATGACTTTACCAGGTAATGCAAATACTTGTAGATTTGGTAAAGTAGTTGAAGGTCCTGCTAAAATTTCATCTTGTTCTTCTTGTTCTTCTTGTTCTTCTGCGTTGTTGTGAAATAGTTCTTTATGTATTTCTAATAGAATATTATCGTTGAACGATTCCGAACATTTATCGCAACGATACATGTTTACTCTTCCAAACTTCGCCGAGAAATGAAATGGGCTCTTTTGTTCCTCCTTTTATAAAGGTTCCCCCACCACTGTTTCATCTTCATCTTCATCTTCTTCACTATCCGAGGAAAATAGTCTTCTACAAACCGATTGTTCATTCGTATTTTCTATTCCAGTTGGAGTTTCAGTTTGTACTTCTTCATATTCAAACGATGACGAAGATTCTGATATTACTACGCTTAAATCTTCATTCTCCACATCATTGGTGCTTTCAACTTCTGATGTTATTAGATCTATATCCATATCATCTACGCTTTCTACTTGTGATGTTTCACTGATGTTATCCTCTTCTTC
The DNA here is from genome assembly GCA_030545055.2 of Neoaliturus tenellus. NCBI lineage: Eukaryota > Metazoa > Arthropoda > Insecta > Hemiptera > Cicadellidae > Neoaliturus > Neoaliturus tenellus. The sequence goes on along the minus strand of CM061537.1, from coordinate 71,018,325 downwards.
CATATTTAAATCTTCTAGTTGAATTTTATACAATATTTCAACAAGAGGTTTCCTTGGATAATCGGTGTTGTCCACAGGAGCCATTTCAAGTAAATGAGGAATAACTTTTTGCGATTCGGCTTATATGATATTTTGATAAGTATGTCAAGGTCATTTTAGATTAAGCGAGAACTGGGAATAGATCACTAAGCGGCATGTTATTTCATTACCACAAAGTGATCTATTCCCCATTCTCTAAGAAGTGTTCAATCAATAGCCAAAGTCCAAATCCATTTCCTTTTTTATTTTAATCTTTTGTTACATAGTTTATTGGTTGACTGTTTGAATTTTCAATGTGTTGTCTTATTATTTGTTCCAATTCTTCTATTTTTGCCTGTTTTATCATTAGTTCTGTACGTAATTCATTAATGTAATCAGCCGCTTTGTCCACCGTTCTTGTTCGTATTTCACCTAACATAACACCAGGAATCAATCTCTGTAATCTGTAAAACTTAAACTTTATTCTAGACTCTCTTGCTTTAGCCATTTCTCGAAGCCTTTGTTTCTTATTGTCTTTACTTGTAGTCAAGTCCATACTCGTTACAAGTTCGCTTTCGGAATAATTCGACTATAGTAGGCTCGTCCTTTATACATTTTCCCCCCACCACTTTCAATTTCCCCCCACCCTACTAATATAGGTCAAGGTCATCCGATATAACGCGAGAACGAGGAATAGAGCACTAAGTGGCATGTTAGTCCATTACCACAAAGTGATCTATTCCTCGCTCTCTATTCTACATCTAATTTTTTTGGGTTTTGCTAATTTTTATACTTTTTTTTTGTTGTTTTTCTTTGGGAGGAAACGTGTGTGCAGATGTTACTTATGAGAATGTCCATTCTTCTTCAACTCTTCGATAGTGTCCAATAATTTTATCAAATATGCGTTGGTTTTCTGTAAAGTCTGTATTCTGCTACATCCAATTTCAATGGTAGGCACCATTAATTGTAATTTTGTCAATTCTATCTTTTCTCTCTTATATCTTTCTTTCATTCTTAGGTTTTTTCTTAGTCTTGCTGAAGATGGTGTTATTGGTTCATACATACAACTTGGATATGGCTTTGACATTTTCAACACTGATGTAGAAGACACTTGCAGCTGTTGATCTTCATAGTAGTTTGGTGTTGGAGTAGAAAAACATTTTGATTCTGAATTTTGTTGCCAATCTGAAGTTGAAAATACAGGTGTTGCAGAAGGATCAGCCATCTTTCACTGTTGCCGTACAAAGTGAATTCTTCTCTAAACTTCTGCTTCTTTTATCACACTTCCCCCCACCACCGACTTATATGTTCTTCCCCCCACCATAATAATACATACTTGTTTCTCACACTTTGTACCATACTTCTAATGTGACGTCCACATCTTCCTCCTTTAAGTATTTTATAAATTCCGGGCTTCTTGATGACACGCCAGGCATATTTAGATAGCTCATCACTTTGTGATGGCTTTCTTCATTATGTATATAACAATATACTTGCATCAACTTATGTTCTTGTTCTTTTGACGATACGAAATTTGCAACTGAAGTCCATTCTTCATATTTGATCTTGTAATGACGCACTTCAAATTCCATTATGTTTCTTTTAATTCCGAAACAATAATAAAACTCTCCTCAGACAACCTGTATTTATACACGTTTCCCCCACCTAGCTATAACCCCCCACTACTTTCCCCCTCTCCTTTATACGTGGAAGGGGTATTATGGTTTGAATGCACGATACTTAATAAATTCAAACAAACACTGTGCACAAATGTTGCAAATTTTATTACATGTTTGGAATTTCATTATTTGAGCTTTTACAAAATGAACTAACCTACCTCCATCATCTTGGAATTGATCAAAATCTAAAACAGACGCTTTTCCACAATCATGACACATTTTTGTACCGTCTTTAAAAGTATAAGCAAGATAAATAGCAAATCCATAATTTTCTTTCTTAAATTCAATGAGCATTTCACGAATTGCTTTAGGTATTTCACACTCATTTGCTCTTATGATGTAATGGTAAAGAAACCCATTATTGATAATTTCTTGTAAACACAGAACTAACAACCTATCCATCGTGTTAGACTTAAACTGATAGTCACATCTAAAACCTTTTTATTATATGATTTTCCCCCCACCACTTTTATATAGGTCAAGGTCATTGGATATCAAGCGAGAACTGGGAATAGATCACTAAGCGGCATGTTATTCCATTACCACAAAGTGATCTATTCCCCATTCTCTAAAAGGATTGTTTTGATAATTTAGATTCCTAATATTTCTTTTCCTTCCTCCTCACCTTTTTGAACTGTAGTATTACCAGACATGTGTGATATTAATTTCTTCATTTCCCGATTTTCCATTTCCAATTTCTTCAATTTTAAATCTTTTGCTTCGACTTGTAGTTTTAAATACTTGATGTAACTTCCAGCCCAGTGTAGAGTTTTCAATTTCGGTGCTCCCATTGCAATTCCGGGTATTTGAAATTGTAGTCGATTAAACTCCATGTTCATATCTTGTCGGTCTTGTTTTTCCTTTTCTAGTCTTTTTAATCTTTGATTCTCCCTGAACAAAGAGGTTGGATCACAAGGAATAGGACGAAACATTTTGGTCAACGATATCTTGAAGAATGAGCTTCTACGCAGAAAACCAACACATTTATGCACTTCCCCCTCCAACTTTAGGCTAGTAGTGGGGAGAATTACATTAACTTAATACTTATTTCCACTGTTACACTTGCTCCATTTTCAAAAAGGTATGTGTAAAATGGTTCTGGATACTGGTATTTTTCACGTCCTATATTTTCCTTAAGAAAGTTGAAAGCCAGTCTTTTCGAATATTCATTATGATATACTTCTCTTAAATTAACAAGAATTCCATCTTCCAGGAATTTCACTTGAATCATTGGTATTTTGCTGACATCATCTTTGTCTATCAGGGGTAGCCTGTAAGTGAACGTATTTGGTGGTAGACGTAAGGTTCTATTAAGTCGAGAACAGAATACTTTGAACATTTTCTGATCACTAATTGCAATTTCATGAATACCTATCATTTTATAGTATGAAGGTTCAAAAGGTACAGCACAAAACGTTTGTACTTGACAGTTTCTTGAAGAAGATGGTGCGTTAGGATTGAACATTTTTAGTCAACAGTTTCCTGACGAATAAGCTTCTACGCAAATAATTAACACATTTATGAACATTCCCCCACCAACTTTAAACTAGTGGTGGGGAGAATTTTCCCCCACCACTTCTTCAAGATTATTAATTTCAATTTGAATTACAACAAAAGTATTTGATGCAAAATCCCAAAAAACAGAATATGGAACAGTTTCTTCTACATCTTGAGATTCATTTTGCGCTTCAACTACTTCCATCATTGAAGGTTCTTGATCAATTTCTGTTACTTCTATCGCTTCTTCTACAGGATCTTGTATTATGTCGGTTGTTTCAACTTCATCTTCTTCTTCAACTAACGTAATATTTCGTTGTTTTACAATTTCAATTAATTGTATAAAAGAAGTATCTCTAGGAGACATTCTTAACCATACATGCAGCTCCAACAAATGTTGACTTACTAATAATAAAATTCGCAATTTATAGGACTTATTTAAAAACAATAAAGTGGGGGGACTACCTTAGTCCAATTCGGATTCGGATTCAGAAGACAGTAAAGGTGATATGGGTGAATCCAATGATGAATCTAATATGTATATATCAATTGCTTCTTTAACTATGTCTTCGTCACTATCGTTTATCATTTCTTCAAAGATTTCTTGTTCAAACTGTTCCATTTCTTCTTCATCCATCGTTGAATAATTATCAGTTTCGTTATAATTTTCCTCTATATTGTTTTCTTCCATTTCGTCTGTACTGATATAAACATTTTTAACTTCAAAATAATTAACAAATGGAGTATCTTTAGACAACATATTTGTTCACCACTTCTTTTACCTCAAATAACAAACTATATATTGCTTTCTTAGTCTTATATTCTTTTACTCCCCACTCTTTTGCACAATATAAGGGAAGGTGGGGGGAGAGCGTTTTGTAGTTATTCTTCTCTATCTAGGTTAAATTTCATTGCTAGCACATCTACTATAATTTTCTGCTCTTCAACTTTATCGCGAATAAATATTGTCCAGGGAAATAGTTCATTAATATTCTTGATTGTTACTTTTATATCATACAAATAATCAATATGTCTTAGTAATGAAACAATAACAACAACTCCTATCCCATTGTTCGCCATAATTGTTTCTTCAATTTTAATGCGTAAGTTTGTTATCAAACTCCATATATTAATATCATTGGCTGTGAAACCATCAAGTCTAGTACTCATCTTGACGGTGCAAGTACAGACTAAAAACCTGGAGGTTCATAGTCCGCCTTTTATGAGTTTTAAAAATGGGGAGGGGGAAGGAATAAGGATTGGGAGGGGATAGGGTGGGGGGTGAGGGAAGGTTTGTGTGGCTATACTAGCCACTACACTAGCCACATTAGACCCAAGAGCCCACTTGTGCTACAAAGTAGCCACCAATGCTAATATTTTCCTCGTGACACCTCAGTATATCACCCCGCCAAATCAGCATACGTTCTCTAGTATTTGATGTTACACAAAAGAACTTACTATCATGATACAGAATAGCTGAACCAATTATAATATTATATCCTAAATTTAGCCATTTGTGCGCTTCCGAAATGAATCTGTCTACCATATCAAGGGGATCTAGTTCATTGAAATAAAATGGTCTCATTTGTTGATCAAGTTCAATGCGAATTTCATTGTCATCTTCACTCTCACTGCTACTATCATTTTCATTCTCTTCATTTTCATTCTCTTCATTTTCACTGCTACTATCATCTTCATTCTCACTGCTACTATCATCTTCATTCTCACTGCTACTATCGTAGAAATCTATCGGATCTTCTACATGTTGATGGTAAACATCAGCAAATTCGGAAGGATTGAACTCTTCATTAACGTGAGGAAGCATTTTAAAACACAATAATGCTGTCAAAGACAAAACAAAAAGTGCGGCACGTGAAAGCAGAATGAAGGAGAGAACAACGCTTGCTCCACTTATATAGCAATATGCAAATGAGGAGACTGGCGTGGGGGGAGCGTGACGGGATTGGTTCAATTCAGTCCAGTTCATAGCAGTGTAAAAATAAAACGAAGAAGTGGACGAGGCGCATGCGCAATAACGTGAAACCTAGGTTTGAGGTTAGAACTTTCCAAGCGCAGTAGCACTAAATGGGGTAATACAGACTCGGCGCATGCGCAATAGCATGGATTGTTCCTATCCGAAGAACTCGTTTTTCCAGGCGCAGTAGCACTAAATGGAGTAATACAGACTCGGCGCATGCGCAATAGCATGAATTGTTACGATCCGGAGAACTCGCCTTTCCAGGCGCAGTAGCACTAAATGGAGTAATACAGACTTGGCGCATGCGCAATAGCATGGAGTGATTCCGATCCGTATACTAGGGTTTGAGGTTAGAATTTTCCATGTAAGCTGCCATGTTTAATTCAGTTTAACTAGATGGAGTCAACAACCGGTCATAACCGGCCATTAACCCGAAGGAGTGGGGGAAGGGGGGGGGGGGGGTTCCGCTTGAGTGAACACGGTTTCCGCTTGGGTGCTCATGCGGAACGGATCTTCCCACGCGATAGTCAAGGGACCAGAACCTTCCTTCTATTACTACTACACGGATATAATTGGCCGCGTAGCAGAACTTATTTCTGCTAAGTCGCATGTAAGCTAAATAGCTTACATCCCTAAATTTAAGTCTTAGGTGGCCCTGAAAAGGGCCGTTTGTCCCTATGGAGCTAAACTCACACAGGGACTTCGGTGTGTACCCACTTGTATAAAGGATTTGCGCAAATATCGCATTTATCATTTGGAAGATTGAACTTGTATGCCCAATCATAACTTCCTTTGTAGGTTCCACCTTCATTTAAAAAGAGTCCGAGATTAGAATCTGTTGCAGCCAAACCGCACTCACAACACATTTGAGTTCCATCTTGGAATTTCCACCAAAAGTATTCAATGTATCCAAAGTTTTCTTTAAAAAAGGAATACAGAACTTCTTTTAGTGGTGCTGGAAAGTTTACATCATTAAATGCAAATTCCAACATGTCTCCATTTGCAAGGATCTCTTGCAAGCATAATGTAAATAGAGTAGTCATAGCTACGTTGTTGCGGTAATGACCTCTCGGATTGGAATGAAGACTGGAGTAGCGAGTGAGTAGACAACCGGTAATGACCGGTCATTCACCCGGAGGAGTAGTAGGGGAAGGAGTGGTGGGAGGAAGGAAGGGGGGGGGGATTTAATCTCCATTTTTTATGGGGGGGGGGGGTTCCGCTTGAGTGCTCATGCGGAACGGTCATTGACCCTTCCTAACACAGAACCTTCCTTTCATTACTACTACACGGACAAAACTGGCCGCGTAGCAGAACTTATTTCTAAGTCGCAAGTAAGCTAAGTAGCTTACATGCGTAAATTCAAGTCTTAGGTGGCCCTGAAAAGGGCCGTTTTTTTGCCTCATAAGGCAACGCTTACCAACTATGAGCTATAGCTTGGAAGCAAGGGATTGTTTGAGGCTCATGCCGCAATGTTGTGCAAAAACGATCGAGCCACCAGTACAGATCGTCAAATCCTAGAGGTTGTTGAAATAACAAGCTGTGTTGACCTTTGTCGTCGGTCACAAAGCTTGTTATTTCTAGCACATCACCATCCTCTATGATTTGCAACATTTCCCTGAAAACCCCATCAAGAGACAGACGAGGGTTTCGGGGATCCGCGTAAATTGTAATAATTTCATCATACTGGATCCGGTATGGGATCTCAAGCCTGTTGTTGTCACCTTCGGGTTCCGAAACCTCGTAGGTGTCAACAACGTGCTCGTGGAAAACTGGTGTCTCGACCGGCGGCATCGCTGTCTGGAGTCGGAATGAGAAAGCGAGTGTAACTAGTAACCGTGACTGGAACTGTATAATGAGTCCCGGTCATGACCGGTTATTAACCCGAAGGAGTGGGAGAAGGAGTAAGGGAAGGGGAAGGGGTAGGGGTAGGGGTAAGGGGGGGGGGGATTTAATCTCCATTTTTTATGGGGGGGGGGGGTTCCGCTTGAGTGCTCATGCGGAACGGATCTTCTCACGCGATAATTGTTGTGTGCTAATGAAGACTAATTAACTTGCAAAACAACAGTCTCTCTCTTTGAATGCTGATGATATTTCATTAACACACAATTCCTTGCACGCTATGTGAACCTACACCGCCAAAACAATGCAAGTCAGAGAGGTCATATAACTGTACATCGACCTCAAAAAAGTAGGTCACGGGACTTAGAGTGTTAAAAAATAATGGGGGAGAAACACAATGCTATAACGCATTGTGTTTCTCCCCCATTATTTTTTAAACAAAATTTGGAAAAGACTATGTGAATTTACTGTTTACGCCCCCACCTTGTAATACGATCCTTTTTATCCCTGAGGAGAAAGTCTTGAGAATCTAAAGTGTTAAATCTTTTCTCTTTACACAAATTGTCACAAACTTTAATTTGATATTTTTTGCCGTTACATTTTGCCAATATGTGTTGGTGG